>CP137676.1:24530613-24865347 GCA_037976565.1 Mesocentrotus franciscanus
AAAACACATGATCACAGCCACTTTCAATGCGCTTGTAATACACTTTAGGCACCTGCTGCCACGTCGACGCTATAAATGAATATATTCAAAATTTTGTGGTGACCAGGCAGATGGTGGCGATCCTATAGAAGCTACAGAAAGGCTCAAGATACAGTGAGAAGATTTTGATTTTGATTTTTTTTTTTTTTTTTGGGGAGGGGTCGGCCGCAGCCGCAGTGAGATAGTATAAGCCCTGAGTACTAACATCCCCTAGAGAGGAAACCATGTTCCTTCATCATAATACCTGTATTGTTAGGAAAGCTATGGACTAGGGAGAGAAACTGAAAACATCACCACCTCCTCTCCTCCTCCCCCTCTGATCCATCCCATCCTCTTCATTTCACTATTCTAGTAACTAGTAGCCAAACATACGAACCATGCCCTTTCCTCACTCCCCCAATCAGAAAATCAAATGGCATACTTAAAGGTACTATGTCCCATTTGCAGGCCAAAAAATGAAAAGGTTAAATTCCAACGGCATTTGAAAGACAATACTAATTTAGAAATTCTAAAAAAAAAGGGGGCTTGAAAATTTCTTTAAGTGGGAAAATAACGACTTTAGTTGTCGAATCGACTTAGGAGCTATAGAGCTAGTAAGTAATAGTCTGATTTTTCAGACCATTGTACCGAATGGTCGTGACGCTCTATGCTGCGCAAAGATTCAATCAGTTTAATTTTGGCCATTACAAGAAGTGGGTTATTGATGTAGACAAATGCTCATGTACCCTTTACAGCTCATTTTATGTATGTTATTACCACAGATGAATAAAAGCCAGTCAGTCACTCAATAGTGTCTGACAGTGAAGTCTAGCAAGTTAACGGGTTTCCTTGCATAATTTGAATATTAGGACACTGCTAACGTTTAAAATTCACAGATAGGACATACATGACATATTTCATAATTCCTGCAAAGTTCTACAGAATTTGATGTTGGCTGCAAAAGGGACATAGTATCTACTTAAAGTACACAACTTTGAGATTTTGCCACCTTCTGTTTGAGGTTATGACTTTCTCTCTGCTTGTCAGGGTATATTTTAGTAAAATGGTAAAAACGTTAATTCAATGACCAATTTCTTTTCTTTCTTTTCCTCATTGCTTGTCAGAAATTTCAGGAATAATGCCCCACCCCCTTTTCAAAAAAACAAAATCCTGGATCTGCCCCTTCTAGTATTCCAGGAGGTGAGTACCTTATTGCCTGCATCCCATTTAGCTGTGACTGTTAGCAATTCCAAGGGAGAGATTAAAGGCATTAGCAAAGTCAAAGCTAATTTACGCCACAGAAAACATAGTGCAGGCAGATTGGAATTGAACTTTACGCAACGCCGCATCCTGCATACACACTGTGGGTTAATGCACTGATTAACAGATTGCAGCAGTACTCTGGATTTCAGGAATGATAAATGTGTTTATTTCCAGTGTTATCCTACACCTCTATCCATTCCTTTGTCCTAGTTTTTTCTTCTTCCATTATCTTTACTTCTCCCTACAAGCATTTTTGGTTCTTCTCAACATTTCCCCTTCTCTTTGCTACATTACAGCTGAGATGGGCTGGGAAAGAGTTCAAAAACAATATCCTAAATCACATTAATACATACCAGTCATACACAACTTTACAAATTTAGTTTATAAGAAAGCAATTTGGGATAAAAGAAATAATTATTTATTCAATAGATTTTTCATAAGAAGTAATGAATTTAAAAGCAGTCAATTTTTTTTTGTAAGAGCTTTACTGACATTTATCAGGCCTTGATATCAATTGTATTCCTACATTGCTATTTTATCCTAATTTCAATATCCCTTTGAGACTTTGGGTTTATCTCATGTCTTCTAACTACATCAAATCTACCTCTTTTGGTAATTAGTCCCTTTAAATCTGCACCCTCTTTGGACTGTGCCTCTCCTCAATCTTTCCCCTCACCAGATACATTAAGTTCCATTGTATGATCAATTCTATACTCTCCTGCTCATCAAATTACTCATGCTCTAATTGTAATAGTATCATCTCTTCCAGGAATTTAGGTATATTTCTGACTTGAATCGCTAACTCTCTACAAAAATATAATTTTCCAGTTATTGACACTTTTTAGCAACATCAAAGAATATAGCCTACTGCGACACCACTTTGCCTATTAGCTGAAATTATCTGGATTCAATTAGAGCAAATGGTTTTACTGCCCCCTACACATTTGACCAACAACAATTTTAACAACAATTTCATTCTTTTCCCATCCTTACATCCATTCTGCGCCTGCGCAGTCCATTAACGACTGGCTATTTAACTGTAATCACGTATCTACGCCACGTGTGATTGGACACCAAGGACAATTAGCCAATAGCGAGGCAGCATTTGCTTGATTTACTGACCATTATTAATTGGAAATGGTCCCCATGGGACCAATTAGACTTCTGATGAATCTTGGACCATCAGAGCCAATTTGTCACAATTGAACTGGACAGAAACTATGGGGTTAAATGAGAAAAGAGGAGATAATTACCAATAAATAGGCTGCTGCTGAAATCTCATGACCAAAACCTGTTGCCATTTTGGAAGAATTTGATATTCTGTGTGTCCTCCTACCCTCCTCCCAAAAAAAATCAGTGGGGATCATTGAACCCTAAGATCATGAAAGTATGCACTTTGCAGTTCTTTCAAATTTGCTTTAAAATATTAAAATATTCAATTAAACCTGGCCCTGAAATTTCTTGACTTGTCCTTTTATTACCAAAAAAGTTACTTTAGGACTAAGAAAAGGTTGTCTTTCGAGTTTCTTCCTATAATCTAAAACAGACTCATGATATGTGAATGTTGATACCATGGAGCACTTTTTTTTATCAAAGTGAACATTAAAAAGGGACACTTGTGATGTAGTCAAATATGAATTGTAATCCATGTTTGAAAACTTGGTGGCATCATACGGGTCAAAGTTATTAATACAGCACCCATACTGGTATGGCCCATACTGTTTTCTTGGTATATCACTTATCACACAATTGCAATGATTCATTTAGTAATAATAATATCTTCTGTTTGGAAGACAAAGGGGCATTACCACATATACTTTGAGACAGAGTTAAAGGTATAGACCAGTTCTGGTCATGCGATTGCATTGTGAAAGAAACGTTGTGGAATCGATCAGAAAAGGTTGATCATCTAGCATATAAGTATTGGTGTGTACTGCAAGGTTCTGGAATCATCAAAATGATAAGAAATTTGGCCCAGTCTTGGTAAAGTTACAAGCACTCTACACAGAAAGATGTATATGGGACTACGCTATATCTATCCAGTCCGGATAGATATAATAATTTACCAAATATATCAATTAGTAGGCGGTTTCCCGGCAAAATTTGTATCATCACGTATAAGTCAAAACATATTCTTTCACATGATTGGTAATAAGAGCTTCCATTAAATTTTTTTGAGAGGGGGCATTTCCAAAACTGGTCTATACCTTTAACACCCTTTTGCTCTGTACAGGAGATATGGCTTAAAAAGAATTAGATTTCAAAATCAATTTGTTCGTTCATCCCCTTTTCTTGGAAGGGGACATGGGGTGTATTAATATAAGCACATAAAAACCACATCTTTTTGTTCCCTTATTTCTTTTATCATTACAGGTTTACCTACACAACTTGCCATATATATACCTCATGCAGCTGACTGACTGGTTTATGTGTTTTAAATATGACTGTATGTGAGACTTTGACACAATATGAGTATGAGAATTGGCAGAATGACAACTCATCGCCCGTACTTAATCTTTTATATCATTTCTTATCCCCTTATCCAGTGGTTGACCAGTGTATGATTGAAAACACTGATGATTAACAGTCAATGGTATCATCACAGGCTCATTATCTGGACAGTGTTGATGTGTGTGTGTGTGTGTCATGCCAAGGAGATGCTAGGCAAGCTTGGTCATAGTAGGTGACACATTGTTATGAATGACCACCCATTAGGAGGAAAGAAAACAGACTACAGATGGAGTAGGAGACAGAGAAATAGATAGATCAAGGGGATGGTTGTCTGGAATTCTTTATTGGTGTCAGCTTATAGATTGGCCTGTATATGTAGCATCCTGAATCATTCATCATTTTTTCTCCCTTTTTTCTACATCTTTGCTTTCATTCATCTTTACCTTCCTGTCTCTCTCTTTTTGTCACTCATTTTACACTTAATTACAAATATTTAAAAACTGACCAAGAAATGAGGATACAGTTTTATATGAATATTTTCCCCCTCTCTATCACCACCCCCCCCCCTTTCTCTCTATCACCACCCCCCTCTCTCTCTCTCTCTCTCGCTCTCTCTCTCTCTTTCTCCCTATAAGAACACTCCTTATTTCATCCCCACCTCACCTGTCACAACCTGTGTATCTCTATGGTGCTACGTGTCAAATGACTTGCTCTAAATATAACAACTTCTCATAACCAATCCAATTTGATGATTTCAGCAGCTTACATTCTTGGAACTTTTTGTTGACAAACAGTGACACAAAATGGTTGAGTGTAGTATAATAGTGTCTAAAATACACCAGCACCTTATGATGGTACATAAAGACATACAATTATTCACTACCAGTAGTCTCATCATAATCATCATCATTACATCAAGGAGCACATTATAGAAAAAGTAGCTTAAAAACACTTACCAATAGCCCTGATGAAGATACCCTGCGTAACCCAAAGCTCAGAGGAATCAATTCGTTAACACTCAGGAATACTAGATCAGATCTTTCCTTGACATGGAATGGATGAATCTATAGGGAGAACAGATATGATATGAATTATAAGCTAAACTATGGATTATGGATAAAGTTTTCCATAAACTATGTATGAATGACCTCATACATAATGTGTGACCACGAAGTCATTTGCAGTTTACCGTGTGATAATATGACAAAGAAAGGTGTCTTAGTATGGAAATATGATGATATTAAGGATTTGTTTTATTTTGAGGATGTTATCGACTCTCTCCTAAAATGGATTTCATAATGCAAATTAGACTTAATCACAAAATCTTTAGAAAGGTTGTATTGCGCCTGATGAAATTTGCATCTTGTGGTTTATTTGCCCTCTCATCAAGTGACAGTACCCGATGAACTGCAGACTTGAATGCATGCTCCACATATATCTTTTCAACTTAATTTTCTCTGAACTAAATATAACTTTTTCCCATTTTAAGTGCATGTAAAAGTAATCTAAACATTTAATATTTAAAACATCAATGCAAAACTTTCAATTTACAAATTATGAGAATGCAAATGTGAGAACATTGTGTTCTCTACAGACTTTATTGAGGTTCCTATTGACACATTTCTTTTTGGACACTTCTGAGCCCCGTTTCATAAAACGACTTATAAATAAATCTGCCACACATCTTTAACAGATTTTATGACAGCCAATCTTATAAGCAATGATGTCGGTACTTTATACAAATCATCATGTATTGATATCTAATGACAGTTTTTATGAAACATGGTCCAGATGTGCTTATTTTTCAGTCTCAATACACCAAAAAATGAAAAACATATGCCGAGAGGACAAAATACAATAAAGTTAAGGAAAATATTCATCCCCTCACAAGCACGACTTCGATTAGGAATGGACGATGATATGGGATTCTTATTCTGCTAACAGTTCATGTCGGCTTGATCAAGGCTTCTCTAAGAGTCCATTAACATCATCTGGTGATGATCATGACTTTGGGAGGTCGATGATGAATCATAAATGGGATGCAAAGACCATTAAGAGAAAGGCAGCAGTATCTTGTGACCGCCACAATGTCTGTTTGGAACCAGAAGGGTGTTGACTCTGCGTACACTGGTGCAAGTTAATGCCCTTTTGGCTCTGAAGATACAATATGTGGGCAGGGGACGTGTTGAAGGGGCAAAAAGATGTTCATGTTTTCAAATTTTAGACCCTCGTTTGGCTGGTCAGCACTTTTAGAGATATGTAAAGTCACCTCTTCACACCCAGGTCCACAGAATAGGTATATTGTAATTAGTTCTAGAACGTTTGAGCAAGTACAATCAGTTGGCCCAATCCCAAATTATATAGTATGTCCCTTGACACAAAGCATGATAGAAGCCAATTCTTACAATAATGGCTATCACTTTTTATCTTTAAAAGAATTTCATCAATTTTGCAAGTGAAAATAATTATAAAAGTGTGTATATGTACTGTTATTCGAAAATGGAAAATATTACAGAAATGTCTTTAAAGGTTTGAAGAAAAACACACACCTTGAAATGGCTTTTTACATTTCAAACTTTAATACATATCTTATAATTTGTGAGTTTGCACTTTGATTAGTTTCTTCCAAGGCCTTTTAACTTTGAGATACATGTATACTTTAGTTCTTTTATTGTAAAAGAGAACAATTAAACTTTGGTGATTTTCTCATTGTCCCCCATTCATACATACATTTGTACTTCTCTGTTTTCAAATAACCTCTTACACTTTCAAATAAATATCTTCATTCATACTTTCATTATCACCATGGCAGTATAATAAGACTTTAATGGAATCACCATGCATTTACTAGCTGCATTTACACTGCACCCAAAAATCATAGATTTTTCTCACATTCCGGTGTGCAACTACAGGCAAACAAAAAGCCTTCCAAAATTTCACTGATTTTTGCAGTGTAAATGAAAGCGTCAGTAAGATACCGATTTTTGCTCACATGACTCTCCTCGCTTCAGTGCTAACGCATGCAGGGCACCGACGAGTGGTGCATGCACACTACTCACCAAAAAATCTGTATGAGCAAACTATGACGTTTTTTTTAATGGGTTTTTTTCAGTAGTGTAAATGGTAGTCCAAAATTTTTTTCTTTTTTTTCTTTAATAAAATCATCTTTATTCAATATCATCTTAGTCCGAAAAATTGATGAATGGTGTTTGGGCTGTGTAAATGGGCCTAATGAGGCTCATTAGGGGGTGACTGTCACTGGTGGGTTCACTGGAGGTGTTGGAAGGTCAGGAAGATCAAACAAGCTTGGTCCTAACCGTATCACTTCCAAGTGAAGCATGCAATGATATGAGGAGTTAATTAGTAGCTGGATAGCCACACAGGATAATGTGATTATCCATTGAAAAAGAAATGATCTGCTGAGAGCTAGAAGGGAGTGTTTGCTTATATACTGTTTCATAGAGTTTATGTCCTTCTAGCTTCAAGCCACCAAAATGATGGATGGATTGAGGATCATGATATTATATGCTTTGATGGTGAGAATGATTTGAGCTTAGAAACCCATGAATATTTTAGAGTTACATTTCCTGAAGCAGGATAAAAACTGTAGCACTTCTGTTTGTTATTGTCTGTTGAGAGCCAGATGGGCATTAACTTTATTTACAATGATATGAAGGAGTGACCTTCTGTCTCACGGGAGATGATGTGTTGTACTTGAAGGCCTTCAGGTTGGGTGAATCGGAGCTTGGCTTTACACATTTTCTATTGCTTGTTTGTTACCCCACACCTCAAGTTTTAAGATTTATATTGGCTGTTCAGAGCAGGAAGAGCACTAACTCTGTATCAAGTATACAAGTTAATGCCTTTCTGGCTCCAAACAGGCAATATATATTTCGGCACAAAGGGTTTTACAGATTACAACTGACATGATCTACCATAATTTCAACCAACCCCTTCAAACAGATCTAAAACATATTTCAAAGTAAAGATATTTCAAGCCATGGTATATTATGAAAAGACCTCTACAAAAGATAAATTTGCCAAGTCATCAACTGCTCCAATCTAGATATGCAACTCATCAGATTTTCAGTAGAATTACTTTGAAGATCATCTTAAAATTTATCTCAAAATTAACTTACATCCTAATGTTGTAAAATGGAAGACATTACTGCTGGAAAGATCACAAGTTGAAACTTTATACAATAATATAAAAGTAGGTGTCGTAGCCATTGGTTAAAATACTTGACTAGACATGAGAAGGCCATGGTTTCAAGCCCTGTTGAAGCACAAATGTCCTCCAGGGAAGACATTAATCTAAATTTGCCACTCTCCACCCAGGTGTTAAATAGTAATTGGTAGGAAAGAATTCCTTGAATGCCTTGTGCTCTGAAATCAGTAGCCTAGCAGAGCTAGGGTAATAATATATTGGAGCACCTTGTGCACCTTCTGTGGTGGAAATGAGCATTATAGAGATATACCATTGTTACTCTTAAAGCAGATATTCTAGGACAATAAATGTCCATTAATTTGGTACCTACGGCAAGCCTATGTTATTTCGAAGTTGTTCATTTACATAGCATATCACAAAAATCTTATAGCTACTGGATATCCTCAATTGAAATGTCGAAAAATAGCCTCCTCTCTTTGCCTAGAAAATCAGTCACGGAGCTGGTCCACTATTTGTGACGTAACAACCGGGGACGAGTATATTCACGTACCGGATGTTCCGTAGAAAACATGGGCAGAGAGATACAATTTCTGCTATTTAGTTTCAAAGTTTATTTTCATAACTCTACGTAGAATTCTTCACCTTCCCCTAATATTTCATAGTATTAATATCAATTCCCCTTTTCAGAATTATGACATAAACATGCCAATGGTGCTCTATTAGTCAATATTTTCATCATGTAATTGTTTTTAGTGTGTTGAATTTGGTGAGATGGTTCGTGTGCTCGGTAAAGTAAATCCTGCGTTTTGCTTTGTTCTCGCGTTCGGTCTGGCTATATCTTTACACATACACACGTAGTATACGGTACATATAATTGATAATGGCTGGAGTGTTTGACCAGCACGATCTTTTTATGGATTTTGAAGAGTTTATGGAGGAACTTGAAAGTACTAATGAAGGAGAAAGGGACGAGAGTCCATTGTGAGATATTCCAAATTCCGACACCGGTGGTCACTGATCTGATCGAGGAGCAGCTCTTTATTAGTGTTTTTTCTTAGCTGGTATATAACGTCATTCTCACTCTCTTGCAATTGCCGATATACAGATACCTAGCGCTCGTACGTTCCACAAGCCGCCGAGAGCAGCAGCCTGGTCTTACCTGCCGATTTCACTCGCTTCACGAACGGTCGTGCAAAAGCCGCATCACTCGCGGATGAATATCGTTCATAGACGTCGTCCGCTAAATAGAGGAAGCTTGATCTCGTTCAAGTGTGATATATATTTAAAACAAATATTTAACCATTCTGTATCCTTTTTTGAGGCAGTCACACACAACCATAATAATTACAGTCACAGTTCTAGGCCTATTCGTTTCACAAAACTGCTCCTGTACCTTATCTGATGACAAGATAATATAGGCTGCCTATTCATACCCGCCTATTCATACCTGCATCTGATTTAACCTTGTTTTCCAAGCAGTAAACCCGTCTTAAAATTCTACGAAAAAGGATAATGTGAGGATATAAAAGGAAATCAGCGACTGGAAAACGTTGCTTAGTTATTCTTCATTCAAATAAAAACAGAAAATCTATCACATAAACTGGGTAACGAACAATTCTAAGCTCTGACAGGATAGCATTTACGTGGGCATATCATTGGCATTCACTCACTCAGCCCATGATCCCCGGTTGTGATGTCAAGAATAGAGGACTCGGCAATTCCGTGCATTCTGTGTTTCCGACTTCGAGATTTTGGTGGAGTTTACTTGCATAAATTAACTATTCTGAACTTGTTTTGTCGGTTGAACGCCATTTAAAGTTATTCTGGGGGCTAAAAGCGTTCTATTGATGTAATTATCTCAATATTTGGGATTATCCTAGAATTTCAGCGTTAATATTATTAAAAGTAGGACACCATAATCTCCTTTTGTGGTATGAGACCAGCTGGGGAAAACCCTGAAATATTCCATATATTAAAAACAAACAGTGAGATAAATGACTTAGTCCCATCCGTATCATTTTCTGTTGTTGCAGACGGCCACATCCGTTTCAATATCACCACCACTCCTGTGGTAACTTAAAGAGATTAACGGTGGTGGGTCGCCCTTCTTCAGTAAATATAACTGATATGAAAGATGCAAGGATGCTAAGGAGAGAGATGTAATTTTGTCGTAATGCGATCAGGCCTGAGCATTTGGGGATACTCAGCGGTAGCTAATTCTTAGTCTATCACCACAGACTCAGTTACGTCGGCTTGAATATCTCGTACTGGTTTTGAAAATGCATTTTAAAAATTAGATTGAAGTTATTCAGCGTGGATGATTACGAAGTATAGGCACCACATTAACTAGTTCAAATTCACAACATTCTTCCCTTCATCTCAATCTCAATTTAAATTGAAGTTTGAATGTGGGGGGACATGACCCCCTAAAACCCTGGATCCACCACCATCAGATGAGTTTGTTGTAGCGCGTGCCAACTATGTATTCATTTAAAGTCATTTAGAATGATTTTATTTTCTTATGACGTGATAAACTGGTGCTGGCCTTCATCAGCTAGTATATATCAGTTTGACTTCTCAAATATTTTCTTACTAAATATTTGTTCATGAAATATTATTCAAATTTAGACAGAAAATCCCACTCTCAGTATTTGCCACTTTCACATTGTGTATATTTCAATTTGGCTCCTCAAATATTACTCAACAAAGAAGCTGCTAGCATATTTGGTCATATATGCATTTCTCCCCCCAAATAACATTTGTCTGTTTTACGTGCCATTTTGTAAAATGCTATTTCTTGTATCTAGCCTGGTATTAAAGGTACTATGTCCCATTTGCAGGCCAAAAAAAATGAAAAGGTTAAATTCCAACGGCATTTGAAAGACAATACTAATTTAGAACTTCCCTAAAAAAAGGGGGCTTGAAAATGTCTTTAAGTGGGAAAATAACGACTATTAGTTGTCGAATCGACTTAGGAGCTATAGAGCCAGTAAGTAATAGTCTGATTTTTCAGACCATTGTACCGAATGGTCGTACGTTTTATGCTGCGCAAAGATTCAATCAGTTTAATTTTGGCCATTACAAGAAGTGGGTTATTGATGTAGACAAATGCTCATGTACCCTTTACAGCTCATTTTATGTATGTTATTACCAAAGATGAAAAAGCCAGTCAGTCACTCAATAGTGTCTGACAGTGAAGTCTAGCAAGTAAACGGGTTTCCTTGCATAATTTGAATATTAGGACACTGCTAACGTTTACAATGCACAGATAGGACATACATGACATATTCATAATTCCTGCAAAGTTCTACAGAATTTGATGTTGGCTGCAAAAGGGACATATAGTATCTTTAAGGAAGAAATATTTTATTTTCTCCTCTATACAAGTGAAATTAATTGAAAATAATACTGAAGTGCAAAGACATTAATGGATATATTTGGGTGATAAAATATTTTTTTCTTGCCTAATGCTAACCTGTACTATGACAATTTCACAAAATAATTTAGCTTTCGTGATTTCAGGCATGCCAGTTTTCAAAGTGAAAATCGAATAATAGAATTAAGTAATGATGGAGGTAGAGCTAACAAGAGATGAACACAGATGATCAAGAAGACAGATGGAGAACAGAGGGAGAGAATGACACAGAGAGAGATATTGAAGAAGAAAAAATATGAGTAAAGACCCATATATAGATAGACTGAGAGAGGGAGAGAGAGAGAGAGAGAGAGAGGGGGAGGGAGGGGGTGCGCAAGGCAAGACTGAAAGGGGAGTGGTGAAAGAAGAAAACAATTATGCTGAACAAAAAAAATCCTGAAATATATGTACATAAAGTATTTTTCCCACAAAAGATTGTGTGAAAATTAAAACAAACATCTGCCTGCAGCCAGAAGGGCAATAATTCATATCCTTAAACATGTATTTATTCAATGCCCTACTGGCTATAAGCAGCAAAAACCAACACATTAATACCACATCCTATGTTTATCTATGACTTCATCATATACTCAGCTTCCACAAACAAAGCCTTATTTTTCCCTTCATCATTTTTTAGTTGAACAAAAAAATGGAACACATAGAAAACACAAACTGCAAAAGAAAAGGCATAGAATTGAAGTAAAACGTGCCTGAGAAAAGAGAATGAAGGACAAATCAACATAATATAATAACGTCAACCATGCTATTGGAATAATAAGTGTGATTTTATCTTCAGGCAGTTATGAAATCAAAAACCTTCTCCATAATTATGTTACAAAACAACTATTTTTACAATTGGAAACGAAATAAAAAGATGGTCAAAATTATGCCAGGCATTTTTTCCCCCGCTGAGCCATAGCAATTTCATTCAGTGGCGGATCCAGGGGCCGGGGCCCGGCCTCCTCCCTAGAAAAAAACAGGTAAAAACACCCTTTTTGAAAAAAAAGTTGGGCCCCTGGCGCCCAAGGGGTGGCGGTGGAAAAATTAACCCTTTCCGTAGGAAAAATTTTTCAGGTGCCAAAAAAATTGTGCTCACTACCCTGGCGCCCAAGGGGTGGTGGTAAGAAAAATTACCCTTCCGGAGGAAAATTTTTCGGGTGCCAAAATTTTTTTTTGCTTACTACCCCACTGAGCGAAAAATCGACCGGCACGATTTTCAAATTTTCGCACGAAGTGGGCCCCTTTTTAGGCCCCCTCCCTTGCCGCCGGCTGGATCCGCCCCTGATTTCATTACATGTTTGGTAGACAGTTTCTGGCTTAAATCTTTATGAGCCATTCAGACAAAGTCCCTGTGTCATATTATATTTCTTATAGGTTAGTTTTACCATCACATTTCTTGTTTATTTTACCACTTCCAATATAAAATTAAATTGTACAGGTGACAAAGGGTATATCAAGTAGCCAACCAAGTGGAAGTGTGTTTATTACTATGCAATGCTTAGTTCAATAGTTCCTATTTTTGTGCCGATTGGCACTCGTTGCAAGCCTGTGATTGCGATAATCAGGACTCGTGGCAAATAAAAGGTTTATATTTTTAATTCACATCTCATGTAGATGTGAAGTTATATAGAAGGACGTATTGGCATTGTAAGAAGAACCAAACAAAAAGTTGACTTAAAAAAATTCCCCATCATGTCAATCCTGAGAAGTACCTGGGGTATTGCCCCCCCCCCCCTCCCCCTCTTCCCCTTCTCGTTCCCTCTTCCTCCCTTCCCCTTCCCTTTTACCCTCCATCTCACCATCCCCCTCCGCTCCATCTCCGATACCTCTTCACCTTTCCCTTCAATCTCCACTCCTTTTCCATACCTCCATTTCCATATCTCTCTCCCCTCACCCCATCTCCTCCTCCCCTTTCCCATCCCCTAGTTATATCATGTTTTTTTTATGCATTTTCAATGTACTGTAAAATGATTTCTCTGGCTTTAGCTGTTACCAGTTGTTATGTACATTGGATTTCAAGAAAGAAATCATATCAGGTATTCATTTAACTCCTGGGTTGAGAGAGATAACCATGGATAAAATGTCTTTAAGAACATACAGGATGGGTTAAGATTTGAATTCTCAACCTTTTGTTTCAGGGTTAAGAGAATCAACCACTATACTATACCAGTAATCAGGATAATGGATAATACAAATTCAATTTTCAAGATGTCAGAAGTTTTTTGTCAAAACATATTTTATTAAATTGGGCAATAATTCAGTTTTGTGAGTCAATTCATCATTCCTACTATTTTCTGCTCTACTACTGTACACCATGCACATAAACAGGAGGATCAAATTTATCACTCAGGCAATAAAGTATCGATTTCAGTGACGTTTCTATTGAAAACAATATCATATTCCTGATACACCCTTTCAGTGACTTAATCATCTGTCCGATAGAATTACTATTTTCAAAGAAAGTGCAGGGTCATGTGACACAAGACAATCGGTCTCAGTAAGCTTGATGTCCCTATCATTTTACTACAACTTGTGTTACAGAATATGTTTTCAATAGCACACCACCAGGGCTATCATAAGTACAACTCAATTTGTTAAGTGAGAACTGTTCGAATTGTATACCGGTATGCTTGAAAAGACAAACCGAAAAAATTGTAAAGAAAAATGATTACCATTCTACAGCGTTTAAACAGGGCTCCACAATAATTTTTTTGGAAGGGATTTAGACAGAACGTTTTACTGTCTATATGCATCAGTCCTATGTAAAAACTTCAATAGTTTGGAGGTTTGGACTTTGATTTTGGGGCGCCCATGTGGGCCGGGCACCTGTTAGTGTCAAGCATTGGTTTAAGGTGGAATCTTGACTGTTTTAAGATGGATTTTAATATAAATTGGTGCTCAATTCATCTGATCAATTTTCTCTCAAACTTCACAAGTCACAAGTCTACTCTGAAATTCAAAAGGAAAATCAGCTCTTCTTCGTTAAAGAGCATTAGAAATATTCAAAGAAAAAGAAAATCTTATTTGGAGAGTTAAAACCTAATAGTAAGACTGGAAGGGTTTATAACACTTATACAGCTGAGTTCCAAAGTACATTTGATTTCTCCACCTTACAATGCCCCCCCCCCCCCAACCCCCACCATGGGGCTAAAAGTCAACAACCATCGATCAATCGATCGTATGTGGTACTAGGACTGTCACATTGGATAAACAGTTTGTTCGCGCACATGAAAGATCGCAAAATGGCTAAGTGACGAGCAAATGTTGGCATTGGAAGAAACCAAAAACTTTCAGGGACAATGAAAACGTCATTTAATCGATGGTGAATGAGGGGAGAAGATAACTACAGGGAAAGAGAGATGATGTCTGTTACGCTTGTGTTTTTGTTGATTTTTGAAGTTGTGTGTGTATTCTGACAGTTGTTTGATTGATACAGTTGCTTTGCTTCGTACTCTTGGAGTAGGAATGAAAGTGGATGATGGTGACTTGCTACGTGTACCCTGTCAGTCCTTCAGTGCACAGTCAAACTTGCAGAAGAAGACATTATACTTACTTACCAAAGTTCCAAATGTACACTTAAACAAGGATAATAATAATAATAATAATAGGCATTTCTATATAGCGCCGTCTATCTAGAAATTCTATTCCGAGGCGCATTTATTATTACCCCAGCTTTAGCCTAGCTGCCATTACAGCGCTCCAGCATTTCAAGGAATTGATTCCTGCCAGGTACCCTTTTACATCACCTGGGTTGAGTGTGGCAAATGTAGATCAATGTCAAAGGACACTAGTGCCGCAGCGGGACTCGAACCGCGGACCTTGTGATTGACAGTCCGGCGAGGTATCCACTCGACCACGACACCTCTACAATCTGTCCAATTGAACAGATTTGAAAGATCTATCATTCCAACAGAATGCTCAATCCGAGTAGCAGTCATTTTCTAGAACTTTCTTCTCAAAATATCATCTTGCAAGGTTATACAAGATAAAAAGTTAACAGAAATATTAAAAAAAGATCTGTTCTATGACTCCCCTTTTTTTATATTACAAGAGGAATTATTTAGAAGCTATTTGATGCTCATCATATTTTTCAAACTCTTCTCAAATATTAAATGGTAGATTTTGCCTTTTCAGTTTTGGTTTATCTTTATTTCTACAGGTGTATTTATAACAGAAGAAACATTCTTCTCTTCCAAGTTTCTTCAAACAAACAAAAAAGAACAAGTGCAATCACGTCATTTTAACAACTGTCTCCTTGGATAATTTAATGTATTGGGAAATTTCTCTTATTTCAATTTCAATTCTAATTTATTTTTTTCATGAAAATCAAAAGATAACTGGATAAAACTTCAAAGGAATCATTTCTTTATGACCTATACTATGGCAACATCATATAATCTCATTTTATTTGGTAGATAATTTTTTTGAATGTTTCTGAGGTTTAAATTTAATATGATACTACACTACATTTCATTGTACTCAAGTATGCTCATATGATGTTCAGGTATTGAGTTTTTCTGCTGATATCGAGTTTTGGAGTAAGGGGACACTTCACAAACATTCACATTTTACACTTCCTTCAAGTAATTTTTAAAACAATTTCTGAGGTCATTGTCTTTTGGTATGATACTAAACACAAAGAAAATCAGTTAATATATGAAATACCCTAACAATAATTTATTTATACATTCATTCATTCTTCATTTATTACCAAAAGTTCAATTCACATTGTATTTCAGCATGATGATAAAGTAAATGGAGCCAACATGACCATATATGATATGCAGTCAGGGAAAAAATTAATATTTATTTTTCGGGGGCTACTTTTCAAGCTTGCCTGCATAAAAATAACACTCTAAAATTTGTTTTGCATTGAACTCTATGCAAATTTACAGGGGCTCTTTCTGATTTTCGGGGCTCTTTTGCAAAATTTCTGAGCCCCGTGTATTTTTTTCACTGTATGCAGTTGTTGTACAATATTGCTTTAATTGATTTTGGAGTAGGTGCACATTTCACAACACTCACATTCTACATTAATTCAGATATTTTTTGAAAATTTCTGAGGCCCTTGAAAATAGGAATTGAAATTCTGGAATTGATTTTGGAACTGGGGCACATTTCATAAACATGCTCATTTTACATTGCATGTCATGAGTCATGGCAAATTTCCCCTCCCATCAGATTTCATTGTGCTCTGTGCTATATCAATTATTCTCAGCCAATCATCCACCCCTCCCCCTTCCCTGTGCCCTCCCCTTCCCTGTGCCCTCCCCTGCCCTCCCCTTGCCCTCCCTCCCTTCCACTCACTCTTCTCCCCATCCCTTCCCCTCCAGTCCATCCTCCACCATCCTCTAGTCATTTACCTCTTCCCATCACTGGGATCTAAATGGAGCCCGACATTTCCTCCATTTGTCGAAGCAGCTCTGCGAACCTTAGATCACGTTGGAGACCCCTATTTTGTTCAATTTAACCGGATGCATTACCCCCACTTTGAAGACTTCCTGAGTTTGAACAGTTCCACCTCCTTTTTCTCCATTCCCTGTTTTTAACTCTGCGACAAAGTAATGCATGCTGGGTGACGGAGTAAAATCTCACTTCTTAACATCAGTGATGTTGTCTCATCTTGTCTCATCTTGTCTCCTGCCACTTCAGAGTGAGCAAAACTTCAGGTTTCAAGAGCATGATTTCATTTCATCTCATACTATTTGTCAAAATAAACTACAATTCATCTGTTGAAAGCCAGACATCCTTTAATCTGGTGTTAAGTACAAGGTAATGCCATTCTGGATTTCATCTGATGATTACTGCATAAGAAATTTGATATTGTATGTTTGTTTGTTTTTACCTCACTGCTAAGGAATCATGTGTATGCTTGTAAGTAAGTAACCAGGGGACCGACGGCTGTAAGTCCTCTCCAGGGGACTTGGTAATGAGGATTAATGCCTTACCAAAGGGCATGAGTGCATCAACTTGGTTTCAAACCCAGTACCTCCCAGTTACAGGACCACTGAGCCATCGCACCTCTCTTTAACACTTATAACAATATTTACTTTGACAAGATACCCAAAGCAAGCTGAAAATTTGGTTAATTTCAGCTTTCAAAGATTATTCTGAAATGGAAAGAAACATGGCAACTGTTGAGAGGCAGAAGGGCATTAAATCTTTGCTTTAAAATATATTACACCCTTTAGACTCTCAGTAGATGATACATTGATTGGAAATGGCTAATAATAGAAGGGCAAGAATGATCTCAGTACCATTGCAGAGCTAAAACATTTACAGACAGTATGCATAAAGGAGCAAAAGAGGAGGGGAAAAAATCTTAAGCACTGTTCTCTCTTTCATAGTTTCTCTTTTTTATGTTCCATGAGATCAAACTTCTTAAACGGAAGAAATAAACTTATTTTTCACAGAATAATACATTACCAAGGTGGGATTGATGCAAACAAACAGATTGGCTTAAAGTCTTTGGACAGTTAGGCTATTACGCTTTATTAGACATGTTAAATCTCTAGGCTAAGTGATCATCACATGGGGAAAGGGGAGACTGAGGTAAGCTAAATGAATACGATTGTCTGCAAATTCCTGGATTCTTGGAAGACCATATCAATAAAAAATCTGAGACTTTATTAAAGACTCCTCCTGCCAAATTCTCAAACCATGATCCATCTCCGAACTCGCCCAAAGGGAGAACTTCCACCAATGCACTTTTTGTTGTCTATTTCAACAGAGTCCACGTCACGCCTAAATTCAATAGCCTATGGCTTTGAGGATCACGTTACAAAATACCAAACACCATATCATGTCTCTAAACCCCTGAGAACCCAATATCATCCAATTTCTGCTGGTGAAGTGCTAAAATCAAGTTAAACTGAGAACACGAAGAAACAGACCTTCTTGGTGGGTTTACGACTCAAGGCGAAGGACGGTGGCAGTGCTGAGGAGGAGCCTGCCCTCTAATGGGTCGGGTGATCTTTCACCTAAGGGGTGCAGCCAGATAAAGAGATCGTGTAAGCAGAGTAACTAAATTTGAAAAGCGCTCAGAGTGGCTTTCTCAATGCCCTGCGAAAGTGATGGATCATCGTCAAGGGTAACTGATCTCTAAGGTGAAAATTTTGATGTTGCTTACAAGGTCCTCTAAATTTGTCATGCTAATCTGAACTCGACTATTGTGTTCAACAATTTGTTTTGTTTTGTTTTTCCCCACGAGTGTCATGTTCAAAAGTGATTAGAAATCTGTGCAAATCAGAAACATCCTCGTGCCAAACTGGTATATTTTTCTTATTGGGTTTTCAGGAACTGTAAAAGAAGAGAGGTGTATAGTTTGACCAATTTTCTTTAAAAAAAACCCAACTCATCACAAAAGTAGTCAGAAGAAAAAAGAGAAACTTTCTACATTGAATGCCCGACACAGATCACATACCTCTCTTCAGTTTAATTTTCCAAATTAAATTGACATGTCTGTTGATTTGAATGTTTCTCAAAATAAAATGATGTTTATAGTTATACATATATGTTCAGTAATTGATCTCGACTCTTAGAATTACCTGTTTCTTTTGCTTTAGGAAAAATGGCTCCTTATTAATAAAACATTTCTTTCCTTTGACAGACGAAAATAGAATACATATACCGGTAGAGTCAAATGGAGACCTACATATCCAAATTGATGAACAAGGTTTGAAATTTGATACATGTGAACAACAATTAAATGCTACAATGCTACAATATTAGACAGAGCTACTAGAGAAGAGGAAAGAGAGAGGCAGAGAGAGAGAGAAGCAGAGAGAGAGAGAGAGAGACAGGGAGAGAGAGAGAAAGAGAGAAAAAGAATGAGAGAGAAAGAGAGAGAGAGAGAAGAAAGAAGAGAGCAGGAGGAGCATGGGGGAGAGAGAATGAAGGAGAGAGAGGAGAGAAAGAGAGACAGAGAGAGAATGAGAGAGAGATAAAGAGAGAGAGAAAGAGAAAGGATGAACAATTCTGAAATCACAAACAACATGGACATCAAAATGCATTAAAAGACACAAAAGAATTTAATTACTTTGTGGAGATTCAAATGAAAGGAAAGAATAGATTTGACGGAAGTAATATTATAAGTGGGACGGCATCATTTAATTTGGTGGTATCGACTTGATGAGACAACGATGGCCCTGCCATATATCAGTAATGACTTGTTATGCGCTTCAGTCCCACATGCATTCATGGATGTAATTAATTGAAAGGAAAGAGTGAAAGGTAGAAATCCGCTCCGCTCTAGTTCCCCAAGCCCTTAATTTGCAGCAAATAGGTACATACCACACGTAAATTAGTGCATACATTGCGCCAGTGATAATGTTACTTCTGTCATCATTTGCGATTTTAATCTGTGGGTGCGGCGCACGAATCTGGACTAAAAGCTGTCTATTCCAATAGTGAGAGCTGGCATTAACTAATTTTCTCTACGCGAAACTAGGTCGAATCTTACTTCGATAAATTGAGAGCAACACACATGCCAGACAGTAGAGCTCAAATTACTTCAAACATTGGCACCTGATAACACAAAAAGTTAGTTGAACTACCGGTATGTTGAAGTAATGTTCATGTTACTCTATTAAAGTTTCAAGTCTAATTTGACTAAAAGGTTGACAAATTAACCATACCAATGCTATATGAGCAGTAAAGCCTAGGGTGACTTTAAATATCATGAACAATAACAAAAATAACTAAATACAGCCATCTGATAAAACATAACATAATAGGTCATTTAAAATTCAAATGTATAAAAAGTTGAATTTGATATTACAGCAGCCAAACTTGCTGGTTAAAGTATTCCAAAAGGTAAAGAGACATATCACAGCGTAAAATGGTATGTATAAACAAAATCACCTTCAATAACATCAGATGATATATATACTATTTGGCCCAATGATAATTCCTAAGCTAACGAAAGTTGACATGAATACAAGTTAGAAACACAACATGCAGTCAATTCTTTCTACTTCAAAGCCTGCAAAGTGAGCACACTATGTACAAGTTTACCACATGGCTGCCATAAGCGATCTAAGTTAAATTTTCCGTCAGTCTTTTCCTTCAGTTTTCCTGCATGCAGTCAGTGAAATAAGAAGTACATCAGTTGAGATTTAAATGGGGCTAAATATGCTCTGAGACAAAACTCTGACCATTCAAATCCCCAAACGCTAATGTTCAAAAGGTGAACCAGGAAGTACTTAATAAGTGCCCTGAGACAGAAGCTATAATGGATGAGCACCATAATCATCTGAATCTAAATGATTCTGAAATTCTCCCAAACTCGCCATCAATCACGTCTCCATGGGGGCGCGCGCCCTCAAAAAAAGACACATCTACTTCTGGGAATTGTTTATAAATGGTGGTACTCTCAGAGGGATTAGACGCTAGCGACCGATGATTCAGAAATATGAAGAATTGTTTGTTTAGGGCCAAGCGTAAATATTTAGGTGCGATTTCTTGGAGTGAATGTTCAGAGGATGCACTTTACACATCCATGAACGACACGTTGAAGATCATGATTTACTGTGTGCATCGACATCGAATTCATTCACGGAAGTTGGTTTGATACTGCAGGCAAGCCATCTGGGTAGAGCTATTATGCAACATAGTTTAAAAAATGAATATCATGTTTCTCATAATCCAAAATACAATGCAGAAGTGAGCAATTCAACTATGGAAAGCTGTAAAAGAGTGACATCGAAAGCGAATAGCAGAACAGCCATTAAAAAACTTTTGTGTTGAAATTCGACGTTTTTTCAGCGAATCCAAATAGAGCTCCGTGAACAAAAGAAGTGTTTACATAAGTATGATATGATTAAATTCTTGGTTTTTTTTAAGTGCTCCTTTCTTTCACATTGCTTTCTCCTCTTTCAATATTCCTATAGTATTGTTTCAGTAGTACTGACAACATCAGAAGTTGCAGTAGAACTGCTCATAGAAGTAGAAGTCTTGTGGTGAAACGTTTGAAACTTCTGCACCAGGCAATACAACCATGTGCCGATCATTACCCTTTATATATTGAATTAAAGCACTTGTTATCCTTCCCCATATCACTCTCACATTATGCATCTCTAGGCGCTTTTATACTGTCAAATACCTCATTTTGAAAAATCGTGATTTTTCGTGCACCCGTTTACACTTGTGTGTTGATGACATTGCCTTCGATTTATTCCCGAAACAACCGTGGGATATAAAATTATGAGAAGATATTTGGAAGAGAGCTTTGTTTTCCTTTGATTTATCACGTTCGAAAGTATCGATCTGGTGTAATGACGGAAAATATGAAAAATACTGAAATATTTTCAGGTAAAATAATACAAAAAGATTGCGCTTTGTTTCGCTCAGTTTTCGCATATTAAAACAGGGTTTGACAACTATTTGCAATATTAATGAGTTAGAACAACTCTTCTTCTTCCATTTGACATTTTAATCATTTCATTTGGTGGTTTCTAAAGCGAGATTTTACAGTTTAGCTGAGACTCTTTCGTAGCGGTTCAGCGTAAACAAGTTGTTTACTTTGTGCAAATAAGGCTTCAAGGACGAAAGCTAGCCATGCTCCTAAAGTCACGTGACCTAAAATCGCGATTTTACAAGTGCGAGCGTTTATACTTGCGAAACACGCCAAAATATGCCAAAAGATGCCAAAAGATCACACTTCGTTTTGGAATGTTTCGGGCTTGGCATTTTTGCCGGTAAAGGGTAGTTGCCTTGGTAACATCACTGAAACATCGCGGTCAGGCTCCGGTTTGGCATTTTTTGGCATGTTTGGATGACAGTGTAAATGCCCCTTCTTAATCTCTTATACCTTACCCATGGAAGTAGACACCAAACCACCCTTACCATCTATCTTAAAGATAAAGTTGAGTTCTGGTCATGCGATTGCATTGTGAAAGAAACATTTAATGTGGAATCGATCAGAAAAGGTCGATCATCTAGCATATAAGTATTGGTGTGTACTGCAAGGTTCTGGAATCATCAAAATGATAAGAAATTTGGCCTAGTCTTGGTAAAGTTACAAGCACTGTACACAGAAATATGTATATGGGACTACACGAACATGTGGCATAAAAATATGTCCCGATTTTTATGCTGTTACATGCCATATTTGGAATATTAAGGCATTTGAAGAGCCATGCTTTTCAGGTAACATTTTTTATCTGATGTTCTTCCACACTTGCATAATAACAATGATAACGCTCACAAATTATTTTTCACCTCTTCCCAGAACTCAACCTTCTCTTTAAGGACAATCCCTACCATCTTCCCATCTCAAAGATCCTCAATCAAACAGACTATGCAAAACCACGCACAGCTGTAACTAAATCCAATGTCCGTCCCCATCGTTACATTTCAAAATGTTCTGGATGCATGCCTGGGAGTGGGCACCTTCCATCGCAGGGAACCAGGGATGGAAAAATCACGGTTCCCAAAATTCAATCAGAGATGCAAGCGAGGACAGGAAGTGCTTCCGTGACAACCTTGCGCATTGGAGGGTGTCTTTAAGTGGATGTAATCAATACTAACAATTTGCCAAAAGAAATGATGTCCATTTTTACGCTTGACCACCGTGTCAGCAATATCAATGCCAAGACATGTGTTGGCATCAATTTCTCGTGTTCTAGCGAGCTAAAAACAATGGGATTTGGCTCTGCTCCATTTTCCCCGTCATAATTTTCCTATCATGCCTTTAATTCTATTTACATCATCTTCTACACTTTATTCCTCGATGTCATATTGTCTGCTGTTCTTTATATCTCCTCTATCCATCTATTCTCTATCTCTATCAATGTATTGATCCATCAATATTCATCATTATTCTATCTTCTATCTCCTCTTCCATTTTAAGGCTTTCAGAGAATGAATGGGTCAGATGATTGTTTTTCTTACAAAATGTTGTCTTACTTCTGTTTCTCTCTGTAATTCTCTGTAAAGTGAATCCAACTTAAATTAAATCTTTGGAAAGCCACATTTTTTAAAGTCAGAGAAATTAAAAGTCTAAGAAATTAAAAGTCTTACTACTTTACAGCTTTTCAGTTGCATACCGGTAATGTACAGAAGATGTTCAAGAAGCAATCCAGCAATAAAACATTATCTTCTAAATGCATCTTTTCAAACACTTTTCCTGTTTATACTGCTTCTTGAAAACATCAAAACATTTCTGCAACTTTGCCATTATATTGTAGGAGAATGACTGCTTGCTAAGACTTCACTTCCAAGTAGCATCACCAACATCACACCAAGGACATCCTTCAGTGCATCAGATGAGTTCAAACACTTTCGTCTCAACCCGGCCAAAAATGTCAGACGCCAAGCCAACGATGATGATAAAACGAGATGATAGAAGAGGCAATAAATCAACACAAACCACTTTTTAACAATCACGGCTCGCTCCCCCATGCCCTAACTCCCAGCGTCCCAGCGGGGATAATGTTTCATCGAAGTCCTGCTGCAGTACACTGCGCTCCAACATCAAACACAAGTTTAGACCTGCTCATTTCTCTAGACAATTCAACGCTCGAGAATTAAAAAACAGCCGCAATCTAACTCATGCTGGCTCACTTTACTTTCCAATTTTCATTTTGTTGATGAAAGTAATTGGACACAAAAAGACATTAAAATGAGGCACCACTTATGACAGGAAGTCAACTCTCTCTGCGGCATCGACATCTTTCCTCTTTTCTCCCCTGACTCCTGAAAAGGATATTGAATACAAATGTCTAACTGTTCATTTTTAGCCATGGTTAATAAAACCTGATAGAACATAAATGTACCGAACATGGTTTATCATATTACGTGATGCTGTTCAGAGAATCAGAGATGGAAGTCGGCGCTTTGGAACTAGCTGAAGAGTGTCGGCATCAAGGTGACAATGGACAAGAGGCCCCTCTTGATGAATACTCTCCCACTTATCTTAACCAAATTTCAAAATTGAGTTCTACATGGAAACTTTGAATGCTACCATGGGGACAATGTGACACAATGCAATCAGAACTGACTGCCATTTTGAACAAAAAGAATAAAGAAATGGGACATCTTTGGTTCAAGGTGGTTCATTACTTTGAAGGGAGAGGGTCAGGAAAAAAATCACTTAATCATTTGCAGCTCTGGAAAAATCCAGCATAGCATAAGACAAACTTTGTTATCTACAATTCCTCTTTCCTTCGTTCAATTATTCTCTTTCCTTCTTTCCTTTCATATGAAGTGTTTCCACATCTACTACTGATTACACTTCATTTAACATCCCTTTAATGCATGTTTCCCATTAGCCCATTTTTTATTTCAATGGGCTTTATATTTGTCACTATTATTTTCCCACATTGATAAGCAGAATCAATGTTCAAGTTGTCCGTTTGGAGCCAGAAGGGCATTAATCACCTTTTTACAGACTTAATGCTCTTTAGACTTCAAACAGATCAAATCACCTTTAGCACAACACATATGTATTTTGTATTTAGATTTTAAAAAAGTACCCCAAAATAATATGACTGTCTAAGAAAAGGATATTAACTTTATACAAAATTAATATATATTCTTGAAGTCTTTCTGACTCTTAACGGTTGATATGACCTACTGCAGAGGAAATAGTATGAACAAAAACAAACAAAAGAGAAACTTCAACGTGCCATCCCAAAATCATTTCAATACAATTTATCTAGAGCAAACTTGCCTTTGATTAACATACAAGGTTGGGGCAAACATAATTACCTGTCAAAAATGGGGCTCATGTATTTATTTCTTCGAGGCAGATGTGGGCCTACGCTGTACATGACATATTGTAAAATACGTTCTCATAATTTCAATAATGTATTAAGGAGATGAAAATATGCCATTCTTTCAACTTCAAAACCCCCACCTCCGCCCCCTCCTAACCTCCCCCGCCATCAGTGCTATCTACCCAAATGCATAAACGCACAAAATACTAAAATCATTGATGCATATTCACACATCAATGAAACAGTAATCATAACATTCAAACTCATAGTTCAATTCCATCTTAAAGATACTATGTCCCTTTTGCAGCCAACATCAAATTCTGTAGAACTTTGCAGGAATTATGAATATGTCATGTATGTCCTATCTGTGAAATTTAAACGTTAGCAGTGTCCTAATATTCAAATTATGCAAGGAAACCCGTTTACTTGCTAGACTTCACTGTCAGACACTATTGAGTGACTGACTGGCTTTTTCATCTTTGGTAATAACATACATAAAATGAGCTGTAAAGGGTACATGAGCATTTGTCTACATCAATAACCCACTTCTTGTAATGGCCAAAATTAAACTGATTGAATCTTTGCGCAGCATAAAACGTACGACCATTCGGTACAATGGTCTGAAAAATCAGACTATTACTTACTGGCTCTATAGCTCCTAAGTCGATTCAACAACTAATAGTCGTTATTTTCCCATTTAAAGACATTTTCAAGCCCCCTTTTTTTAAGGGAAGTTCTAAATTAGTATTGTCTTTCAAATGCCGTTGGAATTTATCCTTTTCATTTTTGGGGCCTGCAAATGGGACATAGTACCTTTAAAGATAAGCTTGAGTTCTGGTTATATAGAAAATAATTCTCACAGAATCCAAAAAAACTTACACTGAATGTTCAAGATTACAAATAAATGACATGTGCTAAATGATTTTGGTAGAAAATGTATAGGGGCTGAGTAATGAGCATGAGATGCATGGCCCTACGTGTTATCAGTGTCTGTGATATGGCGTTATATTGAAGCCCTAAAAGAATTGCGCTTCAAAATGATCATGAAGTGTCTCAATCTTTGAGTGACCGGTTTTACCATACTCATATTCCCCAATTGGACTGTAGTGTTATAAAAACCGTTAGGAAAACGAAAAATGAAATTTTGATTTCCAATCATGAATATCTTGATAATCAGACAGGCGATCAGCTTGTAAAAGTCATGGGATTCCTGACTGACCTAAAGGTTCATAATTACGATTGCAGCATGAGCTAAATCCAGGATTTTGGGACAATGTTACCGCGTCACTTTAAGCTGCATTTGTGTTACCTTAAATTTTAATTCTTTCAGTTAGTCTCTGGAGAAAAGAAATGCTAGAGGACTATAAAACAAAATACTATAAGAAGAAAAAGCTCAGCAAGTCTTTGCTTTTTTTAAATCTCAATCTTGTTGATCATTACAGATGGATATTGTTGCGTATTTAAAGAGGACAGACTGCTCAAAATCCACTAGGGAACGTAAATTATTGCCCATCGCACACGCCGAGACGATAATTTGTTGGGATGTTTTTCAAATCTAAGAGATCATTCAGCTCTAATCGCTTGTGGCTTCAGGCTTCATGACTTCAAGGCTTCATGACTTCAAGCCAACATCAACAAATGTTCTTTATGAACCACCTCTGCTATTAAAAAAGTTTAATGATGGCCATTTCTTTGTAATACGAGAACACTGCATACAACATGCTTCAAAGATTAATTTCCTCCTCTTTTATCATGGCCATTTTTTTCCTTCTGAAACCCCAATAGGGAGACGGTCTCCGTTTCATTTTTCATGGAACAATGTTTGCATGTTCTCTCATCACATTCAACACTGTTCTTATTATGATGGTGTCAGGGATTGTTTTTGTATGCCTATAGGGCAATTTCATGCTAGCTACAGAGGGGAAAAAATGAACAGATTTAAATCCAAGCCATAACTACAACACATTCATGATATACATACTAAAATGTACCTGTATAGTTCCTTTCATTCCAAGAATTACCAACTGCCTACTCTACATGTAAACATGAACCACGTATCTTTAATATTTATATCCAGAGGAAAGTTAGGAACAAGAAAAATATCATCATGAAAAAGTCAAAGGAAGATGAAAAAAGAGCCTCAGTAATGTTGGAATTACAAAATAAGTATTTCAATTGCCTAGGAATCTTAGGCTGTATTTACAAACTTTCGAATCTAATATCAGTATCAAACCGTATACAAACGATGTTTTGTTACATGATTCTGTGTTTATAAACCTTTCCACTGTCGAGTTGCGCTGTTTGACCCCAGCTAAAGAAAGTAGATTAAGGGGTGCACTTTTTATTTTGACTTCATATGTTGAAGCTGATCAGCATTGGCATATAACTAGTCACCCATTTCTCTAAAGTATGCAGGAACTCTAACTCTAAACTTTTCCTATCGCATTTTATCCCAACCCCTAACTCTTCCAACATTTATTTTCTCTGTTCAATATCCAGCTACAGTAATGTGGAAACATTTGAAGCTAATTTGCCTGGGCATCAACAAAAACATTCATGGCTCTTTTCTTCCTCCTTGCCCGGGAGGTGGGCTTTCAAATTGTCACGTCAGCATGCGCCACTTCGCCATTCCGCTCATTACATCACCCTCAAATGAATAGCAAATTGGCGTTGCTCGGGGCAAGAAGGAACGCCAGGAAATGAGGGAGTTGTTTGATAGAAAAACATTGATGGAGCCATCACTAGGTTGGACCGCCTATTCTCCCCCTTTTTTAATGAGTTTACGAAAATTCAGGGTTTCACAGACACAGTTATCTATCTTTGGAATGTGTAATAATCGAAGGCGTTGGTTGCCAGCATGATTTCCTGTTCAAATGATTTGAATGCCATTCTAAATAAATAGAGAACACAATAAATGTGTCCCGCTACAGTCATTAGGTAATGCATGGTGTTATTAGATGCTGGATAGACAAAATAACAGCCCCCATTATCAGGGGCAGATCCAGGACTTTTTAACGAGGGGGAGGGGAGGATTCCAAAAATATCATGACACACAAAAGAATATGTTATCAGCTCTTGGGCTATTGCTTTACACCAGACAATCTCTGACAAGCACAAAAAAATCAATAGATCAAAAATAGGGGGGGGGGCAAACTCCTGAACACCCCTGGATCTGCCCTATCATTACAGTTGGGTGTCTGAACACATTCAGAAATTAGAGCACATTATTGGTTGATTACACACACCATGTGACCTTTATCTCTGCTTCTGTTGAGTGAGGGGTGAAACTCATCTACTCTAGATGACTCAGTAGGATAAAAATTCAAGAGGAATGAGTGGTAAATTAGTATTTTCTATGCAACATTATTTGCAATACAAATTGGCAACACTTGCAGCAATCAGCACAACATGGAAATCAAATAATTCATAAATTTCATATAAGACATTTTGGCATCCTTTCATGAAACCAGCTGTTTTTTTACTTAACACATCTTACAAAGGTATATTGGCCTACTTGTATGACAGTTTAGTAAAACGATAATGAGAAATACCAATGTTGCCAATTTGAAGGAAAAGCTCATTCAATTGGCAATTCTTAAATTGTATCTCAGACAAGTATTAGTTTGATAAACCTGCCACAATGTTTCTATATGCCTAGGAAAGTGGGCCAAGTGGGTTTCTACTAACCTCCCAAAATCATACTTCATGTATAAATTCTGATCATAGATAATTTTCAGTATTCCATCAATGTCACTATGCATTTAGGGGCAACATCAATCCTGATACCAATACATTTGCTGATTGTTAAAGTCTCTGACAAATATTGGCTGAAATCTGAGCCACCATTCTGCCAATATGAATATATCTGTATATATCCTTGGACTTGGATGGTATTTGGGGCTAAATCTGACAAAAGAAATATATGAGCTATTATTCTGCCTGTATTGATTACAGTCTATATAGTTTGTACTTCCAAAGTTTGAAGCATATGTGGCTTAAAGGTAGATGAAATTTGGAGGTGTATTGCTGTCAACATTGATGACTTTCTACATTTCTTGGACTTTCCTAAATTATGGGGCATATTTGACCCCCTAAATGGCTGAGTTAAGGAATCACTTTGTCAAAACTGATAAATATCTACATTTTTATGACTCCTTTATTCAGAAAACATATTTGATGAAAATTGGCAATCGTTTGGCCAACGTTTATATTTCTTTGTCTTTGCCCTGTTCCAGGGGGCACTTAACTAAAATGCTGCCGACATTCAAGGAATCAACTTGCCAATATTGATAACTCTTTAGATTTCTTTAACTCTGAACATTTTACCCAAAAGATGTATGGATTTGAGCATCAACCTGGTAATATTGATTTTGTTTTTTCTGCCTTACTTTGACTAGTTTAATCAGTTGTAACAAAAAGTTTGTCTCATTTTAAAACATGTTTTCTTAATCAACAGCAATTCACGACCCAAGACAAACATGTTTCCAACATGAATTAGGCTAAAGAGTTGAATAATTTTGAACATTTCTCTTTCAGTAGCGATCACTTTTCTGTATAAAAGCTCTCAATATAGGGCAGGGTAAGAGGAATATCATTAGGGTGGGGCATGTCAGGGAATGTAATAGAGTGTCCTTGCCCCGGGGCTATTAATAGAAAGAGAAGATTGCGGCTCTATATTTAGCTGCCATGGCAATTAGCATAACATAAGGTATGTCTTCATCAGCTCGAGATTGCCAAATAGCCCACTATTTCTGCTTTGGGAAATAAGCCCAAAGTTACAAATCGCATCTTCATCAGCTTGAGAAATTAGCTCGAGATATTTTGCTCAGCGTTCACGCATAGTGCGAGTCTCCAGGCTGGTGAAGACATACCGGACAAATAGCAGGATATTTTGCAAACTAGCCCAAGAAATCTTGGGATGATTATCTTGACCAAATATCCCGCTAATTGCAACTGCGGACTGATGAAGACGCAAATTAGCTGGATAATTTGCGATCGGGATAGTTAAAATAGCGGGTTATTTGGCAATCTCAAGCTGATGAAGACAGGCCTACTGTGTACATAGCTAGGTTTCCACGTTATCTGGTAGGGTTGGAACATATTCAACTGCGTACAGTGTCACACTGCCACCACGTTTATGGCAGTATCACAACTAAGATATCATGAGGTATAATTGAGTTTTTAGTCATAGTTTGCTTTGTAGTTGTTCATCCTGATACAATCAGTATTCCATGGTATCAAAATTCTCATTTCATCAATCCATGTTGTCTCTCAGTCAGAGAAAGTAAGCTTTCCTTCTTTCAATAAGTTTGGCTCCCACATTAAAATTTAGTGGTTAGAACATTTTACAGCTTTGAAATGGTTACATTGGTGATTGCCAAATAACCCGTAGGGGAAATAAGCCTCAAATTTCATCAGCTTGAGTTTCATGAATCTCGAGCTTGACTTGAGATATTTTGCTCAGCCTCACGCATAGTTATTTTGCCAAATAGCGGATAGTTTGCAAACTAGCCCAAGATATCTTGGGATGACCATCTCGACCAAATATCCTGCTAATTGCAACTGCTGATGAAGACGCAAATTAGCTGGATAATTTGTGATCGGGATAGTTAAAATAGCGGGTTATTTGGCAATCTCGAGCTGATAAAGACAGGCCTCCTGGGATTGCAATAGTAGGGATCCTTGGTTTATGCATTACAATACCCTACAATTACCCTACAGGGCCTATAACTCACAAGCATAGCTTTCATCATAGGCCCCTCCATATTTCACTCTCCTTTAAAAAAAAATAGTTTGATCTTTTGATTTAATGCATTCAAACAATTGATAAGAGGTACTCACTTTTTGTTCTTTCCTCCGTTAAAATCCACATTTATTTGTGCTATTTATTCAATTCAATTCAATTCAAATTTTATTGTCCAATTATTGGAAATTTGTTTGGTTTGCATGTCAATACAGAATTACAGATAATTATAAACAACAATAAGATACAAATGGATACAGAATAATACAATTGATTTTAACACAGATAACATGAAATGCGATACAACTGTAGTACAAAATGTAGACCAAATCCAATTCATAATTCAGACTAAGTAATTAAATTAAATTCATAATTCAGATTAAATTTAATTCACATTTCAGATTAAAATGCAGACCAAAATCCAATCCATAGTTCAGACTAAATAATTAAATTCAATTCATAATTCAGAATAAATTCAATTCACAATTCAGATTAAATTCAATTCATAATTCAGACCAAATCCAATTCATAATACAGAGCAAATTCAGTTCATAATTCAGATTAAGTTCAATTCGTAATTCAGATCAAATAAGACAGGCCTGTACCATACGATAATAGTAATACTTGGAACAAGAGGGTATACATCCTATTTTCGATTGTAAACAATCATAAAGCTATTTATCATTTCATCAGCTTGGGAGCATTTAATTAATTAACACAATCAGAGCATAGAAACATAGGAATGTCAACAATTCTCAAATTAAGAGAGATTTTGCTTGATATTTCAACAGTAAGCAAAATTGAATTCTACATTGTTGTTTAATAAAGGTGTCTTTTCCCTCTAAATATTTCAAACAAGGCACAATCAGGGGAAAGGGGAGGTAATATTAGGAAGCTAGGAAGAGACACCTTTTTTGTTTTGTTTTTGTTGCTGTTGGTAGATCTAGCAGCTACATCCGAACCAAGCTGAATCTGGACCTGGATCACATAATCATAATGCCTGCATGTACACTAGTGGAGCAAAAACGAGTCTAGACCTAGCTATGGCTTTAATTGTCTTTGATAGTCTTTGCCACGGCATAACACAAACTAGTATAATTGCCCATCCTACTCATAGGTGACTAGGTCCATCTTTAATCGACATTGCCATTGGGGCATTGGTTAATAGGGTCTACTTCCACATTGGTCAGCGCTTGTTTAGAAGCATATATCCCTACTTTGACCCCGTAACTCCGGCGTAGAAATACGCTACTAAAACAGACCTAAAAATCAAGTAAATATTTATCTTTCCTTCAAATAATGGCCATGATTTAAAAGTCGTTTCTTACCTGTTTTGTGTCAATTTTCTTATCTTTTTGGGAGTATTTTTCCTAAAAATGAAGACTTAAAATAATATAATATACACTTTCTCACGGCAAGCTGCTGCACAATACAAATTGCATACCTTACCGACCGACGGTGTAGCGTATCTCTACCCCGGAGTTACGGGGTCAAAGTAGGGATATGATTCTGAACAAGCGCCCATTGATCTTCCTAAACCAGGCATTTATTTTATTTTTTTAAATTAGAATGTACATTTACATAGCAAAATTCAAGGTACATGATTCCATTATAGATATGGGGATAAATGCTGTTTAGACTTTAGTGTTAGATCTAGACTATACTAGCCTACATTCTAGATCTAACACTAACACTAAAGATAAAGTGTAGCCGCGCCAGCTCAGGAAACGCAATCACCGTTCTTGGTGGTTGTTACAGCCGGCTAGCATCAGCGAAATGAAAATCATAATCCGCTCGACAAGATATCATAGGCTTGGACTAGCAATGAGCCATTTGCGCCGTCTCTGTAACAGGTCCACATCTACCACTGATTATTATTGATAATCAAGCTATAAACTGAACTTTAAAAGTATGAGACATGCTCAAATTAAATAATCTACGGTAAACTTCTGATTGTTTCTAATAATTACCGTCGACGACACAAATTAGAGTTCATTCAATCAGTTAATATTCGTTGATCAGACAAAAGAAAATGGCCAAGGGGATGGGATAGGGGGCCGGGGTAATACGTTGTGACAATGCGGAGAGCCCCTAACTGCAACGACGAACACATCACAATTATTTCAGAGATATTAACACAAAATGGATCTTTACTTACTTTTGTTATATGGTATGGTATCACTTCGATGTTGATGTTTGCCTGAAGATTTTCTGTTTCACAGAGATGTACTTGACAAACTTCTATTACAATAGAAGTTCACTTAAAAGAAAAATGCTTCATTGTTTGTAATTGAATAACTTCAAAGTTGCAGTTCATACAATCGCCATTTTTCCTCAATTTCGTGTTTATGACTAGTCTTAGTAACAAGCGCTTGCAATTTTAAAAATATTGATTAAACACTCACGTCACGTTTTGGTAGACGTGATCATTCGTGTTTTACCGGCGTGGAAAACAACGAAAGGTAGGCCCTACACTTCGTAAATTAGAGTCACCTATTTTACTAAACAGCACAAATTTACAACGTGAAATCATTGCAAATGTTAAATATATGTGAAATATGAAACAATAAACTGAAACTGAAACATTACACTGAAATTTTGATAACATAGCTTTGAACACTTTCTCCCATATGTAGTATGTTCAGAGATCCAAATGTTCCAGTACCACTGCACTTCTAGCAGGGTGCATGCGTATAAGTTTTTCCATGAATTGGTATACATAAAACATTTCCATGCATGAATGTATAAAGTATCACCACATGGGGTGTAAGAATTGATGCATGTTGTCATGTAGGGCTGTTATTGCTTTAACGAATTTAAGATTCAGGCTGTTCAGGCTTAACGTCCTAGAAAAGAAATTGGCTTTAAAAGGGTGCCAAGTTTGCAAATTTATATGGATGTAGCTACCAATTTCTGGGTGTAATATAATGCACTTGTTATCAAATCCACATGTCCTTCAAGTATCATAGAAAGGGGGCGTTTATTGCACGGATTAGCACAATTTCCATAATTTTCAAAAGAAAAAAAATCTCATAACTATATTACCAGTGGCAGAACCAGGAATCTCTTGCGGAGTAGGGGGGGGGGGATTTTGGATCCAATTCCTTACAATCACTGTCAAGCAAAATAAAGGGGGTCCATACCCCATGACCCCCTCCAATTGGCTCAGCAGCCACATTCCAACACACATGCACGTGCTGAGAGTTGCCTCAAAATTAACTTCTTTGAAAGGGGAGGGGGTTGGTGTGTGAAAAATGTTCCCTCTTGTGCTCTTTAATTCTAATCTTTCTTTCTCTCTCTCACACACACTCACTCACTCTCTCTATCTATATGTCCCTTGCCTTCTCTCTCTCTCTCTCTCCGTCTCGCCCCCTCTCTCTGTCTCTCTCTTTAAAGTGATTTTACGCATTCAAAAGAGATACAATTTTTTTCATTTAATAAGTGCTCTTTAAAATAGACTGCATCCTCATTGTCATAGTAGCAACAAATAAATAAATACTTGTCTTGTAATAACATCTTTTCACCAAGCAGGCGTGAAATTCTTACGCTCCAGCCTACATACATTAGCCGTTGACAGGTGAACAACGCTTCTCTACCTCCTGGCATCCCAATCATCTTGTCAAAGAAAATTGGGTCACAAATGAACACAAAGTTTACCATCTTCATAACCAGATTGACAGAACAAGATTACCAAATTGCATTTAGGATGAATACACAAGTACCCCTTGCTCTAACTGAGAATAATTAACATTTATGCTTTCTTCGATTCCCAGGTTATCATTTGACAGCAGTAGAAATATATTTTCTTTGCAAATCTCAAAAGTTTTGTAATAATTTAAATTTGCTGGTAAAACATATGGTTTCATTACATAATACCAAGCCCCCATTTCAAAATTTGGAATTACATCTCTGGAACAAGATGAAAGGGAAATGTGTATAAATGCCTTAAAAAGATATCAGTAAAAGTGACCTTTAAAAACAGGTGGTCTTTCTTTACAGGTTCAGTGAAGCTTCAGATCTAGGTATTTTGCACATTAAACAATAGGCCAACCAGTAAATTAAGTGACCCTCAAACTGCAATATTTTAAAACACTGGAAACTTTCATAGCACTTGGAATATCCTACATCTTGGAAATAATTCCCCTGTAAGACAATTTTGATTCTAACCCTTTGAATAAGAAAGTTTCACTTATTTTATTTTCATAACGCAAGGATTGACCTGCAGTACCAAAGACACTCATATAATATACATACAGCAGCTGATACCCCAACCATCGTGATTACACCGAACAATCTCAGAAGAAAAGAATTGGGACAGAGTTTGGCTTAACTTGATTAAGAGATAATAGTCCCAGCGAGGAAACATATGGCTTGCAAGCCCCTGGAAGACAATTATCACAGATCGGGCCTATAGAGGGCTAGGAGGTGAATGACCTTCCCATAACCACTCCATGTTAGCAAGGCCTATAAAATACAATTACAAAGCTCGTTTCACTTCGGGGATGGTTTGTGCAAATCTTCATTTTGACCTGTGGGCGGGCGGGAGGAAGAGGCGGGTCAATAAAGCAGCCTAGCACCGGTGTAATTAATCTGGAGATATAAGGTGGGGATTAATTTATGAGGAGGAGGTTCATTTATCTCCTTCTCCTTTTCTCATTTTCTTTATTTATCTGTTTCTTTGGCTTCTCTCTCTCTCTTCCAGCCTTGCTTTATTTTTCTCATTTCTCTTGTCATGTCCTGCTTCAAACATCTGTTCCTTTCCATTCAAGACAAATATTACTATTTTACATTTATGTTCATTTTCTCTTGATTCACTTTCATTCCTTAGATGAACAACTTTCCAGCTTTCTCTCTCTCTCTCTCTCTCTCTCTCTCTTTCTATCTCTATCTCTCCTTTTACAAAACTCTTTTCAGTAAGTAAGTAAGTAACCAAGTCAAATTGTTGACAACATTTTTCTGACAGAATTTCAATAGCATCAAATTTCTGCCTTTACATTTGTAAATTCCTAAAAAATAAATTTAAAGGCAGAATCAGAGAGATTAATAGATGGATAATTAAACCACTTCCATTTCTTTGTGATAAAGTTAACATATACATTGAAAACAAAAGAAAAGAAATTTTCTAAAGACAAACAAATTTCATAGGAAGATAAATCAATTATCCTAAATGCTTTGTGCAATGGGGGGACATGAGAATCATTTCTGACCACCCAATGCCTAGACATATAATATGACCACTTTTATCAAGATATTGTGAGTAGAATTATGAGTCAGTCACCTTAGGCCATTTTTAGGGTTACTGAAAAATATACTCTTTCAACAAAGCAATCATGACCAAATCACCTCATATAAGAGAAAAAACATTGGTCTGAAAAGTTTGAAAACTTATGAATTCAATGAACAATTACTCACAAGGAGACCTGGAATTCAAAATCATGGAATAAAATTATATGACTCAAACTTTTAAGGTGTAACCCTTTCATACGACTGTATCTATTTCAATTCAAATGAAATTCATTAACACAAAATCTAAAGGACTTGGATTTCAGTAGGACATCCATGTAATGAGAACTTAACTAAAATATCCACTTCATGTGTGTGTGTGTGTGTGTGTTTAATCATTGGCAAATTTTCTCTTAGAGAAAGCCTGGTTAAAATGAGCTGCTTTGACTTGTAGATCAATGTACACTGTATGTGGTAAAAGTAATCTTGTCAACTAGTCGTCTACAAAATGTCATCCATATACTTCAAGCAGGTAAATATCCGATAAAAATCGTCAATACATTACCACATTACATCAATCTTGATGAAAGTCTGCGCGCACTGGAATTGGGGCAATGTTGGTGTTTTATAGTAGGTGAAAGGGAATAACAAATGCATCTGTACCAATACGAGATTTGGCTAATGCACCACTGAATGGCCATTGCCCCTATTTTATCCCTATAAACGTAATCTCAAGTATGTGCACGTTGCAGTAAAATTGCATTTGGAGAAGCTATGTTATCAAGTTTTCTGCAAGGATGATCATATATTAGATGAGATTTCTTTATATAGTATCACAGAGACTGTTAGTTTAGAAGGGAGACACTTGCAAGAGATTCATCAGTGGAGAATAATCTAAATGGTTGGTACACCACTTTGATACTTCAGCAGTGACATTATGACAAAGACATACAAAGAAAAGGAGAACATAATAATTTGTTAACCTAAGTGCCAACGTTCATTCCTAAACTTGGAATTTGTCAAGTCTTGGCAAACATACTGGAGTGTCTGGTGACGTACACATCACAATTTACCGTCCATCTCCAAGACTTCTGCAAGGAAGCACCAAGTTCAATAATTGAAATTTATAGACCATTGATGGGCACTGGGCTCACGATAATGGAAGAAAAGGTTGCAATTTAATGATCGAACCTTCATGAAAATAGCCCTTCGTGTTCTGCCCAATTCTCTGTAAATTAGATATGTTACGGTTCGATCCCACTGACGTGAAAGTTGATGTGTACGACAATGACATTACACAATTTTTCCTGTTCACACAACCTTTACACAAATTTACAATTTTATGTATGGGACTACATTATGTTCTTTATTTCATCAACATTCAGCCTTTCAGGGTTGTGCATTGCAAACAAACACTTTAGCCAGTGAGAACAAAATATTGGTCGTCTCAAATTGCTGCTTGGAGAATCTTGTCAAATGGCAATGGAGCATTAACGGTTACAATTTTGGAAACAAAACGTGATGCTTGCGAGTTTGAACATAATTAACTTTGATAACGGATAGTAGTTTTATAGCTCTGCGTGTGAAAGGGGAAAATAGACTGGCAATGCAATATGAGATGCTTCCGTCTTCTTGGTGATAGATAGAATTTTACAAGATCACACCTTCTGTGTCATTGAAGTTCATATATTCAGAAAAAATATCTTGCTATTAACAACATAGCATAGCAAAGGTTTTGATACACCATGTTGAAAAGTATACCGGTGTTTTAAAACAAAAGTGGTATGAATTCAACAAATTAAACAATAAAAGGAAAATTGATATACACTGAGCTGCTGAGAAGTTACAATACAGATCATTTAGGTGTATATTGTATAGCATTATACACTGTACATTTCATTGCTTGGCCTTAAGAGGAGAATGGTTAAGAGAGCTCAGAGCTATAAGGTAAAGGGAAAATGTTCGGACACTTAGCATATATGTCATCTACTTTGTTTGTTTTACCTGACTGCTAAAAAAGCATGTGCATGCTTGTAAGTTAGCAACCAGGGCACCGACAGTTTTAAGTCCTCTCAGAGGGACTTGGTAATGAGGATTAATGTCTTACCTTGTGTGAGATATATGGTGAGTAATAATTTAAATAGAGTCCATTTACATGGACTACACTGAAACTTGTGTTATAAACCTACAGCCTAATGATCAATGAAATTACCTGCACGAACTGCAAGATTAAGCATATAGGTTAACAGTCCCCTCCCCACCTGAGGCAAACTGACACTACTTAATGGGTAAATCAGAATATACCCTTGAAAAAAAAGAACCATTCTCCTATCCCCACCTGAGGCAAACTGACACTACTTAATGGGTAAATCAGAATATACCCTTGAAAAAAAAGAACCATTCTCCTATACTTTTAGTGATATAGGTGAGAATCTGGGCTACTCACATTTCTCCCGCTGCCAGTTCTTTCGACCATCAGCGTACATTGTAAGTCATCATCCAAAGCCTTCTCAGCAATAGATACACAGGGAAACAGAGTACTACTGGATGATAAGCAGGAATAGAGAGAGATCCAGATAGAGAGGGAGAGAGAGATAGATAGAGAGAGAGAGAGAGAGAATGTGAAAGAGTCCACATAAATGAACAGTGCAAGGTGAAGATAGACATCAGAAGAAAAAAAGAGATACCTTTATCACATTTCAATAGATCTGTATCTCACATCCACATACCCAATATGCGACATGGTCAGCGGGCTTTCATGTGGCGCTGAGAGCGAGTTGTGCCATTATTAGATGAAGCATGGATGGCTTAACATAGTGGGAAAGGCGTAATATCATTGCTAACCATCCAAATTCCAATTAGAGCATAATTGTTACCATCGAGAATACTGCCGAAATGAAACAAAAATGACATTTCAAATGTTTCAGGTGCATAGTAGTATAGTACGGCCGTCACGCGGAATGATACTAAAAAGAGCAATGCAATTTGTTAATTTCCTCTCTCAGCCCTGGGAATTTTCTTTAAAAGGGTGTAAAAATAGAAAAGGTTTCTTAAGTTAATTGCTATAAAAGTACCCTATTTTATTCATAACAGTATAAATTGAGTATATTATTTTATCACAGAAACCTGTGATCATTTAAAAAGAGAAGGGAAGAAACGGAGAATGCAAAACATACAGAAATGGAGCTAGCATGAACAGTCATGGAGATGGAAAAATAACAATATTTTGAAAAAGATTAAAATTTTGTGCACATGGAAAAAAAATGTAAAGCAACTAATATATCAAACCCTATCAAACATTTTTTCATAACACTTTCTCCCTTTTTAATATGAAAATGTATATCATGAAAGGGGAATTATAAATGACGGTTGTACAAAATATTTTATGAAGCATTGCTCAAACATTTCCAGTTATTTTTAGATATTGTAATTGTTAATGGAAAAGGTATTAAAATAATACAAGTCATATAAAAACACAATGAAGCCATGATATGAAACATTTGAAGAACATTTCTAAAAATTTCCATTGAATACTTCAATACTTTTTTTGTTACAAATGTTCTTTTAGGAGCAAATTTAAAAGATAATAATGGAAGTGATCTTCCTTTTAAAAACTAAATCTATAGAAAAAAGCCCCATAGACAGCTCTAAGCAGGCATACTTTTTTTTAATTCTCAAGAATTTTGTTTGCATTTCCTTCGGACAATTTTCTTTCCTCGACAATTAAATATAATATAAACCAAAACAATACAAAAATAGTGTTGGTGGCCTCAATGCTCCCCTCCAATCCTTCTCTCCTTCTTCCTCTAAATTTGGCTAGTATTTCCCAGTTGACAAGATATTGAATCATGTAGGTGAAATGCTTATCGCGCACAGCCTTTGTTTTGAAGCCCAGGGGCAAAAATTTAAATACAGTGTTATTCAAACTATAACAATTTGCCCTGTGAAGATTGCAATCCAAATACATGGGCAATTCTTCCTCCTGCAATTATGCATTCCAGTTCTTACAATCTGATTACAAAATACGAATTGTTCCAATAATGTAATAACTATGAATTTCTTTGGCGCCTCATGTTTTTCATGTTACGTGAATTGAACTCATAAATAGACTTGCTTGTTTTCTCCTCGAGATAAATTTGTCTACTTACATGAAAACATGTTACTTAGTACAATGATCAATTAAAACAGTTAGGAACCTCTCATTTGCAAGTTAATAGGATAATAAAATAAAATGGGGTCACTCATTAGGAAAAATACAAGAAAATACATTACATAAAGGGAAATGATAAATGTAAGGATAAATATTACACAAATGATACACGCGATTGAGTTCATTTTATGTTTGCATCTGTGGTACAAAGCCGTTAACATTATATATGGATATATTAACATTATATGTACATCTGCTGATAATCAAAATGTGTTTAATTTGGCAAATCTTGTGATCTTTTAAACAATTACAATCCCCTTTATTATTGTAATTATGTGTATTTGTAATCACATAATGTTCTGTGTATTTGTTATATTTTTTGTTTGGGGGGGGGGGAATATTTTGTCTTATTCTTTAAGCAAGAAATTCAGAGAAGTGGAAGAGACAGATATGGAAAGAGCTTGAGAGGGAGGAAGGGAGGAGAGAGAGAGAAAAGAGAGAGAGAGAGAGAGAGGAAGGGGGAGAGAAAGGAAGGGGGAGAGAGAGGAAGGGGGGAGAGAGAGAAAGAGAGAGAGAGAAAGTGCCAAACAGAATGAAATGAAATACCACAATGATAAGAGAGGGACAAAGAGACCAAGAAATAATGAGAAAAATGAGAGAGATAAAGAAGGAAACAAAGACAGACTAACACACAGAGTCACAGACTAACAAAAAGTTTTAAGCAAAAAAAGATAAACGAAAGAAGAGGAAACAAAAGAAATGATAGTGTATTTGTAAAAATAAAAAGACTTTGTAAATAGGCTTCTCAAAAGTTGTTATTATTCTTGGAATTTATTTGGGATGACTAACTGATTAAAAAACAAATAAAACGTTAATGATGGAATCATTTCAACTGAACCTACATGTAGAATGGGCAAGAGAGGGCTCTGTTTCATTTCAAACAACCAGTTAGATATCCAACCTTGATAGCAAACTACTGTAGAGGGAAGCAGAAACATCAGGGAAGTAGACAGATGAAAGGTTCAATGAAAATCACACAAAAATGAGAAAGTTATGAAGTTTTGAGAGTTGTAATCACTGTAGGTATGGGCTCTTCCAATTGGTCGAATTGGTAATGTCTCTGTGATGTAGTTGTGGACTTTCCCATTTGTTCCACACAAACATAAGAACTTTTAAAAATTCAAACATGTATGACTTAGAAGGGTCTTTACTCTTTAGAGGACCTACTGTATATAATATGCCAAGAGAAAAACAGAAATTAATGATGTTTTTGTACATAACAAAGGGGAGAATTATCCACAACTTTGTCACAATCCACTGATCAAACTGCCAATTTGAGATTCGCAAAGACTTGGTGATCTCATTTTTCAAACATTCATAACTTTCTTATTATTGGTCCGATTTATTTCAAACTTTCGCCATTCTGATTATCTTATTTTTCTGCTCTCATATAAATTAAAGTATTACAGTGATTGGATTGCCCTTTAATTACAGCCCCAAGAAATCCCCTTTATAGTGTTCTAGTTAACAAAATATTCTAAGAGACACCACAAATGTTATTCTTTTACATGTAAGAAGTTAAGAACAATTTTACATTGATTCAAATTTACATAGAGATGCAATGGAAGGGCAATGGCAGTGATCTCTGAATATATAGATCCATGCTAAGGAATTTGTTGAATCTTTTTTCAGATTTTGTTTCTCAAATTATATGCTTGTCATTTCACAACAGTCATTATACTTATTCTTACATACTCACTGCCTGATAGACATGAAGAAGATTTATTAATGACTGTTGTGCTCACTCTTTTCATAAAAACCTTCATCAAACAGGCCTATAAAATGTTATGTTAGTTTCAACACAATTTCTACAATTGTGAACACTGACTATATTTTGATGTTGTACATGTACATAGACTAGATAATATTATATTTTCTCAGTGACAACAAATTTTATGTACCAATTATGTATTGATTAAACCAATCCCATATCATCTGCCCAAAAGCCCAAAGTGTGTAAAATTATGTACAATAATATTAATATAGGGTAATACCCATTGGTAATCAGGTCTAATCATTAAGTGTTGCCAAGTTATCATTCAATGCAACTATAGCTGAAAATACTATTATTAATAACATGAATGACCACAACTATATCATATACTCCCAATATCTTTATCAGTACAGCCATAATCATGAAATAATATGATCTTAACATCATTAAATTATCATCACCATCTTCATTATCATCTATATCAAATTTATATTCATATACATACTACATGTATGTTTGAAAAAAATATATAGAATAAGAAACCAATAAATTCAAATTCAATAATCATCATCATTATATCATCCTCATCATCATCATCATCATCATCATCATGACTGTCATCATCAACTTGTTTAACTGGTTATAATTATCTTCATCTTGTTCACCATCATAATCATCATTGTCATATCATAATAATCACCCTCATCATTTTCATATGACCATCCTCATTCTCCTATCATCATCCTCATTTCAACATCAACAATCATCATATCATTGTTATCATATCATCATCATTTTCATACGACCAGCATTTTCATACATCATCCTCATTCTCAAACAATTGTCATCCTCATTTTCAAACCATCACCACCACCACCACCACCATCACCATCAGTCCAATATCATCACTTTCTCACAATCATCATGATCATTCTCATACAATCATACTCACTCTCCTCTCCACCATTTAAGCATCCGCATATTTAGCTCTACATCACTTTGAAATTGCATGGAATTCTCCACATCGTATGTCAATGCCTCGATGCCGATTGTAAACAATGTCACATTTTGCAATCGTACACCTTAGTCTGCACGAAATGCACATACACATGCACCTGGCAGTGCAATGCATGCATGATGTGCAAGTTGGCGGGGAGCGAGCCGCTTGGCATTTCATCCCCATGGCCGATGATGCGAGCCCGAAGAACGGAAACAAATACCACGATCATGTTGAACAAGCTATAGGATTGAAGGAAATATATATCAGTACTTACAGCGTGAGTGATCGGTACAGATGAGTTGACATCAAAGTCGTTTCTACAGATGATGACCTCATAAAAAGGTACTTGGACTTTTAACCTAGATGACCCTCTGAATCTGATTTCCACAGCTTTTACGTGTACCAGTGATCATGTTTGTAAACACAGCGATTGTCTTCTTCCAAAAGAGTGTACCGCCATCTTTAGCCACAAACCATACAATGTCCGATGTGAGTACAGGTGCAAGTAAACTAATATTTGCAGAACCACCTTCGACGAAAAGTCATTATTTGGAAGGCTTTAGTAGAAAAGGCTTATCAAGTTGTGTCAAATAATAAATTTTGAGCTGTGATTTGCACCAATAACAATGTCTTTACTTTGGTGACATTCAAATTGTTTAATGTTTATTGAACAAAACAATAAAATGTGAGCTAGGGAGAGCGGGGATAGTCCGCCTTGGGGCGCGGGCAAGTCCGCCCAACTACGTGATTCTCAGCCTTGCGGTGATTGGATAAATCTTTCGCTGATGATATAATGACAAACTAGCCATAACGCGCTTCATACAGCGGCACGATGACATGTTTATTGTGCTCTTTCATAAACGAAATCACGCTACAACTTCCATTTCCAGGCCACGCAAGTAAAACAAAAATTTTCATTGCATTTATTGTATTTACCTGTAGACAATGATGAATGTGTTTATGGTAGCTTTTGTTGTGAAGATCATAGATATATACAAATATGAAATAATCCAGATAATATCCAGATATAAGAAGCCTGTTAAAGAGCTATGGCCCATGGATTCAGCATTTTATCGTATTTCGTTTTTCTTATTTCTTATTTTAGTGGCCACAGTTGATTTGTTTCTACATCGATGCACTTGCACTACGATATATATATAAAGCATTTACATTTTTAAAAAAAATCTTTCTCACCGCGCCATGTCAAATTATCGACGAACTTCTTCATCATATTTTGTACGGAACCTATTCTTTACAATCTTTGCTTTTTATTAGGTTTCCTCATATTTCACTATCCAGAGGCGGCCCTCCCGGGGGGCAGGGGGGGGGGGCCCAGTGCCCTCCCACTTTTTCAAGCACCCAAAAAGTGCCCCTTTTTACATAGAAAAGTGCCCTTTAACTTTGTAAGAAGTGCCCCTTTTTACATAGGAATAGTGACCCTTTTACTTTCACAAGTGCCCTTATTAATTTGTAAAAGTGCCCCTTCTCCTTTTCAACTCTGATAAGTGCCCCTTTATTTGGACACGTGCCCCTTTTACTTCGACAATTTCCCATTTTCCTTGCAATAAGTGTCCATTTTCATTCTCATAAGTGCCCTTTTTAATCTCTAGTAAGTGCCCCTTTTCAGGTACGAGAAGTGCCTCTTTTCACTTATGATAAGTGCCCCTTCACCTTTGATAATTGCCCTATTCAAATCTGAGAGGTGCCTCTTTTACTTTGACAAGTGCCCCTTTTCCTTTGTAAGAAGTACCCCATTTACCTTTTAATAACTACCCCCATTTTAACTCGGATATCGCACCTAAGTTATATTTTCACATGTGCCCCTTCTCTCAATGATAAGTACCCTATTAAAAAAGAGCCCCTTTCCCTTCTCATGAGTGCCCCTTCTCTTGTAAATGACCCTTTTCAAGTACGAGAAAATTCTCCTTTGCACTTCAGATAAGTGCCCCTCACCTCCGATAAATGCCCCCTTTAAAATTTGATCGGCGCCCATTTTCTTTCAACTAATGCATATTTACCTTTATTATAAGTGCCCTTTTTCATTTACATAAGTGCCCCTGTTCATATCTGGTCATTTACCCTTTTCAGGTGCGATAAGTCACATAAGTGCCTCTTTTCACCTCTGATAATTTCCCTTTTAACAATGATACGTGCCCCTTTTCCTTTCTAATAAGTGACCTATCCCCTTTTCATAAATGCCCCTTTTCACCTCTTATAAATGCCCCTATCAAAATCAGACGGGGGCCCATTTCCGTCGACGAATGCCCATTTCCTATTCTCTTGACTGACTTTTTTCATCCCTGGTGAGTGCCTGTTTTTGAGGGTGTAAGAAGTGCCCCATTTTCATCTCTGATAATTAGTCTTGTACTTTGACACATGCTCCTTTTCTGTTCTGATAAGTGTTCTCTTTTCCTCTCATCATTAAACGCGCCCCTAATTTCAAGCGACTAAGAGGAATTTCCCAAAGCTCGCTCGCTACGCTCGCATGCATCTATAGATGATATACTTATGTCACTTAACAAGGGTCTTTTCAGTCTTCCGTTATGAGAATGTGCTTATAACCCCATCAGGATTGGGTTTTTTCCTCTTTATAAGATATAATTTTTCGCACTCCGACCTCACAAATCTTAAATTTTTTCCTCGCTCGCTTCGCTCGCTCCCAAATAAATTTTAAGACCATCACACCAAACTGCAAAGTATGATGCTTAAGCAATATCTTGTATGGTGTATTAAGTGGAACAAATATTGAAATAATTCCTGATAATGTAATCACAATGTAGGGGTATATACCAATGTCTAATTTCGCTTTGAGATTTCCCTTTGTAGGTGCCCTTTTTTTTCCAGAAAGTGCCCTTTTTTCTTGGTGCCCCCCCCCACTTTGGAAGTCGCTCGGCCGCCCCTGTCACTATCAAATAAATATATTCGTCTTCTTGTAAAAGCTGTTAAATAACTCGATCAATAAATTTTTAACACCTATCTCATTTCCTTTTGTGTGATTATAATTTACAAAGAATTGGTTTATTTAAACAAAATTATTGTAATATCTGTATCATGTGAAAATATGGGAACAATAAACTAAAACTGAAACTGAAACTGAAACTAAAACTTGTTTCCCACTTTAAAAAAAAGAAACAATTTGTTTTTCATGTTAACAAATTGCAATTGGTACTAAAACTTGTATGGCATGAATTTCTGGTGTTATTTTCTCTCTGTTCCAGGAATCACAAAAAAGGCATTCTCCTTCCCAACATTACCAATCACGCAATGTGTTTTTACTAATTTGTTTTGTGAGAAATCATTGAAAGAAATGCCAAGAAAGTTATGATATTATGTAATATATCATTTTATATTGGCGTGGTCATACGATGTGACCCCTTTCAATTATAGGCTTATGGATTTGTTATAGTAAATCTTTATGTTATTTAACTATAGTAGTAGCAATGATTAAGCGCATTTCATTCAAATTGTTTGTAGTGGTTTTTTTTATTAATTGTGTTAAAAAATACTAAATTTTTACAGACATAAAAATCTGATGGGATTATATTATTTCATTTGTTATGCCTTACACTGCCATTTTGAAGAGTAGGTCAGGAAAATAGTTGTGGATATGGTTACCGGTGTGTTGGCTCAGTCAGTAGAGCGTCCGCCTCACAACCGGGAGGTCGTGGGTTCGAACCCCGGCCGCGTCATACCAAAAGACGTTAAAAGATGGGAGTCGCTGCTACCTTGTTTGGCGCTCAACAATAAGGGGATAGAGCAATGTCGATCTGGCGCTGCTCAGTGGCTGCCGGGCTCACGATCAATTGGGCACAAAGAATTTCCATTTTCGGTTTAATAAAATTTGGAGTGGACTATAAAAGATTATTATTATTATTATTATTATTATTATTATTTGTAGTCGTTGGTCAGGTGAATCCGTTTAATGTTAACATCACTTGTTCTGCGCCCAGTACGCCTGGTAGGTACAGCTTATTATTGTTCTCCATACTATATATGTTGCAAATTATTTTGTTGACTCTATAGTTACTTTTGGATAAATATTTTTTGAATTGAAAGACATTTGGGTCTTTGTTTGCCGCAAGCGAAGTTAAAACTATACGTTCTGGACCAGTGAATCCGCCTAATGTTATCACCAGTTCTACGCCCAGTACACCATGGTTAAGCTTATTTTGTTCCCATCCTTTGTCAGAAATGTTTTCTTTGGCTCTAGTTCCTTTTAAATAAATATTTTGATGTTTAAAAACACAGTATTTGTTTCATGTATCATTGTTTTCCTAACAGGGCGTACCTACCCTGCCAAACGGACGAACCGGCCCCAGGGTAGGGCAGTTTAGCTCTTTTGTCGTAATTGACTTTATGAAAACTATGTGCCTGACCCCAGTGAGAATGGGATATTAGCTAGACATTACCTATGCCTTGATACATGAAAAAGCATGGTCTTCCTGCTTATGAAATGACGGCTCTAGAAGAGTGAGATTTAAAAAAAAAATAAGGCGAAAGCTCCCCGCTCTCCCCCAATAAAGATAATACAAAATATATGTTATTAGTTTCATTGAAATATTATCCTGGCGCAAATAAGAAATGAAAAGAAAAAAACCCCACTGTATATGTAATATGGAGAAAGACTGTGTCACAACATATTTCACGATTCGAGATGAGGGGGGGCGGTGGATATAATGAGAAAGACTGATAAAATGACAGAAAGAGAGAGAGAGAGAGAGAGAGGGGGAGATGCAGGGAGTGGGGGTTGGCAGGCCATAACGAATAACACTTTCATACATTTTCACAAAGTTGCGCAGTTTATACCTGGATTACATTTGCCCCGGGCGCCGTACGATAAATTAGTCTACGATTTTTCGTGCGATTTTAGGGGCATCGTACGTAGGAGGCTACGGGCTACGATGTTTGTGTTTACATTATCTGCGAGCATCGTGCCATTTCTTGTATTGGCTCTCGTGGGCAGGCCGGGGCAAATCCGTACAGAGGCTGATCGGAGATTGTACGGAAATCGTGCAATTTCAATGCAGTAGCCGTGCAGTCTCCGCAGCATCCGCACGGAAATCGTACGGACCCGTGCAGCTTCCGTGCAAAGGTTGCGCGGAGAAGGCGCGGCGACCGTGCAGCCGCCGTGCCGTTTTAAGCGTTTTTGGCGTTTTGGGGCCTCCATGTTCACCGAAAAATCGTGCGTTTGCTGCACGATCAGCGCGAGTTCTCCGCGCGATGCCCGTGCGGGGATTGTGCAATGACACCTTCGACATGTCTACGGACTACGGGCTTACGATTTTTCAAATTTGTATAACTTTCCACGAAACAAAATCGTAGAGGCCGCGGAGCCCCGCGGAGCCCGTGAATCCGTACGAAAATCTCACGGCCGCCTCCTACCTCCGTATGGAGGCCGCACGGCAAAGGGGATACGGGCAGGATACGGGCTCCGTAGACTAATCGCAGGCCAAATGTAATCCAGGCATTACAGGTCATCCGTACGCCAATAAAATAAAAAGAAATAAATCTTATGATATTGTTCAATTTATAATTTGTTGTTGTTGTCTCTGTAACTGTTTATTTTATGACTCTTATTGCTACACAGTTCTTAAAGTCAATATAGGCCTTTCTCTTCTAAAGAATACTCGAGAAAAGTGTTGGCTTCAGTCGCAATCGTTTCGGGAAAATAGTGGATATGGACTATTTTCTACAGTGGTATAGCGACCTCTTGCATCGAAGCCAACGTTATGTATCATTCTCAAAAGAACTCTCTTGATCTCATTTCTCGATCCGTCTCTCTCTCGCTGTCTCTCTGTCTCTCTCTCTCTGTCTCTCTCTGTCTCTCTCTCTCTCTGTCTCTGTCTGTCTGTCTCTCTCTCTCTCTCCTCCCCTCTTATTTCTCTCTGCCTGCGCTCTTTCTTGATATCGGTCTTTCTTTATCTCTTCCCTCCAACATGGTCCGTTACATTCAAAGTTCATTCTATCAGTTTGTCTAGCCCAAACTATTTTTTAAATCTCGCTTTCTTGCTTTTACCCGTATTGCATGTTGATATTGTTGTGGGTTTAGAAACAAAAGAGTTGTAAGCTTGTGAGATTTCTTTCATATTGCGATTGCCTTTCATTACATTCTTTTTCTCTTCAGAGAATATGGACCATGCATTCGCCCTTTACGACAAGGATTATATAATCCCATTTAATATTTTCTTCATCACTTTTACGTATAAGTATGATCGCATGTTAATTGACGTTTTATCATCATAAAAATTACATATGCTATTCACGTCACGGTTTTGATCATCATTTGTATATTGTGAAATTAAAGTAATTGTAATCATAATATTAATCATCATCATAATCAGTACCGCTGTTATTATCAACATCATCATCATCACCACTGTTGTTATCAACATCATCATCATCAACATCGCCATCACAATCATGATTACCATCATCATCACAACAAATATAATACTATGAACATTTTGATCATCGTAATCATCTTTTTCGACATAATCATTTCGGACACATTCCATATTTTCAGTCCCGTTATGATGATTACCACTATATGATTTCATGTCAATTTAATAATTAGTCCTCAAATATTGATATCGATTTTGGTTTAAAAAAAACATTTTCCTCTCAAAACAAAGGTGTTCTCGAAATTATTATAGTTTCATTTCTGAAATCCAGCAATTATATATTTTTCTTCTTCACATGATTGTATTAATATAATGTTTTCATCTTCCGTTTGCATTGTAATAGTTATAATGTATTTTAATTTGTGGAAAAAAGTATTATGTGGACAATTTGTGAATAATCTGTTTGTTCTATTATGAATGGAAAAAAATAAAAAGAACTAAACAAAAATCTTAGCAAAGGGAAGGAAAACATATAGATAGATGAATACTATGAAGAAGAAGAAGTTAGGATTGAGGTCAAGAAAAGAGAAGAGTAATGAAGAAATGACGATTAGAGTTAGAAGAAAAAGAGTTATGAAAGGTCGTACAAACAGGGAAAGCAGGTGATCGCAAATTCGAAGCAACTTTATAAAGACATTCTGGTGTTACAAAAAGAAAACGAAAGAAACAAGATAACTATGCTTTTCATCAGTCTGTCGCACTTTATTTCATGTTTTTGTCTCATACCCATAATATGATAGTATAGGAATCAAAATAAAATATGAGTTTCTTCATAACATAACCGTGTAATCAATCAGCAATCAAAAAGAGCAGTGGTTATTGTAAACGGTGAAAATAAATGAGTTCAAGCGCAACATAATTTGCTTTTCAAATTTTTTGACCATAATGTTGTGGCGTTATTTTTTTCTCTTCGTAGAATACAATGATTATGTAGGGCCTATTTCAAGATAACTGTCTTCTCCGATAAAATGTTACCCATGGCCTTTAAACATGTGAAACAAGACATTGAAATACAAACGAGGATTTGGACCATACATGAAATACTAGTATATAATATTTTTACAAGGAGATATGAGAAAGACCCTTCTACATTTAACAATATTTTACCCGTGTTATAATAGAGTTACAGTAGTATAGTGAGTTTTATGACTGATGGCTACCATTTCAATAAAATAATTAAAAACAAAACATGGTAAGGTAATGTAATGATGCTATGTGGAAAATACTCTACCCGTTCATAGTGTCAAATGCTGAAATGTGCCTATTGACTTTCTATGCATGTGGTTATGAATCGTTTGTACAAAATGTTCAAGAATATTCTGAATACAACTCGTGATTTTGATCATTGCAATTGTCATTTAGATTCTAATCATGATGGAAATTATGACTATCATTGGTATAATTACCTCTCATTCTAAACAGCTTATTATTTTCTTATATTTCCAGGCAGAATATTAACTTAGCAAATATGGACAAATGTACTCCACGGGTGAACGCTACTATATATTCATAACGCCTTTCTTTAGTGTAATTCATCTAGGATCATACACTTTAAATAATAGTTATTAATTAGTTAAACATTTCGACTATAATGATAATCTGCGTGTCAAAAGATGCAACTGATACTATACATCGGCAAGAAAAATGGCTTGTGAGTCAAAAAAGCATAGTCAAAAACAAATCTCCATTAGATCATGGATTCATACTTCGTTAGGATTAGCATAAATAAAAACCAAGGAGGAAATATAAGCACAAAGATAGGCGAGTCATTTAACAGAAGGTTTCATGTCGACTTCGTGAGGTATTACTTATTATCTTTCCTGTCATAGTGTTATAAAATACTACTTCCCAACACATTACAATGAAATGATGAATCTACCTTATAAGTACGTTTGTTCAGTAAATTTGAGAAGAGGAACGACAATTTCATTAAAGCATAACAACAAAACAAAACAAAAACTAATATTCCCCTTCCCAGATATAGAAGAAGTAAATATGAATACGGTCAAAATGTTCAATTAACGTATATTTAGATGGGATTAAAAGTATATATATTAACTCCCCATATCATATAATTCATTTGCCAAAAATTAATAAATGCACATTTGATTGTTGGATTTCGGTCACAAAATTATGAACAAGCAAATAGGAGAATAGCAAATTAAACTTGAATTGAAAGAAATATGAAACAAATACATTCATTGTTCTGTATCAACACTTTGTTAAATGCACGCAGCTGCAATAAATACCTTCTCGCATGAAACCATAAGAAACTATAATCAAAATCAGAAAATGCATCGATTTGGCAATTTGCCTATACCAACAGATCATAAATGAAAAATATAATTCCAATTAGTACAAACGTGACTTGTAACTTAAGTCACGAGCACTCGTGTTTTTTTTTCCTGTAAAAAATAACATGCTTTTCGATATATGGTGAGTATAATAAAGTTTGAGATACAATTTTTTTTCGAGGCCTTTAAAATATAATTTCATTTTTGAAAATGATATTTACATATTTACATAGAAACTGGGTGGTACTTAAAAAAATCGCCATAATATGTACACATTTTACAATAATTTCATATACAAAATACTGTACAAAATTTAGCAATGAATTACCACGCATAACTGACGAATCAATACATATGCATACTTCGATACAACAAAGACATAATTAGACGTGTAATTTGATAACATTTGCAAACCATACGCTTGATAAGGGTTTGTCGAAATTCAAGTTTTCTGAATTTTATCTTCATAATGACAACAGGTTCTATTGAAAACAAAGAGTCGCATATCATTTAATGCACTAAATGCATGACACAGATAGAATTTTAGAATTTCTGTCTCTTCTAATCTTACTTGTCTTTGCCAAAGTATTTTAGAACTCACAATAAACGGCCTATAAAGCGCCAAGCTGTAGGTAAGTTGCAAACAAAAGGTTGTAGCGAGAGATCAGTGAGTCAGATAAGATCCCTTTATTACTTAATACATGTAAGACTGCATCCATGATTCTAACCTGTTTCGCTCTTTAGTGCATTTTTATTATTTCAATAACACTTTGAGTTGCTTGAACGCTGCAAAAAAAAAGTTGGTTTATTACGAATACATTGCTGGAGAAACTACACAAACATACATTTATTCATTGAAAATGTACATTCAAACATTGAAACATAATGTTAAATTAAAAACAAAATGATACAGCAATTTTAGGCACTTACATGCATATGCAATTTTTTTTGTCATCACATGTACATGTACAGATGAACATCAAAATAACTGAAAGAATATAGACCTATATAAGATAAGTTTTTTTTGTTCATACATATAAATTCTATACAATATACCACAATTTGCGCGAATTCAGGACAGTACTTGGAAGATGTAGTTATTTTGTACAAAAGCACAGCATGACAAGTTCGTTCAGAGTAGTTGCTCTCGCTCTCCCATTATCAGCGTCAATATTTTGATTGGAAACATTGTATACGTATAGGAGAGACTTCTTCATGTGACTTGAGGACGTTCCCCTGCCTCCTTATTCTTAACAATAACTCAGACCAGTTGTTCTCAGAGAGTAAACAATCTCAACAAGTTCTTGAACTTGATACACCTGATTATGTCTTTGGTACTGTTGACCATGCAACTTTCCTGGACAGCAGTATTCTCTAGTGACCATCAGCAGTGTTGGCCATTGAAAGGACGTTTCAACCTTCAGGTCACAACTTGGCTGAAGCAAATTGATCCGCACAGTCTGTAATGCCAACACTTGATGAGGACAATGTCCATGTATTGAATTCGCAGAACTCACTTAAGGCCTTGCAGACATTATCTCAAAGGATACAATTTGATCTTTTGAAGGCCAAAGATCGACACTGAAATATTGACGACACATCAAGAAGGAAACCATTGCTTCATGCATCCATTGTCTTTGAATTTATGACACAGTGACATCTGTACAAGATCATCTAGATGCGATACTTTTCATCTTAAATGCTGTGATGGAGAATAAAGCTCAGTTGTTGCTTAGTAGCCTTGTCACATTATGTACGATATAACAAACAGAAACACGACGGTAGACAAGTACATGGTTCTACTTGGTTTCAAGTGTTATTTTTATAGAGAATATCATGTCCGACTAACGAATCTGAACTGTGCAGGCCTGTCAGGAACGTTTGTGAGTCTGAAGATAAGTTCCATGTCTTCCTCATGGTGCCACTCAATCTTGAAGTTCTGAACGATCTGTAAGAAAAGAGAAATTAAAAATGAGATTCAAAGACCAAAGAAGATGGCATTTATTCATACAAGGACCGAACATTTTTCATATATTTGCAATCTGCTAATGAGGACATTATTGTTGAGATATTCTTGTACATACTTTACTTTCCCCAGAGGCATGATAGCCTGGACGTTAAAACAACAGTCCTGGGAATGGGATATATCCTGGATTGAAATACCAGGTCAGTCTGCAAGTATTGCAGGATATATGCTATTAAGCATCTGAACAGCGATCATCACTGTCACTCCAGTGTTCATGAAACAAGTAGGCCTTATAACCAGATTCCGATCTTTTCCCACATCAAGGAAAGTAGAATTTTGCAACAAACTAGTCTTCAAGCCGTCTCCAAACAAATGAACTTTTATCACTGTTGCAAGAGAAATAATAATCAGGTTTCTTTAAACAGAGAAGCTTTGAAAGCAAAAGAGGCACTTCTGAAACGAGTGGTTCATATTTTGGTGGCAGCGGTGGGATATACACTGGATAATACATTACAACCAAGATACATACCTTGATCAGCATGATGTAAAGGTCCTGTTCAGCCATCCGCCTGCCTGTGCACATCCTGGAACCATGACCGAAGGGAAGGATGAGATATGGGTCAATGTTCTCACACTCTGCATCGCCCCTCAGCCATCTTTCAGGTTTGAACTTCTCTGGTGATGGGAAGTACTCTTCCATGAGACCAGCAATGCAGTGAATCCTGACAATGGTCTGATACAGAAAGACAAAATACGTGTATATGATTATTTGAGTGTATATTCCCCATAGGCATGTTCTTCAATATAATTCTGATTCAGTTTTTTTCTTATTGATGCAGCTATTCAATTTTAGCATTCTATTTTATTTTATATGTTTGGAAGTAATTTTATCTGTCGTCTTTGCTCCAGATATTGATTTTGGTTAATTTGGAGAGAATTGGTGTTCTCAAAATATCGCCTCCATTTTACTTTGACTACCTTATGAAGAAGGATTTCAAAGTATTTAGACTTTCACAATTATTATTATACAATCAATTTCATATTTGGCATTCCACCTAATGCAGTAAATTTTAAAAGATATTCAACGATACTTACATCAGGAGGGATTCTGTAGCCAGCAAGAGCGATCTCTCTTGATGGTATCCTGTTTGTTCCATCAACAGTTGGGAAGACCCTGATAAACGAATTCGGAAAGAAATTACATCAATATAGTATTGTATCATCGACAAATAGAAGTATTAAAAACTAATTATCAAGAGAATACTAATGGTAATGGAATACAAAGTGAACCCTTTGTTTTTTTTTTAAGCTGCACATTCATATTTATTTTGACAATAATCAAATGCATTAAAACAAAAATGTACAAATCAAATCATATGGGGGTTAAGATCTAGTTATCCCATTTACCATACCTCCCGAACGTACTGGCTTCTCAAAATTCTTCTTACGAGTTCAAGGCAACACAATTTCTCTCAAACCATTAGTCTAGCGCCACCTAACGGGCGGACCAACTTTGCAAATATCGCCACAATTCCTTACGTGATCGTATCATCAAGAACTGAAAGTCCATAATTAAGGTAATCACCTGACAGTTTCTTTGATGCAGGCCTTGAGGTATGGCAGATTCTGTAACGACTGTCCCGTGATCTTTGTTCCTGGTGGGATGGCTTGGTTGATCTCTTGAAACACCTTCTCTTGGACCTCTGGGTTCTTGGCTAAGCAGTACAAGTTGAAAGCCAAGGTACTCGCCGTCTGCGAAGGGGAAAAGTGTTACAAACTCAATCAAATGATACAGTTACATTTGAATTAATTTTGTATTGATGGCAACTTTCATAAATAGTTTTATACTGGATATCAAGTGGTTACCGTCGAGGGCTCTGAATCAGTTCAATCCGAAGAATGATGTACGACGGAATTTATTTAGACAATTGCACGATGTTACTAGGCATACCTAGAAAACAACATTTGTATTTTCTAATTAAGAACTTCAGCGTGCCCTTTGCTTTGGAACGGAAAGAGGGGTCTTCCCTTCCTCAAATCAAAGTTTTAGTCTTACCGCCGGTGTACCAACGACAGCGTTTACATTCTCACTTGTGAAAAAAAAACTCACCGTTTCAACCGCTGCGATCATGAGGTCGTTCATGAGGTCGCACAGGCTATCAATATCAAAGTCTCTCCGGGCGAGGAGGCATTCGAGGAAGGTTCCCTCCGATTCCTGAGTACTAGTCCCGACAGCTGCCTTCATCCTGTCTAGTGCTATTGTCGCATACTTTTTCGACATTCTGTAGAAAATTGGGAGAAATTCGTTCATTCATTGACACGTTATTTTATTGCGTACATTAACGCCTGGTAATGAAATCAGTATTATACTGACTATAGCTGCTTCTGTCTCCAACTTGTCTTTGCATAAGTTTATAATACTTTCTTTTCAATCTAAATTTGATTTCATTACAAAAAAAAATTAAGTTTGATGGAGATCCGAACTGATTCCCCAAACTTGGAATCTTGCAACTATACAAGAATTACGCAAAAATTGTCCTATTTTGTAATAAGTTGACACTATTACAGCACAAAGATTGTTCAAGCATTTTTGCTTGCCCTTATTCTTAATGACAGCAAATTGGTATTTGGCACTCGAGTTCGCTTAAATCTTTTGACACACATTCGTAACACCACAGCCATCCTCCTAGTAAACTGAACATTACTGTTGCTGCTAGTTTTAACTTTTGACCTAATTAAGTACGCCGGAAGCTCTTCATATCCAGGAGTTCGCCAAGGCGGTAATTTGGTTCCCGGAGACACAACAGGGGATATCTAATTACAAGTCAAACTAGACTCCATCAACACTATCAAACTTCCTACTGCACCCGCCGGGAATTTTTCTTTTACATGTTCCCGATACTGCGGAGGTTACAGAGTCACCGTCTTATGTCATTTCATCGGAATATGTGACTCGCTAGGAAAACATATACACACTGAAACCAACAGTTATTACTCACACTGCCATATTTGCATAAACAATTGATTTCGTGTTGTTTCGAATTAAAACTCGCAATCTGTGACGCAGGACTGATATAGGTAAAATTCACAGAGCGATTGGGCACACCTTTAATAACTCTAAATCAGAAAAATAGTTAAACTAGCGCTGAATTACTACTGATAGAGGGTATTTAATGTAGCAACATTTGTAAGTTTTAAAGCAACTAGTTTAAGAAATATTTGTATTCATCACATTCATCTTTTTTTTCACGTGTTAATACGGTAAAATTACCACGAAATTTTAGCGGGAGATCCAAAGTCGTAGAAGTTTCATGCCATGAACCGACTGAATTACCACCTTGAAATTTCACAACTCGCGACAGTTCCTTGCCACAAAAGCGGCCGTCGTTAACAATGTGCAAAATTTTTCGAAGGTTTCTGAATCTTTGATTATGAAGTCAAATTACCCGAAAAAGTAGTCCTGTGCTTCGGTGAACTTGGTCCATGCCTTGGTGGTGATGCCGAACTTCCAGAAGGGAAAGCTGAAGGTAAGGTCTTTGAGACTGTCAAAGAAGTTCGACACCGAGACGATCATATCTAAGGCCTCGGGGTTGTTGTCAAGGCCTGTGTTCAGGCACCCCATCCTCGTGTCGAAGACGATGGCACATACGGCTGTAAAAAAATAGAGATGGATAAAATAAAGTAATTAAATGAATGAGACTGATAAAGAAACAAAGAAACAAACAAATAACACAAAGGAGAAAACAAGTTGGCAAGATCCGTTCACGGAATCTCTTTTTAGTATTAGTGATATTCCATTCTTATGTTCGTTTTTATGATGTATATCGCATATTTTCTACGCTTTTCTCAAGTCAAGTGCGTTCTAGTATAGTCGATATCAGTTCACACAGTTTTCACAAAATGAATCGTATCGATTAGAGGTACACGTACATTCTAGCGTCCACCTCTGCATTTTGTGGTTAAATTCCGGTACTTCTTGCGATTCAATGTCTTGCGTTTCCTTCATCAGTGTCACGAAGTCGTCTGCACACTCTTCCATGATGGGTATATAGGCGTAGACACTCTGAGGTTTCATCAGAAGGTGCTGGACAGGTTTGCGAAGCCTCTGCCACTCCTCGCCTTCTCTGTGTTCGAGACGAAACATAGCGTAAAAAAGTGAGTATGGGAAACACAAAAATAACCATTAACGCATGTTATTTTTTTAAACAATGATAATTAGATAATTAATGGCTGATACGGGAGAGCAACATTAGTATTGATACTGCTCTTTCTGCAGGCCCTGTAATTATTTTACCCCAGCACTGCCAGGCGCACATTTACACATAATAATGCACCTGGTTCGAGAGAAACATGTGGACAAAACACCATGGATGTAAGCAAGGATCGAACCCAGGATTCAACAGTCTTAACAATAATATCAGTGTAATTCTGTCGAGAGGCAGAATGAACTTCACTTCAAGTTAAACAAGATTAAAGTCAGATGGTCGATTATTTTCAAATCTTTACCTCAAGAAAACTCAATTCAAAGCAGCTCTGTCCTCCAATCAGTAAATCCCTTATTATTTTTGGGGTACGCTATGTTAAAATGTGCTGAATGACGCACTTGGGGATTTAAACTGTTCTTGTTCTTTGACCCTCTAATGCTATAATACTTCTGTATTTGTTTTCGAACGTGCCAGTTAGCATTATGACGGTGGTTCTTTCCTTGACATACATTTATTTTATAAAAGGAGAGAACTTGCAGAACTTTAACCACTTACCGTATTTTACTAATTTAGATATTCCCGACCCCGGGTCTAAGATTACGTTTAAAAAACGAGAACTAAGACCTCTGACTAACTTCCTTCGTTAAACCCGATTTTGGACAAAAGCTTCAACCGAGCGTTGGGTTTAAATTTTAATAGATAACGTGCTAAAAATTTAATATCAAATATCCCATATCTTCGCAACTATTATGCAACGTTATGAACTATAAACATTCAAAATATTCTTGCTATGCCGAGCAATAGTTTTGGGGGAGATGAAGAAGCTTGTGGTTGACCTACGTGTTTGCCATGCCGATGTGTCTTTTCCTTGTCCGCCTATATTTGACCATGGCATCTATTGGCGTCCTCTTCGGACTCCTCCCCTCGTTTCTGAACAGCTCCCGGACGTCGGTGGGGTCGATGATGTGGACGTGGGTGACACCGGCCAGGGTTTCCTTGAAGATGGGGCCAAAGTTACGGAATCTGTCCACGGTGGCTTCGTGCAGTTTGTCTAATTTGTAGGGGCCTGCATGGATTCAGAACGACGTTGATTGCATTCACAAATCTCAAACTCATCACGTCATCGTACTTTTCAAACTCAAGGAAACCTAGAATTCTTCAATAATCTAATTGCATTCTTCAATAATCTAATATGGACAAGTAGGCCTATACCTTCGTCACTTAACGAATCTTGTCATTTCTATAAGAATATGCACGATATCAATTTGTGGGGCTTGTGTTTTTCAAAATATTCGAAGCAGTTATATATTTTTTTAATTTCACCACTTCGATAAAAAACAATTCTTATGGATTGTTTGCAGATTTCAATCAAGACTGCATCTATGAGGTCGAAAAGGACTACTGTTACAATGGATAATGACTGACCGAACTGTAAGAATGTATTTTTAAATTAGGGAACATAGCTGAGAATTACTTACCCAAACCAGTGTAGTCGAATAGTGAGCCGAAGAAGGGTACTCCTTTCGGTCCTGGGATCTCATCGTAGGGTTTGGCGTCTTCCAGATGTTCCGATGTGACCATTGTACCGACATGTCTGTGCAGGATCTGTTGTGCCATTGACGCCATACGGCAGGCCGATGTCCGGCCGACGCTTGCTGGCAACATTTTCAAAAAGTTTGATCTGAAAGAAACAGATGGAGAAGATTCGTTATAATTTTGACGTAATCGAACAAGATGGTTTGGATAAGAGTAGTCACAAAATAAATCGACCTTTATATGTTTGTAATAAAGTATATTAACCATAATATATTAACAAGTTTTTGATTGAGAGAGGACATCTGAGGACAATCTGCATTTAAAAGGTGAATGTTCTCCGCCGAATGTTTAGAATAAAACAAATTATTTTAAGAATTCAGCATCGCGCAAAATATTCCAGTATGTTGGCTCAAGCGATTAAAATCTTGAAATAAATGTCAGGGATCTGGCTTGATACAATATGTACACACTCAGAGATCGCCGATGGAATTCTAGCTAATGGAGGCGATATGGCGTACGACAAACTCCCAATGATGTTATGAAACCTATGAAGCATACAGGAATGTGATAAAGAATATGAATCAACATCGCTGTTTACTTACATAGACATTCCTTTAGCCGTAGTATAATGAACTCGCGGTTACTTTCACCCTCTCCCACATACCTCACTCTTGAAGATCCATCTCTTCTCGCTCTCCTTCTCTCTCTCTTTCTTCAACTTTCTTTTTCTATATTTTCTTCTATTCGATTGGTAATTTAGACGGCTTAACTGTGGGATTCATTTCACCAAACAAATAGTGTCCTCCACCTTTCCCTCAAGTTTCAAGTTCAGCCTTCGTTGGAAACCGGGGTGATTGACTTGTTGCAGGAGGCGACGGGACCCAGGCCAAGCAATTTGTAAACACTTACTGAGAGGCAAATGGGACAGCGCACACTGGGACAGTTGAAATATGTGAGCTCTCCCCCTCTTTCTCCCTCTTTTTCACACGCACACACATGCCCAACGCACACCCACCATCGCGCACATTCCTGGCGTTGCAGGAACGGAACTGGTTACACTCGACAGGCGATAACTCAACACCCAGCTATTACAGCAAAAAAGGCAGAGGCATCATGAAATTCGAAATAAGTTGGAATATATATATAGTGACTGGACGGGAACATGGTAATATTTTAAGACAGGACAAAAATCATAATACAAAGGACAAAGGGATTGTAGGCCGAAAGTTTAATCTGATACTTGCGGAATTTGGTACCTAAATATCCAGCTTGCAATCTTAATTGCAGTGGACTGATGACTAGGAATTGATATGAGCATAAACCCTTCTAATGTATTGCATTACTAAGAAAATGCGCTCACATGATCAAAGGAGCAAAATATGATCTTGGACTTCACGACAAAGTTCACAAAGCAATGTAATTTTGACATGCGATGCAAACTGACAAGGCTGTAATAAAATCTTTTGCGTGCAATGGTAATTCGTTTACTTCATTCTCTTCCTACTCATTCATCCCGACGTTTGCGACAAGAGGGGCGCTTTAAACCTGACTTTGAAAGAATCTTTCATCCGAACACCCGGCGGTATTCAACCATGAACAGGCTTCCAAAAGGAAAAGAAAGGGGGGAAAAAAGCCTCTGAATTATCCATCAAATCTGAGCGAAGAATGGAGAAAAATACCATGGGTATAGAGTCTCTGTGACATGATTGACTTCAACTCCCTCTCATTGATTTATTGACCTACCAAAGAGGAGGTTCACTGACTCCACCATGTGCTAGTCTAAAGCACCAGTCGCTTTTCAAACATCAAGAGATACCAACGGGAATTTGGATGAACATGTCGTCGACGAGTCGTTCTTGGTAACTACTGATGCAACTACGAGACACGTTTGACAAAAATAGAAAAAGAAATAAAATATCTTTGATGTGTTTATTGTGGTTGATGCAGTAAACAGCAGTTGCTGGCTAAGGAGTTTTCAAGAATAAAAAAATATGATGAAGAAAAGCCGAGCCTGACGCCACAGGCCAAAAAGCTGAATTTTTTGGAACGTGAAAGAATTTTTGCATAAAACAGAAGGTTCATCAAACTGCCTTTCTTGCTCCGGTTTGCTCTTCCACCATGTTGGAAGAGACCCCGATCTGAGCAAACACTTGGTACAGTTCTTGTGAGTTCAAGAGTTTAACTGCTGGATTAGATGACAAAGACGTGTATTTCTAGTTTGATAAATTAGTCGGGTTGCTGTGCAAAATTCCATACCTCGTGGCTGAATATTAAGCCGTTGAACAATCGAGGATTGCGGTTTCTTTGCCAACTTAATTTTTTTCTATTTTGGTCGTAAATACTTGATAATCATAGTTTTTCAAAGCGCCGCCGAAATAGGCTAATACATATGACGGGAAACAACAACTAGTTGTTCGCATCGTACACCTTGGACTATATACTTAATACTTTATTTCTATGTCGAATCAAGTTTACTATAAACTGCTAGCACAGATCCTAATCCTCAAGTGACGCAAAATGAACTATATATAGGTCTTATAACCTTACAGCAGTAAACATTGCACTAAAAATATACTAGTTCAAACCTGAGGGCTCTATAAAAGCCGCATTGAAGGATTTTACTCACGTAAAGTTGCGCTATTTATATGCAGTTCGTTTACAGAAAGTCACCCTGATCGCGCTTCTTTATTCCTTTCAGGCAAGACCAAGTTATCAAACTATAAGCAAAAATTGTTACTCAAAATCGAATGACGTTATATAGATAAAACGTATAATTACTCCCGTAAGAACGAATGAAACAGACTACCCCTTATAATACATTTCAGTTGATTTCGTTCTATTTGTCTTCATCTGTATACTCCATCATAAGAAATGCGCTGTAGTATAAACTCCTCCTTTGACAAACTATGAAATTTCGCGCTTTTAAGCATCATCTTTTAGAAGGGTAGCCGATTGTAAAAATTTGATAATGGCTATCATTTATTAACATTCAGTTGTTAGACTTTCGATTTCTTAATTAGATACTACAGATTCATCTCCTCAAATAGAAATACATACATGCTGAAACAAAGAAAAAGAGAATAGTGTTTCTAAACTAGCAACACTATTGGAATAGTATCTCATTTTTAGAGGAATGATCCTACGGACAATGACATTTGAATCTCTACGTTGACACATTTGCTCAATCTAAACAAACGAAGTACCCTTTCCCGGCCTGAGTAAATATTTGATTTGGGTTCAATTGGAACAACTCAATAGTGCACACACTTCTGGGAAATTAAGTTTAGCCCTATCGCTAGTTCTTATTTCTCTTCAGTCAATGTCTTACTAGAGCCAGTACATAGCAACGTCTATATTCTTCCCCGTATTTGTTTCTCAGCTTCTTTCCCAGTCTCCCAGGTATCTCGATATTGACGAAAATATCCAATTGTTTTAGCAGGGCGCGGTTGAAAGCATTACATCTGAAGAGCGTAATACTCTTATGAAATCAAGACATAAAAAGTTACGAAAAATGGAGCCGTGAAGCATGATCCGGGCTGTTGGTAAATTTGTAAATCCTCAAGAATTTGGGGGCGCAAACAGTATTCCCGTTTACTTCGTTAAGACGCTAATCGCATAACGCACCCTGCTTCAAACCTCGACCGTCTCACTCAACCGTTAGCTCGTATCAGAAACGATTGTATTGCAATCGAAAAACACATCAAACTTAACGTAAAAATCGAGACTTTGTATTTCCCTGAGGATATCTTACAGACTAAAATCAGAGATCGCAGAAGGGTGTCTTCTACTTTTGTATTATACCCTCATGGAATACGAGATTCCTCTGAGAAAACCTTCATGGCCGTTAGACGCTGCGAAAAAAAGACACCTCATATTTCATGGAGGTATATTCTCATTAAAAAAAATTGTATACATAAGTGCCTCATTGTTAGGGAAAGTAAAATTGGGCATATACTTGTCTACATATTACATATTTCGCTCACATTTTACTAACTGGTAATCAAAATTGCACAAAATATTAACCGGATGAGAATAAAGAGCCTAGAGTACAGACTCAAAACAGAGCTTCCATCAACTTCTCCAATCTGGGAGAAGGCGGATGAGGAAGGCATCCTGAAATTTGATGTGCTAGAAAGATATAGGTCGCACTTGTCATCAGGGTAGCACAGTCAGTGTAGGTGCAAGGTAAATACCCCTAGGGAAAGAAGACACCAAGCTTGTATCTGAGACGCTACCATCCCTAAGCTTATATCAATACAACTAGGCAAGGGTGAAGGTGTGAACGTAGTCTCTTATCTTCGGTTCCTGCGAGGGAGGGGGAGGGGCAAAAAGGGGGGTTCAAGTAAAAACATTTAGCTCATATCACCACGACACGGCAGCTAAAAAAACACGCACTCAAAATCAGCGGAGATGAATCTTATTACAATGAGAACATTTCTTTTACTCTTGTAGTTTTCGTCTACGGTAGATCGAAACTCATTATTCTGGCTGCCAAATGAAATAAGTAGAATTTTGCAGGCAAGATTACATTTCCATGAGAGGTTGATAAGGGTTATTATGAACTGATAAAGTTGGGATCCCAAGCAGCTCTATTAATATTTTATCACCGCTCATCCCCCTGCAAAACTCGATCATCAATGCTCAACGGCTGACATCACTTTAAGAGAAATATCTAGAACATGACATCCATAAGAAATTTACTAACGTTACTAACCTGAAACTGTACATGACGTTTGGAGAAAAGATCATGTAGTTATTCACCGACTTTATGCTAATTACGTATCAATGTGTCCTTAGACGATGTGAAGGGACTCACAACAAATCCAAGAACAATCTATCTGCACTTCAGGTCTTAGGAAAGAAGATTTATTTCGTTTTGTCAATAAGTCATGACGACTGTCCCTGCTTTACCAAACCGTCGGATCAATCCGATTCCCCTAAACCTCTTGGCCGATTTGGTACCTCTTGGAGTCAGGCCTCGCTATATATGGGACAAATATGCACCTCTCATATTCTCCACACCAACACCATGCAGGCATCATCAGCGATCCCCTCATCAGCAGCAGCATCGGTAGTAGCAGCAGCTCCAGCGGCGGCAAGGAACGATATGGCATGACTGGAGTATTTAAGCCACCAATTAGCGCGGGACCCCACTTGTAAGGGGGTGGTTGGTATTAAGCTGTCACTGACACTCGGAATGCGACACGTTTCGACCATTCCCCTCCCGTCCTCCTCCGCCACGAGATGGTGCGTGACAGATTACCACCACAAAAAAGAAGAAGGAGATACGCGGGACCCCGTGCCAGCATATTCTAACATCCAGACGTCACGGAGTTCAAATGCCTCCACTTATTCTCATTTATCAGGTAACAACTACATTTTTGCCAATTGCACATTCCGAAACTGAGACGAGACCAAAAATATTCACAAATCTCGCAGGTCATCTTGTCCGTTTCGATGGTTCCTAGCAAATTCACGAAGTGTTTCAAACTGCCCTGACTGTAGAACTGGAGACTGCAGTGCTGACAGAGTTCCCCTGATCTGTGCTAGCTGAAACTGACGAAGATTAATCACCATTTAACATGACCGGGTTCGGAATTTCAGATATTCCTATCCCACCGCTAACTTGGCCCAGTTTAAGGTTAGCCGCACGTGGTTGGAATTCACATCTAGTTAACCCCTCTTAGGTACCCCCATTCCTGGATAAACCGGTGCTAGAAAAATTATCATGAAGGATAAACCATCCATTTATAAAAAATATCTCTTTGTAATAGAAGTTATGCCTTCGAGAATGTGTGCGCGTGTGTGGAAGTGTGCGTGTGCGTATGTGCGTAACTTTCGCATACCACACCAAATTATGAATGGGCCACCCACAAGGGAATCAACACTTAGGGAGACAATTCCTATATACACCCCCATATAGGGTCAGCAGCACAACTCACTGCGGTAAACCACGGTTTTCTTGGGAGAACTGCATCTTCTGATCGGCAGTGGGGATTCAGAAAGCGCGACGGATTGGTTTCCCTGTGAAGGCACTTTAAAACAATGACCTCAATACTTGCCTGATCCTACTTGCTCTGATTATGCAGTTCAATGTACTATGTCTCGGTGAGTTTGTCCAATTAGCTAATACGAAAAGGTAGTGGTACCTGCAAGGGCGAACTGCGCGTGAAGTGACAACCCGCGGCGAGAGATTTGACTATATTTTATTAGGCGATAGGAGGCACCATCGTTCCATACAATCGCCTAAATATTCATAAAATAAATTTAATTCGGGTATAAAAGATATACCATATTTATATAGGTTCTTGAAATGGCACGCCATGGTGTATTAAGTATTACATAATAAGTCAAATGAAATGTAGAGTGAAAGAAACATTTGTAAGGTGAACAGAAGCCTTCTCTAAAATGGTCAGCTATATTGGGAAGAAAATTATAAGGTTCTTAAATAACGCATACAATGGCAAGTGACAAGTATCTGATAATATAAAGACACGTTTCATTCTGGATTCTCCGCAGGGAAAGTATGTTTTGCTTTAGAGAGGTTTTGTATTCATAACTAATGGTTTAAAGTGGAAAAGTATTATGCTTAACGTTGACATCGGCATTATAAATTGGAGGCTGAACATCTGTGATTAAAGAGAAAGTGTCAGAATAAATCTTCCTGTTATGCTTACTTCTCTCCCTATATCTTTCATTCATCCCTTTATCAAATATAACTGACAGAGAAAAGATACTTCAAGAACTGTCAAACTTAAATCCCACACCGCATGGACGTTCAACTCCTAGTACCAATTTCAGTGGGGCCTCGATCAAATTATATTGATATTTAGAGTTCGGCAAATGAAATGTTACATGCCACATTACAAGCTGCCATTCACGAACACATCTAACAGAGACAATTTTCTCTGCGAAGCGGAGAGTGTATCTCTAGGTCGCCGAACTACGCTAAACAGAGAAATCTGGCGTTTGAAGTATTTGGCGCCACGGAGAAGACAGGAAAAATGACAGAGTGGGTTGGTGCACGTTCGAGGAAATAATTGACACTTTGCCTGCGTCTGAAAAGTCAGTCTACTTGGCAGCTGACAAAAGGCTGTGACGTGAATGAATGTGCGCTCGTCAGTGTAACATAGCTTGTAATAGGCTCTCATTCGCATGCTAGCTGGCGACTGACACAAGTCAACGACCCCCACACGGAAGTAGATCGGCATGCACACGGGAGAAAGCTGTCTGTTTGAATTACTCGCACTACCCTCGTAAATGCCGTCAGTTCACTCCTCTTGTTGGGCGTGCAGCTCAACGAGAAGATCACTCTCATGAGCTTCGTTCTCACTGCCGCTCATTTTATGACATGATTAAACATTCATTTCAATGCAAACGTTCTTTTTATAATAGAAATGTATTCTAAAAGAGAAGATATAAACTAGATCTATTTAGAATAAACCATATTGTCACAATCACTTAATGAAAAAAGGTAAGACAATTATGGGCTATAGTATTATGTATATATATATATATATATAAATGCATATATATTAACTTTTATCTATTTCGAAAGAGACTGGCAGTGGGATTCAGCATCAAAGCATCTTTAGTGTCCACATAGAAGTGAAAATGAGCGACCTCTAAAGGAGAACTTGCTTTCAAAAATACTTTTGAAAATACGGTTCGGCGTTTATCTAGGGAGGTTCTCGTGCTAGTTCTACAGAAATTGCTCTTGACAGGCCAGAAGTAAAAACGGCTTGGAATTTGGAGGAAAATGTCTATTGAATCATAGAAATTGATGGCGCGACTCGCATGGAAGTGACACTATCAGAGACAGTCAAATTATAGCCATGCAAGTCCAGGTCTCCCATGGGTGATTGATCTATCATTGATTTGTCGACAAAGTTTTTATCTACCATTTGTCAAGTAATTACGTGCTCTGACACGGGTGACAATAGAAAAAGAAAAACAGTTCAGTAGCTGGGTAAAGTGTTTGGGTTCATTATAGAAAGAAACAGGTTATATGGACAACGCCTCGATTAGAAACGCAGTAACTTCCGGAATCTTCCTTGGTCAATCTTACGAAAAGCGCATACCATTGCGAACAAATTCTAAATTTTAAAATTCTAAAATTCCCTGAGTGACCCAATTAGCATTCCCTGAAATGTAAAACCTCAATTTCTACATAATATGGCTTGGGTTTTTATGTTCACATTCATCGAACTCTCAAATATTTCTGATGAATGCATCGCTAATTTCAGAACGTGGGTGGTATTTTTTTCGCTTTACCATATGCTATTCAATCCCAAATGAAAAGATATCATTACTGACAACCATGACAAGAAGGTGGGAATAGAAAGCAAACACAATTCTTGAAAAGCCGAAGGACATAACTAAAGACATCTCCAGAAAAGAAGAAGAGAGAAGAACAGGACTAGACGCAGCACTCACACAACCTTGTCTGGACTCCTCACCCACAAAAGAAAATAACAATTCGCGTTACTGCGGAAGAGCGGCACAAAGCGTGATCAAAATTCAAGACGATGTTCTGCAATTAATCATGTTATCATCAATGACTCGATGCCAATGTTTGCTGCCCGGGCAACAGGCTGGACAAACACGGCGTTTTTCAACGAACAGCTGACGGGGGAAAGTGACGTGACGTGGGAGCAGCGAAAAGAGAAGGAGCCCCTGAGCCTCAGATGCCAATGACCTTTCGGGAAGTCATTCGCCATGAGTCAATGACACTAGCCATTAAACGGTGCTCTTCTCTGATCAGTCTGATGGCTAGAACCTGTTTAGAGTCGCTTTGAGAGATGACGAGAACAAGACTGACAGCCTCGTGTCGCATGGTACCGCTTTGCTAATTTGACAAAGCTGCAGAAAATATCGAAGCCGTGGTGACTCTGAGTAATGTCAGGTTTGAAATCGGGTAATAGGGGGTCGACGGTTTATACCGACATGGAATGGTGTCACGTGACCAAACTGTAATGTTCATCGAGGTCAATTATCAGGGATGTCCGTTAAAACAAGACGTGCGTTCAGTGTCACATTCTGAAATAATTTGATAGCTTGTTTCCTAATAGTAATCTGTCTTTTAATCTAAATGTACATATTAACTTAACGACAGTTTTCTAAAAAGGGGCTATTGACGACATAGTAGGTTGTTGACAGAGCAGGGAAAGATAAAGGCGAGTAGAGCTAATCATTATGCACGTGAGATAGCAGGCGTAATTTGCAACCATTAGATGAGAAATTGGTTATTCTGGAGCGAGGATATGAAATGGCCTTTGATACAGGTGTGCGACACAGGCAAAGGTCAGGGAGGACAAAACACACAGGATATCACGAATGAATTGATTAGTAGGCAATCAAAGCCCACTTGAAGTCCTAGGCTATGCATTCAGTCTGTTAACATCCATAATTGATGGATTTGTCATACACCTCTGGCATCCAAAGTGACAACTCTGTAAAACACTTCATGTCTTCCATAGTAATGGATTCTCCAGAACTGGCTATTGAATGAGGGTGTCATCGTGGTGAAAGTGACCAGAAAGTGACCTTTCTGACCTCTGTTCATCTTTAAGAAGACTACGACATGGAGTGACCGTAAGTATGGGGCTAGTATTTTGATTGATGGGGGCACGAAGATGTTCATTGACCTTTTCAACTGGAAGTGCTGTTGCCTGCTGGTAAAAGAGTGCCTCCCTGACTACGGCCTATTCACCACGGTGACAGTTAGCATGCCAAGCATATCACAAGACTATTCTTAGGCACCGAGAAGGGTACCATATCCCTATCGTACATCCAGGCACTTCGGATTGCACTGGGTTTCCTTTACACAATTGCTATCAATTACCATTCCAAGTATTCATTTCATTGACCCCACAAAAATTAGGGAATAAAGCGCCCTGTCAAGATGAGAAAGTTTGCTATCTTCTTTAGATCGAAAACTATTATGGCGACAAATCCAGATTACCGGTATCAAGTTGTACAATAATATGAATGGTACCATTTCGGTACGGACGGTGACCTCTTTCAGTGTAAATAGAATTTAGAAACTTTGAAAATACATCTTGTGAATTTCACTGACATGAATAGTTCAATGACGAGGTGTGGTTGATAAGGAGAGAGCGGGAAATTTGCATGTTTTATTCAATAACGGTGACGTGAGAATTCTTGGCCCGTGACGTGTATTGAGGCATTCTTCACCCTAAGCTCCAAACCTCAATCTCTTCACGTCATTTCAAACCAAAGTTGAACAGTTGCCAACTGTGTTTCATCAGTGGTGTATGATGTTCATTTTGATGGCTCTATAAAGAGTACTTTGCTCCGCTGGCTCCTATATCCGTTTCTAAGAAAAAGTGTAAGAATGTTAAAGAGACGGTTGAGTTCTGGAAAAGGTACAGAATAATATGTTAGCTTTCCCATTCTGTTTATGTAAGTTTATGAGACTTATAAGAGAAATTTCTCCTGAAAAGAATTGCTCTTCATAATCCCCTCATGTTCGATATAATGGCGAGTACATTTAAAAGGTTTTGAAGTTTGAACCAAAGTTTCATGCCACATAACTTTGTGTGTAGTCTTACATACTAATTTCTGTGTGCAGTTTACATGATGGATGTGACTTTCGGCAAGATTAAGCCAATTTCTTATCTATTTTAGTGATTCTAAAATCTCACAGTATGCACCTATTATCTTGTACTACATAATCAATCTATCCCAATAGCTTCCACACGTATTATTTCACGATGCAAATCGTATGACAAGAAGTCATCTTCATCATTAAGACATCTCGGCATGTTGCGTCCTGAACTCACGGGGGATTGTCTCCCGATGACCGATAGACGGGTAATCCCTTGACAGATCTTTAGCATCTGTAATGAGGCCATGTGTGATCCATACGTGTAGTCTGCGTGGGTGTCCTGGTAATTCAGATCGTAACATGCCTAGGAAAACCAATGACGTTAACGTTTCCTTCCCATTAAAAAGCGAAAGATAAAAGCCCAAGAAACTCAAGTATTATGTTAAAGATTGAGTAGTAGAAATAGAAAAAAGGCCACATATATTTTTGAAAATGCCATCTAAGTAAAGGTTATTTTTAAATGAGTGAACTGCAAAGGAAAATCAGTGGCCTAGATATGCATGCGCTTTAAATTAAATCAGGGACGAGTGACAAAGAGGCCAGTCCCTAAGTATACATGTCTATATTCTTCTACGGGGGACTGATAATAAACAGTTGTTAAAACTTGAGGGGTAGATTAACAACAATTAATGTTTTCTCTAACAACATGTGATTGAAGCCATTTTTATATTTCAATCGCCTGAAAATGCCAATGTTTCAATAATTGAAACGCAAGAGACGCTATTTACTTTCCGTTAGAAAATGTTATATTCCAGGAAAGATAAAGTGAATACGTTTGAAAGAGATGAATGCGATCACACAGAGACTTCCTGCCCTTGTGAAAGCCCATAATCCTGAAAATGACATTATTAGGTCGCCATCTTACTAGGTAAGTCGGAGAAAAGGTTAGCTCGAGGATACTTATCTTTACGCTCCCATAACTTCGTGGATAAATGCTTAGAGATGTGGTGTCAGAATAAGAGGGGGAAGAGAGAGAGATGGGGGATAGAAAGATAGGGGTAGTTATATAGCTGTTTGCATGCAGTCTTCGTGTATGTGAATGCTTAACATCATTAACTTTTAAAGATGTGAGAGAGATAGAGTGATACAAAAGCATTGGTGTTGAGTGGTGATTTCAATGACCACATCCGTATCAGACGCTCCGTAGTAGTGGAGATTGTAAACTTGTGGGTTGAGAATGATGGACAGCGATAGAGAATGTAGAGAGAGATGTAGAGAGAGAGAGAGAAGGGGATAGAGAGGGTGAGGGTGAGGGCTCGTGTGTATATGTGTTTGGAAGGTAGGGGTTCAGGTGAGATCGGAAGAAAGGAAGAGGTCATCTGAGGTGAATAAGTGACCTCAAATCGCAGGATTGCTTAACACGGTCAGCGCGCTAATTGGAACGCTGCTTGGGGCCATGCAGTGCAGTGTGAAATATTGTCCACTCGATGAAAAGTATGATGATGGCATGCATTGCACTCGTTCACGTTCATTCTACCATGGAGCCTCCGATTTAGCAACAACAACAACAAAGCTTCCTCTACGAATGTCAAGAACAAGACAATGATACGATCATACTCACGTACATTGCATAAATCTACACTCCCACTTCGAATAAAAGCAACACTACAACCTCCCATTCTTTACAGGTTTTGACTAAAATATACAAACCACGGACAATATTTTCTGCGAAGCCATATTTTCAATGACAATGGACTATAAGGTGGTAATTCGTTCTGCGACTGCTAAATCCCAGTTGAGGGAGGACCGGACCTTCCAAACGCCTTCATCAACTGGAGAGTGTAGCACTTGAACCTACCTTTCCCGATTGTTCCAGATAAGAAGTATACACTGTCCGTTTCTTGTAAATCGTCTTTTCCAATGCATTCTGTGTCCGCAGAGAACGTTTTGTGTATCAGGCAGGACAGCTAAGGTTAAGTCTGAATTATTGGGCGGAAGAAATGCAGAGTTCCAGGAAATGCCTTGCTTTGATAGCTACCGTGGTCACCGGGCGCCATTATTAAAACGGGTTGTTTGGCATGCGGTGTTGGATGTAGGCTATCGGCTTCCCTATACAAATTAAAGTGTACTTGCCGGTGGGGGAAGAGTGGATGGCATCTGGAAATTTCCTTCAGAATCAGAATTCTGCTTTGAGGCATATATGCGATTAGGTGCGTTAATATGCTGTATTACATGGCAAAAGCGTGCTTACACATAATATATTAATGCAAGCTATATTTCTTGAAAAATCCACCACAGCATTAAATGCATAAAAGAGAATACTAGGCCCTTTTTGGATTTTCCCTATGAAATTCCCTATGAATGGGCCGAATTCATTAAATATGCAAAGGCCTTCAGCAATAACTATTTACTATTTAATAACTCTTCCATCTTCTCGTACTCATTTGTGACGATACATGTCAAATTCTAGAAAAGCAATAGAGTTTATGTATTGGGCCTAATATTTTAATTTGACTTTGAGGCAATTAATCTTATAGTTACACATCTTGTTCATCCCGTTATGATTAACAACATTTCATAAAATAGTTTCCACGTTTCCCTTTACATAGTTAAGGTATATGCTAAAGCTGCTAATGTAGATCCCTTCGTAGTTCAAAAGCACTGAAAAAAGTACAATTCTACAAGGGCTCCTGACATATCGACAGCATTCCGCTGACAAAACTCATCAACTGCCTCCCAATTTCGCACCATCCAATCAGTGAATGAAAGCCGTATAAACATTGGGATAAGAGACAAGCGAGTAAACATGGCATTAGAATTAGATGGCTCCTAAAAAGGAGGAAGGATTTCGGATAACGAAAACTACAAATGCACTAGAGCCAAGGAAATTTATTACATAATGCTCATTACTATTAATTCAATCTGATGAAGAATTGAAAAACCTCTAGGCGAGTATAAAAAAAAAGATATAAAAAGACAGGGTGGTTGTCGGTATTACAACTCCATCATGTTTCGTCCAACGTTTTCCCTTTGTGTATACTTAACAGATTTTCGTAATTTATCATGATCATGTTTTAAAATATATTATTCAGAATATTTTTGGACAGTCAATTTCTAAAGTTTCACTGAACATAAAAGACAATAGCAGCAACGAAAATCAAAATAAAATATACATACCCCCAAAACAACAACGTTGTACATGTATTAACCATTAGGAATATGTCAAGTTCATGTAACCACGAAGAATCAACTGATATTCAATGACGGCCTAAAATGGCAAATTTGGAAAGCTCCAAAGAGCATTAAAAGAGCTGTAGTAAATTTGAAATAATCGATATAAAATTTGTTAGTATGAAATCTATTTTGTTTCCCCCTAAGCTAAGCTGAAATGAGATAACATGAAAGGAAGGCAAATTTTTGCAGTCTACTTGTCACGCTAGAAGATAATGACCGGACTTTTCAGAAAAAGTGTTTTTTTAATTTTTATTATCAATGAGATTAAAGGGTTCATGGGTCTTAATTTCTACATTCAAATTTCAAGAATTATCAACAACATTTTAAAACATCTTTTTTTAATGAAGAGTACCTATTGAGTGCTTAGCAGCACAGATAAACTCAGGGACGGATCCAGCCGGCGGCAAGGGAGGGGGCCGAAAAAGGGGCCCACAAACCGAGCCGGCCGATTTTCCGCTCAGTGGGGAGTGAGCACAATTTTTTTTTGAAATTGTAGAAACAAAATTTCACCACCACCCCTTGAGCGCCAGGGGAGGGGGCCCATCTTCTTTTTCCCCCAAAATGGGTGTTTTTACATGTTTTTTTTCTAGGGGAGGGGGCCCGGGCCCCCCGATCCGCCACTGGATAAACTACTGTCTTTGATAAATTGCACATCATCATGGTGCGATGGCGGCTTTTGGGTACAAATAAATCAAGATGAATAGATTAGTAATGTGATTGGGAAAGGAAAGCCGCGGAATCCGAAAATATACATATATCATTCGCCTTTATTGCCCCAGCCGTTTGATACTGATCGGCAAAAAAACACGTCAACCTATTTTCTTGGTCGGGTGCCCTTGACAATCGAACTCCATAGGCCGATTTAGCATCACCCCCATCAAAAATCAATCTCTTGTTTAAGTCAGAGATTGAACGGTTCGTAGTAACGGGGTCAGGCAGCGGTCACGTACATGTAGCATCCATTTTTAAAATGGTTCCTCCTTGATTGAGCGACTGCTGGTACAGTGGCCTTTAGTCTGTGGTTTCATACTATATGCCAACGTTTCCAATGACAGCATTAAAGTGGAGAAATTAATTGCCATTACGAGTAAAACCTCACATCACATTCAGGCTCAAATATGCACAGGCGTAAATTCCACGAAACTCGAAGGCCTGCGACAGCAGTTTATACACAACAAATACAAATAAAGCAAAGACATATTTTAATCAAGTTGAAGTGCTGAATGGCGTTTGAATGTTTGCTAAATCACGATTTGAAACCCAGACTACAGGACTGTGGAAACAGAGTGAATAATCATAAAACATGTCATGCACAATCACTTTTGCTGGAATGTGATTTCCAATTCACGACTCATAAATCATCTTCTCGTGCAAATTAAAAACAAAAAAACAAAACAAAACAGTGCCATTGTTCTCCAGGTAAACGAACTTGAGGAACGCTCATGATTGCCCCTCTGTTTGTGTGAGTATGGCGTGTATTTTGTTGCGGGGTCATCCAAAGTTGGATGGCGTACAGGGATTTTGGGATTCAGAGAAGCAAGAGTTGGTGATGAACTACCGGTACTGATGTTGTCAGTTCCCATTATCATCAGTCCCATTCTTCTCGGTCACAGTATCTCTGCTACGGAAAGCACGCGCGCTTTCTACCCTACAAAGCTGGCGACGCCGTTTCCCATAGAATGTCCCAAAAAAAGTTTGAGTTCTAGTACCTCTTTAACTGCCTTTAAGTGATCTAATGAAGATCGGGGGTGAGGCAATAACTAGGTCATAGTCTTACGTACATGGTTGATGTATAATCTCAAACAATAAATATCGTTTTCAATTCACTTTATAATTTGCCTTATATGGGGAGCTTACCGGTTTGTATGTTCTTTGCTTACCATGTAAACTTACTAGATGAATCGAAATTAGACTGAATTAAAACAATTCTTACATCATGTTTTTAATATTCGTATTCGAAGAGAAACCTAAATACTGAGTCTGCCGAACGATGTGAAATATTAAATCGGTATATGTAAAACTCATAATTTTTGGGACACATGTTATCTTTTTATGATACACTCTGTAAATCTTCATCACCTGCCTATCGAGTTGGAATACTTGATAAGTCTCAGAAGGGACACGCGTATAGCGCCATTCCTCTTTTCTTCCACTTTATCGTCTTTCTTCTCTCCCTTTTCCTCTCTCACTCTCTCTATTTCTCCCTTGATTCATGTCAAGTTAACGTTCCTCTTCATCAATCTGTCATCGGGTCAATTATTCAGAGAGAAACTAATAGGAGAGAATGAGAGCAGGTCCATGATGAGAGCCACTGCCCTGGAGAGCGTTTGCCTTACACCGTGCCATGTCCCTTGGAGCGAGCTCCGAGTTACATGAGGTTACGAAAGGCAATTCTTCTGTTGATCGCTTCAAAGATGACAAAAGTTCTCGTAAAGACTGTGTAACATGAAAGGCATGTTTCCTGCCATATCCTCTTCCAAAGTCAAATCGCCTTGTGTTCATTTTGTTCCTGAATTTCAACTCCCGATCTTCCTTTGCTGGTCACTGATTGCAAAGTAAGGGGCCTACTCTAGCTGCCGAGCGTGAAGAGTGATTCACACCGTGCTTTCGGCATGGAGGCCCGGTGAGAGACTTTAAAAGGAAATTTTGAGGGGGATTGGGGAGCGTGCCGAACAAGTATATTGCTTTATACTTTCGATATACATACAAAACAAGAAAACATTAGTAGGTAAATCGTATGTAGAATAATATATTAGTCAAATATCTCGATCGTTAGAAATTAAATTGTATTTTTTTCCTTCAATATCCTGTTTCATTGCCTTAAGTCATCGAGTAGAAGTACATCAAAATAATGTTAGGACATTTCAAAATGAGCTGGAAAAGTCTGTTGAATTACCTAGCTTGAATTTACGAAAATCTTTGCAATCATATTTTAAGAGTAATCCGAACGAAATCAAAGTTAGACTCCTCCCAACCTATCCAGTACCCTTAGCAGAAAAGAGTACAAGAAGAAAGAAGCGATAGTCAACGGTCCTGCCCCCCCCGAAAAAATGATAGTTTAATAGGGTTAATGCCTGAAAGGTTTCGAGACAACATGACTTTCTTTGATGCTTTGGGATTCGGGGCTTTTCCGTTACGGAAACCCACCCTCCCCCTTCCGAACTAGGTCAATCGTTTAAGAGGTTCTTGCCCTAGCCCAGACAGATGGGCTACATCAACGAGGGCGGGAGGGTAGGAAGGATGGGGGGCTGAGGAAGACTGGATGAAAACCAGCGCTCCGAGTAATTTAATTATTTGTGTCAGGGCACCATTATGTCTTAGCTGACACACTTTGTTTTTCCTGATCGCACCAAGTACATCATTTTGGCAGGAAAAGCAATAAAGAACCACATCGCAATTTGATCCTTTCATTTTCAGTAATGTCTCTCCCAAAGTACACCACAGTGGCGGCAACACGGTTATATGCATTATTGTTGGTACTTTGCCTGACATGAATACATGCTAATCTGACGCTTATTACATGACAATCAAGTACTCGTAAAAATATTATTACAATATTATATCATAAATGTTTACCTTCTGTTCGTATGTAAAGGTCAAGACCATTTAGAAATAAATAGATTCTGACCAATGGAGTGTTGCCGCCACTGTGCTGTGTAAAACTTCTATAGCCTATATCCCTTTTCGCGTTCCTCGATACAAGGCTTACATGTGAAAACATCGAGGCAAATAACCGCCAGAATGTGGTCGTCAAGAACTGTACAAATCAACTCAATGATTAAGTGAACCAGTTCGTGAAAAATCGAATAAATCAAAGGAGACTACGATTAAATAGAGTACACACGGCAAAATAAGCGAACATCGGCTAGTCATGCGGCTCATGTGTCGTTGCACTCTTTAAATGAACCGATTTTTTTCTTTTTCTCGTTTTATCAAAATGTTCTTGCCCTAGGCTAGTTTCGCTTTTGGTGCTTGATTGCACGCAAATGCAGACACACTGGTTTAATGTTCTGGAACTAGGTCTAAACAACAAAGCATGAAGGGAGGTTCTATCCTTTTCACCACCCAAACCAAGCATGTAACTTGCAAAAAACATAAATATAGTAGTGAATGAGGAAGAAAGACGGGGGTGACGGAAAATAAAAAAACGATGGAGAGAGAGAGAGCAAGAAGGGGGGGGGGGTGGTAATCGATTTAAACACAACTTGTAATTTCTTCTTCCTTTCTTACAACACAATGTCGTGGTCAAATCAACGTTACATGATGGGATATTAATATTAAAAATGTAAATTTACCCCTTAACACTGTATACATTTTGATTGGTTGTGGTTCAATCAATAAATTTACGATTTGCGGATTCAAACATGAATGTATATGAGGCAGGTTATGACAATTACAATACGAAAACACAATTGATATTTGATATTGCACTGTTTTTCAAAGGATTATTCCTAGTCATAGATATTTCTTCAAGAAAGAATTATTAGAAAGTATAGTTAATGAACATTTTTTTCCTGAACACTGAAAGTAGACCACCTTGCCGAATGAAAAAAGAAAAAGTGTTGAATTAAAAAAAATACATCTAGAAACATCACCAAGACAATAAAAAGTAATTTTGTTGTCAAAATATAATATTGGACTTTCAGTAGAAGAATATTATTTTATTACTGTGAAATAAAGTTCCTAAGACCCGATTGCAGTTTACGTCTTTTTAAACATTATATACATGTATCTTGTTTTCAGAAATGGTAATTAATTTTTCCCTACGTACCAAAGTGGCAAGTCATATTTTTGTCAAGTATTGAAATTTCTTACCGTCAAACTGTGGAAGCTGTCGGAAAAAAAATTCAGGTACAATCCGGCAAGGGCAAACTCAATTCAAACCGTCAAATTGTTTTCAAAGGCCATTGAAATGATGATAAAATGGCATTGCACGTGCTTTTTCAGATGATTAATGTGTCCGCGTGTTGCACAAATATGTTCTTCTCAGAGTTATTCTGCTTATATTCAAACGAAGGCTGATTGGTAATGGTTGAAACTGTTTTCTGAATAAGTTATTGTCATTTAGTATCAATAACGATCTTCAAACTTCAAAGTATACAGTGGATCTGAATAGTGGGTGGAACCAAATTTAGATTTTTTCCCCCTACTTTTTCTTTCTTTGATTATCCGAAACTGCACATGATAATTGAAGTGTACAAGGAAGACCAAAGATGATGACAGAGAAATCTCCAGGTATATTCCACACCACTGCACCTGTTAAAGACACCGGGTATTACTAACAACCACTTGGCACTACGCAAAACAAACTGAAAGATCCGCAAGTCCAATCCCAATGGCACTTCTAATGCGAGGGGCCAACGCTCCAGATAGACGTTCCAGAAAGGCAGGGAAATAGCAATATCGCGCGATGAACAAGATAAATACAGAGAGCCCCTGTTCTGCACCTCCTTACTGTAGCACGGTCTCGTCGCTTCTGATGACCGGCTTCTACTACCACAACCCATCGACAGGATACTCCTCTAAACAGATGTACGTAGTAGCATGATTGTCAGTTTACGATCAATTACCCAGTGGCGAACCCACTCTTTTAAAACGGTCAATGAACCAACCTTCCTGTGTTCCGCGCAGTATTTTTCTCCACATAAAAGGCTAGGGCTAATGCCCTGTGATTATCGCCCTGATGAATAACAATGAATGATCCAGAGTGGCTTTGCCCACCATTCTGTCCTCTTTTCTCATTCATCACCAGTCCCCCTTTTTCATTCATTCTTTCACACAGACAAATGCTTCTTCTCTCTCCCACTCCCCTTCTCTCTCGGAAACAAGCACTATGATAGCCCGCTCAAGCGTGGACTGATAAATAGTAGACCTACAGAAGAAAAAAACGAGGAGCCAGAATAGAATAGCCGTAAACTATTCTGAGAATAATAGCATCCACACACATTTATCTTCTTCTTTTACTATTTTGACGTCACGTAGACAATAGATGAAATAAGGAAACGTAATGGAAAAACTAACCAAATCGTAAACAACGTCAACATTAGTCACAAGAAGTCGTGATTTATGCAGAATTTCAAGAATGTAATTTAATGTTAATTTCAGGAGCAAGAGGTCAGTCACCGATTATTAGTCATCTAATCTTAATTGCAACACTGCACAATGCACATAAAAATACTTCTTCAAAACCATTTGAATATAATCGAGATAAGATATAGATAAAGGTTGTGAAATATACTGAAGGTCAGTTAATCGAACCCCTTGGCTTCTATTATGACTCCCAATGATATTAACCCACCGAGATAATGTGATTATTATTATGCTAACTATATTGTATAGCCTATTTTTTATGTCAAAACATGCAAATACAATAATAAGCATACATATTTCCAAATCCATCCATCTCAAGACCCTAAACTTCCTCTTGCACTAAAAATGAAGCAAAATCAATTGCTGGCAATCAACAACCAGTGAGAAATTAGGCATTTCCATGTATTTTTTTCTTTCTCAAATATGAATTATGTGACCTGTGCGCCATAATAAACTTCCACATTTTCCAGCCTTTCTTTCATCAAAGAGATATCACAACATGCTTTCATGCTGTATGTTGACTTTTTGTCTATGGCTAGCTTACTGATAAGTACACGTTGTACCCTAGTCTCGACCAAACAGACTTTATACGTTGAGGAGCAGAAGCGGATCCTGGCATAATCATGTGTTTGTGGGTGGAAGACCCACTTGGCGCCTTCACCAAGGCGTTGCATTGTCTATATCCTTTGGAGATACCGAATCGCATTATCAATACCCCGATAAGACACACATGACAGGTAAAGGTATGTTGCCTTTGGGTTCAAATATTTCTCTGATATGTACACTAGCACATCAGCCCGGTCGCTGACACGGACCGTAGTTAGATAAAAGGATGCGTGTCTTTAGTGAGCCTACGGATAAGTTAGTTAATCCTATAACATACCGTTCACGGCCTGGATATATGTGCGCCACTGATTGTGTTTACTCGCGAGCGCCTGGAAGCTATGCATTACACTTTTCGTTGTACAGGATGGTAAAGGGAACGGCTAGTCTCCCACCTTCGATTTATGGATTTTGCCTTGCGAAATCTGAGGGAAGAAATTGACATTTGAAATGTTTGAGAAAAAATATAATGGCAGAACACCTAAAACGGAAGCTAGGACAAAAGTAGTATTATATTGAATATTTACTCAAAAGTACTGTCCATATTTTACATGGTTAGAAGAAAGTAATTGTTTGGTAAGGTTTCTGGTGGTTTCTGAAAAGAACATGCACATTGGCAAGTAGTCAGTTGTTTCATTCTGTTATTTGGAGCTGAGCAGACATTGTCTACAGCATAGATTGAACTTTTATCCTTAGGACTATATTTATTCTGAAACAATTATAAAGAGAAGAAAAATCATTGAAATTGATGTGTTTATTGTATCTTTACATTATATTGTACACTTCACAAAGGCAAATTGTACAAATTATACCGATTATTAATTCATTTTTTTATTCAGTTACATCTATTCCTTTAGTATTCAATCCTATATACAGGCGTAAAATAAATACATGCATATGGCCTGTGAATCAAATGTATAATATAAATATCAAAGCGGTTCAATTATTAAACAGGCCTATATCTACTGGTATATGTCAACGTTATCATTGGGAATAATTTCATAACTATGCCTGAATCCACTCCATCATCATCTCTGTAATAATGATTTTATTTGCATAGTGTGTTGCGAATATAGGTCAATGTCAATGACCCTTTAAACCTCAAAGTAATGCTGTAGGCTTCGATCTGTGAGGAGGGATAAAGCTTTTGAGATAAACGACCAACATTCTCTTGCAAAACTCGTCTTTGATTAAAGCTGCAAAGTATATGAACATATGAAATATCATACCAACAGTTCTGCCATAAATCCAATAGGTTCTCTTACATCATATGGGGAAAAAAAGATAGTAAGGAAAATGTGTATGCGTTTGAGTGTACGCATATTGGAGATCGGTGAGTGTAAAAAAAAGCATAATATTAAGTGCATGTGTGTGTATTAGTGTGGGCGCATCCGTATGACACACGCACACACACGCACACACAACAACCCTCACCCACACACATACACACACAGCTTTATGGTAATGCGATGCGGCCTTGTTGTGTTAGGATGGCGCACAATAACAGAGAGGCGGTTGAACCATTCCATGTCCCTGGTCGAACTAAATTCCGAATTTAGGTAATGAAAATGGTGTTATTAAATAGGTTATTCCCCTTGTTTTTGAGAGTTAAGAAGACAATGCACAGCGCAATTACCGAATGTATCAATTTTCGGGTACACAAAACCTTGTGATAATCACGAGATTTTCTCCAATGCCTATAACCATGAAACGGGTTTTTAGTGGTCATAGAACAAACATTTTCAAATACGTTTTGAGAATAGCATTGTGTAAAACACGCTATGATACAAGACGTACAAAGTTGGTATAAAATTGTAATCAAATAATTACGTTACATTCCTTTTAGCATTACCCTTTTCTGTGGATACTCCCTCATTTCCATTATCTTGTGAGGGTGTGCGTGTGTGTGTGTTTGTGGATAAAAGCCAAAAGCTGAGATACCGCAAACCCAGAACATTGTGAAATTCATTGAAATCACATTAATGATTAATCGAACTCCAGGAAGCACACACATGGATTATTAGGGCGAAGGTTAAATTATAATCATACCGTGTTAAAGGTAAAGACCAGTTTTGGAAACGCCCCTCTCTCCAAAAATGAAATGGAAGCTCTCATTACCAATCGTGTGAAAGAATATGTTTTGACTAATACGTGATGATACAAATTTTGCCGGAAAACCGCCTACTAATTGATATATTTGGTAAATTACTATATCTATTGGGACCAAATAGATATCGCGCACGTGGTCGCGTAGTCCCATATACATCTTTCTGTGTACAGTGCTTGTAACTATACCAAGACTGGGCCAAATTTCTTATCATTTTGATGATTCCAGAACCTTGCAGTATACACCAATAATTATATGCTAGATGATCAACCTTTTTTTTATCGATTCCACAACGTTTCTTTCACAATGCAATAGCATGACCAGAACTGGTCTTTATCTTTAACGACCGGCGACATGCAGTAGTTTATATTGATAATGCATTATGAATCATTTAGGTACGAAAAATGGGAACAACTTCCCTACCTTGTCTTGTGCGGACTTGGAGTAGAGAACAGAAATTAATCAAATTAAAAAAAAACATTTCTAGATGCAATTTTTCAAAGATTTACCACAATGGTAATGCCAAATATTTGATTTACTAACATTTGCATCACATGGAATATGACCTCAACCACAACCAACATGGGGATGATGTGTAAATAATTGCTCAACAGTTCGACGTCTTCTATACAAATTTGTGATGACTTAGGTTTACTGTAATCGGCGAAGGACTTCAGAGCGCTAATTAATCAAAGATGAAGGGTTCAATGACCGAGGCATGAATACATGACTCTCAGATTTTCAGCACCAGTTGTTTGTCCTCGCTGGCCTTTGCCTTACTTTTGTTCTAAGCTTTACAAAAAAGCAGCCCGTCAAAAGACAGTTCAATGTCTCTTTGCCCTTTACAGTTGAGCGATTCGGTAGCCGCCTTGTGTGGCCTTGGCAATGAACTACATATTAGCTCTAGGCATCCACAGACAAGAAGGTCGAGTGAACCGTGTGATTCTGATTTCCATATCTAGGGATGTGAAGGTGACTGACTGAATGCACACGTGCCTACATTTTCTTAGCTCCTGTTGTGAGCTGTGGTATGAATAATAGAAAGGTTCGCATGAAGTTTTTTAAACATGCAATTACACGATTTGAGTGGAATGATTGCCCGTGTGTGACTGTGCTCTTTACAAGTGACACTGTCAAAGAAAACCATGGTTGACCTTGGCAATAAACTATCAATTAGAAACACAGACAGACAGAGCAACAGACTTCCATTTCTGGGGTTATGACCGAATGTACTATCTTCGACAAAAGAGAACCAGTCGGGTGTTTTAAGGTGGGCATATTTTTAAATTTTTCATTTCTTTCAGGCTCAATCAAAGCACTATAGTAAATTGTCAGTGTATTGTTGAGCGTGTCAATTTTCGTCATGTTAGATGGCTTTTGCAATTAGCTAAACAAGCAAACACATCAGTGAGCAAACCGAATCAATGATGGTTCCCGAGCTATCTTAGGGAGGAAATGATGGAGTGTACAAACCACTGCACGCAACAATTTCAATTGTCATTATAAATATGTATAATGAAGAATATGTTATGAAATTCCTGGTTTAACAACATTTCGCCTTTTGACGTCGGCTCTATATTTCACCTGGTTGCATTGAAAAATGTGCACCTATATTCAAAGATTAGAAGAAACTTTTTCTTTTAAATCATACTATACAAACTGTGATCCAATGCCACACTGACGAAAGTTCTGATATCCCAATTAAAAAAAAAATACTTGATACTGCATAATCTGTTATTTCTTGTATTTCTACAAGAACCCAATATTTTAATCCACCCGATATTATAATTTAGCTATCAATTGATGAGCTGTCTGAGAAGGAAAAGGAAACACATATTCTTTATTAATTTTATGTGGAGACTTTTGCGATATCAAACGTAATGAGTGATGTTCAAGAAATCGCAAATATCTCATTAATGTGTTTGTTTCATATTTGGAATATTGTAGTCTTCGTTTCCACTGAGCAACTTGATAATGAATCAAATCAACTATTGCGCAAAGACATACAGAGTTCATCGACTCGAGCTCTTCCAGTCGTTAATTTCTCGATATTTTTTCCTTCTAGTTCTAGATCCGATAAAAGCACGTAAATAATTACCCCACATTTCAATGTCCCTGTGGTCTTTCCAGCTGAGTGGTTCGACGGCCAGAGCGCCGATTGAAAAGACTAGAGTAATGAATTAACAGCTCTAGGGACAGACAGTAGAAGGTGAATGAACGGAATTAGTCGGAGTTCTTCAATAATTGGGGTATGGTGGTTTCCTACCTGGGACCTAATGGATTTTAAATCATCCACACCAAAGATTGTTCCACTTATATCCCTATGGTTTTGTTGTGGTGGTGGTTTAAGACCTATACAAAAGGTTTAGGAGTCAATACGCTGTGCAGGTCGCTGTCTATATACTGTCGAACTATTCTCAACAATGAACTCGGTACATACGTATACACCCATGCACCGACAGAACAGAACAACGTCCAGTTCCAAATCCAGGGCATTGCCTTTACTGACCTTAACACATCTTTATGACTCTCAGATTATCCACATCACACAATCATTTAGTTATCATGGTTATTTATTGGAGTACTAGTATGTCTTACGTTCCCTATCCATTAAAAAGAGAAGCAGCGAGTCAACGACTTCTGTAAAGTTCAATGTCTCTATAAAGTGGGAGCTGTGCGACAGGTAGCGGTGGACGGAATGATTGAATTGTCCTTGGCAATGGATTCTCAGCTATATAATGTACTATGTAGAAAGTAGCGGTGAGTGAACTGCAGTATCCTGAATGTCACCCGATGGATTTTGAAATGCAAAAGAGTGTAACAAATTTGACTTTGCTCTGTATAAATATTTGTTTCTTTCTGTAAATATATAGTACCTTGTGAGTTTGAAAGTCTTCTGATATCACGGGCGTCTTTGTGTGCTTTTTTATTTCTTTTTTGTCGGTGAATACAGAGTTCTTGATAAATTTGGCCGAAATATAAAGATAATACAAGTCCATAAAAAAATGTGCTCGCTTTCTTTCTTTTTTTTTAGGGGGCGGGGAGGTTGAGGTGTTAAGTTGGCGTTACTTTGTTGGATATGCTGCTGCCTAATACATTTTTGACTGATAATAAAGAGGTTGATCATAAAGAGGTCGATCACACTCGTGCTAGCTGTATGAGGCAACACTGGTATCATTGAAGTACCGAAGCAACTGAAGTGAGATTGTACTCGGTCATAAAAACCACTGGTCTGGAACGGGATTCATGAATGTCTACAACTAAATTAAGACAAACGTGAAAGGCTATATTGCGTTTAGGGATAAATCATTATTTTTGAAACAATTAGCATCGTACAAACCGTTTCCACCACTAAGAATGTATACCCATTTAGCTACAGAAATTCAGGTCGGAAATATGGGTAAATGAATTCATAACTAGGAATATGTAACCAAAATACATCATTAATCTACATTTATCATCTTACTACAATAATAATGATTAATTATATCAATTAATTGAATAAACAATTACTCCAACATCTAAATAATAAACGGGTTTCACAATTATTGTGTTGGGACATCACGAATGTAATGGCTTTTCATGCTGTTTATTTAGAATGAAAATTCACACTGTCGATCTTTCCTGCTGTTATAGTGGAAAATATTCCAATAAAGTGTCATTTTCATGCTTTCAATAATATGTGATGTAATATACCATGGCTCCGTAATATAAGAAAAAGTTGTTAGCAAGACGACCAAGTTAATTATCATTTCCTTTTGTTTTGGAAGAGTTAAAACAGATACTGAATGCATATATGCTCCCGAAGTGAAGTAAAACGTGTCTTCATCACGGTTTAACGCTGAAATACACTACACTAGTCATTGCAGAAATGAAATTTAGTATGACTTGAACGTTTCCTGCTTGGCCGTCATTCTTATTGCGCAGGCGACCTTGTAAATGTCGTTAGCACATTTTCCTTGATGAAAAAAGAATGGTAGTGGATGATTGGGACCTCTGATTATTTCACAAGAGCAGATATTTGGTCGTGTTTGGACACTCAGGTTATTGAATGGAACATGAAGCGAAACGGTTGATGATGAAAATTGCTTCAGACACGATGATGATTTCATTGCCAACACCTCGTAATCAAAAGGCCTAATCACATGTGGAGGTAAGTTGGTCCATGGAGATAGAATTCTAACTCCTTGGTTGGTCTAGTGGTCGACACTCTGGTGTGAAAACACCAGGGTTCAATCCCGAATCGCATTTTTTGATGCATACACGCTAAAAGGTCGGTCTAAAGACATGGGTGATCAGAACCGACGGATAAACTTTTGCAAAACTATTCTAATTCAAACACACTACACCCCTCTACATTGCAGGTTTATGATGATAGTGATAAGATAGGAGGAAAACATTGTTTTCTTTTGTCATTACAACATAGGGACGATACACCATGGATGCGACACAACGTCATCATAAACATGATCATGGTTATGTTGCCAGCACAAAATAAAAACACACCACTTAGCCTAGTATTAGGCAGGCTTCAATAACATTATACTTAATACTCAACTCCGTATGATCAATAATATAATAAAAAACAAAACAATTAGGACTCAACATACACGTTCCAAATAATAAATGGATTTTTTTTACTTCATGGTAGGAACTGCCAAATGATATGATGGGGGAAAAAAATGTTTGAATGTTGTTCTAACAATGATGCAGACTGATCGCGACCATTTTTGTCTTACAATCCTGAATATTAGACTAGTAGTGTTATGACTGTATATAGCCACGACCTTGGTGCGGGCGTGAACTTGAATCCACAATGAGTGTATGAACTTTAGCCGTATAAATTCCACTCCGCAGAACATGATTTTGACGGCTCATACAACCGGGAATGAAGCATGAAGGTGGGGGATAAGAAAACCACATTTCTTCAGAATCATCGTTTTAATGTGCAAATTCTTCAGTGAATAATAATGAAATGTAACAATTGAAGTATGAATGACAAAGCAACAGTCCCATGTCGAATTGTCGATAAACACTTTTGTAATGGATGATGTTCTGCATGTTTTGCATCAAATTTGTGGTTTGGTATTGTTCGAAAGGAGTATTTAATTCTAAAAGAATTGCAATTCCTGGTGTGAATCTGAGCTCAAACAGCATTGTTCCTCTGTACCACTACAACACGTGTTTCTACTGATCTGATAAACGTATAGGAGTAGAAAGCCTCCGCTCGTAGTTTGATTTAGAAGGTCCTGGGTTCTGCCGGAACCTTTTCTAATTAAAAAAAAAAAAATCTTTTTCAGGCGAAACGTACATAAAGATTGCGGTCTAGTGTCAAGGAATTGAACACAAATTCTCGTTACAGACACAGTAGATATAGAGTAAATTTTAAATAAAAATTGCATTAATTAAGCCCATTAAAGAAATATCCCCTAAACTTCGAAGCACCAAGGTGGAAAACATTCCTTTAACTCACAATCACAAAGACTGTCGAGAAATTGACTCAAGGTGACTTTTAATACTCTACAGTAGATCACATTGAAATCATGCTATGATTACGTAATACCTCAGTGTAATGTTCGCAAGTTTCAAGAGTTGATGGACAAAGCTATGCCTTAGAGCGATTTTTCTTGAGTCTTTGCGATCACATTCAAAGTTTTGTTTTTTTCAGTTGCCTTAAAAACCCACAGAAGAGCGATCAAATAAAACAGTTTTCCTTACCGTCAAACGTTAGTCAGCAACAAATTATTACGATAAAACATCTAACCTAATAACTTTCTTAAACCAAGAGATCTAATAGAGTTAACAGTACTCCACTATACATTCTTACCTGTAGCAAATTGCAGGTCCCCCGATCGCAGGTATTTAATATTTAACATGCACGAGAGTAATACATCAACCTCTATGTATGCCAAAGCTGTCAGAAATCTAATGTACATTAATGCTAATGCCTTTGAACGATGGCACATCGACGGCATGAATGATCGATATTTATTGTACTTTTGACCCCTGCGTGCCGGTTGATCAAATATAGCGCACTGGTAACACGATTAAGGTTACAAGCAGGTGACATAATTCGATGACATGCGTAGCAAATGTACTCATCGATCGGTGAGAACGAACAAAAGATAATGGGGACAAATTAGGACTGCAAGGAAACTTGAGACTGCATAGTAAACTGATTAGCATGTCTTGAGTGACGTTCCAAAATATTGGAAAACAATGGTTTAAATCAACTTCAAATTTAACCTTGTGCTTGATTCATATTTCATTTCATTTATTTCGAAATAAATCTGCACAAAGATGATTTAGAAAATCTTTCTGTCCAATTCCACAATATCACCGTCTCCTACTGTATATACATATATATACACACACAGAGACGTGTAAATATGTATACATATGTATTACTAAAAACAAAACCAAAATGCGTAAATAAAAAATAGCAATAACAACAAAATAACAAGAACAATTAACAAAACGAGAAAAAAATCGTTGACACGAGGGCCATCCTTCGGCATTCAAGACACATTCCTCCCCTAATTTGTTTCCCTCAATTTCTGGATACGCCACTCCCCCATTCCTAATTTGAACTTCATCTTAACCTGTTCATGCTGATGATTGAAAATCTGCTTTGCTATTTGATCTATTCTGCATTCTAACCGAATATTCCGAAACTCCACCCTGTAATTAGGTTGTGATTGCAGTGCGTCATTCAAATGCCTCAAGTGAAACCCCAAAATGCACGACCCAAAGCTTGCCATTGGTTCTATTCCCTTGGTCTTTCATGGAGAATAAAAGCAAAAAATGTTTGTACACTTCAAGATAAACTTCATCCTAATCATTTCTATGAGAAGCAACGGTCATAATTATATTAATATTGTGGAACGCTGGAGTAACTGGATTCCGCCCATTTCTTATTTCACAGAGCAATACTTATTTTAAGATCTCTTTGCTACCCCTGTCATCGAAGCAATCTTGTCTCGCCCAAGGTGCTTCTGTACTATTACACCAATAAACGTGATAAGTGATTACGATGAATTCCAATCTTTTAAAGGTACTATCGAGCATATCCAGGGTAAACTTAAAGATAAAGTTGAGTTCTGGTCATGCGATTGCATTGTGAAAGAAACGGTGTGGAATCGATCAGAAAAGGTTGATCATGTAGCATATATAAATATTGGTGTGTACTGCAAGGTTCTGGAATCATCAAAATGATAATATATTTGGCCCAGTCTTGGCAAAATTAACAAGCACTGTACACAAAAAGATGTATATGGGAATACACAAACATGTGGCATAAAAATGAGGCCCACATTTTTAAGCTGTTCCATGTCAAATTTAGAATATTAAGGCATTTGAAGAGCCAAGCTTTTCAGGAAACATTTTTTCTCCGATGTTCCTCCACATTTGCATAATAACAATGAAAACGCTCACAAATTATTTTTCACCTCTCCCCAGAACTCAACCTTCTCTTTAAGTGGTAGAAAGTGCATGTCCATGGTTATTTTGAAATATTAAAAATATATAGTTTGGATATTCGATAGTTTTGAGCGGGGTTATTATCATGTCGTGTTTTAAAAACATGAATTCCATCTTGCTTTCTTGATTTTCAGAAACGAACGTATAAAGGAATGGCCGTAGTTATGTACAGGATATCGTATTTTATGAAGAGTATTTCAATCGGTGATTATCCTTTTGCCTATATGGTTAATAGATTTAACTTACGCTAAATATCTGTATTATATTAGAATACCTGAATTACATACACATGCTATAAATCCCAGTCATTTAATTAATATAACGCTTTATTGAATGTTGGATTCTAATTGGTAAAATGCTTTATTAAAATTCCTCCGCATATTACTGGTCATTCCGCGCATGCTGAGTTTTAATTTTCAGTTGTATCATTGAAGAAATCTAGCAAAAGGTGTTCAGTACCTCGACACCTAACGCGTCTGGATCTCTAAGACTATCAGGGGTTCTCCGCGGAACACCGCGACCAAAAGTGCAGTCGCCCCGACCCCCTAACGTGAAGGGAGTTGATCTCATTTTGATTATGTCCTCAGTTCACGGGGCAACACGATTAACATCGGATTCGATTTGGGGAACACATCGGTAACGATTTGCAGTCCACCAAGAAATAAAAAAATAAAAGAATAAAATAAGATAAGGAAAAAAAAAGAAAGAGAAAAAAGAAACATGCCAGAGGCTGGAGGAAGATTTGGAGTGAAAATTTAATGGATGAAACATGGTCATGTATTCTTGATTAATCCACTAAATGGGGTTTTGTCATGGAAGCTCACAAGGGTTATAATAATGATGACGAATCTGCACGAGGCAAATAATTTTTTTTCTCTTTCTCACTCTCTCTCTCTCTCTCTCTCTCTCTTTATCCCAGTTAAATGAACATATATCGCTACCATTTTGCCATAGCCTACTTTGTCGCCTGTTTTAATGTAATAACGAGTTATTAATTTTTCTTGCACTTTCATTGGGGTGCACTTTTATTTTCATTGCGAGGAATGATCATTCCAAAATTAATGAAGCTGTGACTTTCTCGCAAAAATGCACGCTTCTAGTCCTAAAAATTATTAAAGAAAGAAAATGAATCATTAAAAGTAACAGGATATACGCAAAATTTCAGACTTTAATGAACAAAATTAAAAGACTCTTACCTGTTTCTTGTCTACGGGACACTAGTAATAAAGCGATGATCCGAAGGGTGGTGGGTTCCTGATAAAAAATGAAACAAAAGATACGAGATTGGCGTTAAAAATGAGAACGATTTCAACGAAGACATTTGAAATATAATTTCGGTCACATTAAAAGATCATTATTTCTTAAATTTGCATGTTATTGCCATAACTAGTAAACTAGAATCATTATCCCGATTCTTGTCACAGTTAATATCTAAATATCTCTCAAAAGTTATCACATAAAAAAAGCATAACGTAACATATGTGGAGTATCAAAAACTGTAAACGATAATAAAGAAGCTGCTGAGTATAAGACCAACAGCACACGAGACTGATATTATCAGTCAACTGAAAAGTTGTCTGAAGGTTTGCGAGACCGACAGCCCACGAGAACGACAGGACAGTCTCATGAGTCTTCTGTGTACTTTTCTGAGGGTTCATGAGACCAACATTATCGTAAATAAACCATGGGTCCCGAAAACAACAACACAGCATAGGGGAAACATCACACACACATTGAAACACACACCCACACCCACACCTACTGCTGTCGTTTTCATTTTCTAAAAAAAAGGTGTACAGTTTTGTATTTTGTATGGATGGCATTTCTTGATGGCTTTTTCATTTGAGTCCGGCAAGCACTAATTGAAAAGCAGGTCATTAGGGATATCGTTAAATGTGGTTAGAAAATTGGTTCGATCAATACAAGATTAATGGGAAATACAGTGTTATGGGCTACCAAACAGATGGATAGAAAATTAATAGAAATTCTTGTAAGTTAACCCTGTGATATTCTCAGTCAATGCAGAACACAACACAATCTTCGTTATTGACTTCTTCGATAATAAAAACCTAGTTCGGAATGGTGTCCACGATTAGATTTTTGTTTTTATTCTATATCTTTGGTGGCTAAACATGCTCTCTCGCCAGTTCTCCCCCAAAGTGCCGTTGCTTTTACACATCCCTATCCCTGGTATCATTTTAGAATTGTTATGTGTATGGGTGTGTGCGTGCGCGTGTGTGTTTTTGTTTTGTGTTGTTTTTGCTCGTTATATATTTTTTTAACATACTCTGTGTCCCCGCATAAAATCTGCAAACCACTATTTGGGGTAGATCCTGCATTCGCCAAAGTAACCTTTATACCAATTACTCATACTTACTACATACCCTTGTTTTTATACGACTTGTGTAAAGCGCAATGCTTTTGAAAAGGCTATAATGATCTGATTATAATTACTATGATAAAATATAATAATAATAAAATAACTTGTTATATTTATTATAATTTGTTGTTATTATATTTATAATCATTATTTATCTATTTATTCATTTATTTAAAAATATATTTTCATCATCATCATCACTACTACAGTACTACTTCCATTATAACCTTAATCGTTTTTGTTATATTTACTAGCATTATCATTGTTATTTTCCGAAACATTCAAGAAACCGTTCCCGTTTACGCGATCCATAATATAGAGCCTAGAGATAGCATGTGCGATATTTCATTACCAATTCCTCCGATGGGTGTGGGACATAAATATCTTGGAGGCGTCAAATCAAATCTATATTGTGTGGGTATCCCCAAGCAGACCTCATGCACGACGCTTCGAATCTTTTAAAGACTCGACATAACAAAAATGTGTTTATTCAAGATTTCAGCTTCCAAAAGTTTCATACTGAATCATCAGTTTGAAAGAATGAACATAATTAAAGTATAGGGGGAACAAATACACAGGTGTAAATAAAGTAGCCTCTCAATACTAGGCGTAAAGACTTGGAAGGCACCGTTTTGATAAGTGTCCGGCTTACGATTGGATCGTAAGTCTGTTGGATCATAAATGCCTCCATCATCCACAAAATAGTTTCTGTTTGCATGATGAAGATAATCAAACCGCCATTTCTCCTTAAATATGCTTTCTTATTTTCAACATGGTTCCATGGGATTTTCAAATGTAATCTGGGCCTTTTAGACGCTGACTTTAAGGTCGAGCTTCAAGTTGTTTCCCAAATTTAAGAGAATGAGATTTGATTTGACTTTAACTAGCCTTATCGAATCAATTCATCATAGTTCATTTCCTCTCATATTATTTTGGGTGAGAGTTATTAAGAGCTACCCCACGAAGCCCCGTTGAATTTCACTCAGTGTTAAACTTTCTTCGAGTGAGCGGGTAATACATCTTCCATAAAACTACTTTCTCACATCCATTCCTCATGGAAGAAGCACTGTATATTGTGAATAGTGTCAGGTTCTTATACTTTTCTTCAAACTTAGACGTAAGTTAGTGTATGCATGTTGGAAGGAGGGGTATGTTAAAGTCGAAACTAAGATAGGGTTCCAAACACAAATGGCACTGGGCCACGACTGCATGATTGAGGCAAGTTTTAGCTTAGCGTGGGACCTAACCAGACAGACCTGATCAGACAGGAATACTTTGTGGTCCCTTTGAAGCAAGCGGCACCGCCTGAGTAATCCATGGAATAACCCGGTCACACCGACGAGACCGATATCAGAACAACAAGATACCGAGCAGGGAATTGCATTACCCCCCAAATGGCCAAGATTCTATCAACGATCGACCGTTTTGGGAGTCGGTCTAGTGGTGTAACTGGGGTATCGGAGGTCCTGAGGTCTACCTGCGCGGAATGTGCACACACATGCTGAGAGACAGGTGTAAGAGGCCATTGAACTTCACCAGCACACCTAGATAAATTAAATAATTACGAGACATTACAAGTAGCAGCATGCACAGGATGTGGAACCCCTGTGTACATGGAGGTACGTGCTCTACTCTTCGTCGAAGACACTCACTCATACACGTCATTGGTGGAGGTTATTTTGATCCTTGTATGCATGTGATAATATTCGGAAACACTTCAAGTCATTGGCAAATTGGACAGTCATACGTTATCCAAAAAAAATCATAAAGTAATAATGGTGCAGAACTATACTAATGTCAAGAGGAGGCGTTATTCTTTAGCCATAAAAAGTGTACTTTTTCATCTTAAAAAATCCTTTAAGTTTTACGTGTTTCTAATTATTAAACGCACCCCATGCACATGACTTGTCTAGGTCTACTTCGTTTGATTAATTGATAAAAGGATGTTGCAGAAGTGAACAGCATTGTACTTTCAATATTTCCGATTTATTATTCGCAATTCATTTCTTCACTACAGTACATGGCCACCAAATCACCTGTTCAACGGAAAGCTGATTTTTAAAAATGTATAAGTAACAAGGGTTTCGCGCCCTTTCCAAATTATGCCTATGGTAGGATCACGTCCTACAGAGAATTTGGCATGGGGAGAAATGCGAGAGGTACTGTTCTCCTAGGACAGCAGGATCGCATGGCCAAAAATAGCCTTGCCGCTAGAAGGAGCTCCATCCACGGTCAATACTTCGACCCCGCCTCTGTCCCGGTCAACTACAAGTTAGAATTTGATTACAGACTCAAGGTGCGAGGTCTGTCTCCAGGGGCGAAAGATCAGTGGTTGCCAGGCCTTTCTTTGCTCAAGGGAATCTCTCTCCGTGTGTATGGTTGAAGTGAAAGCTTCATGGGATGATAAAGAAAATCATTTCTCTAACTTACTATGGGTATGCAGTAAGGAATGTTGGACAACATAAACTTATTTCATGTTGATCAAATTGTATCGTAAATGTCTTCTGTTTCTTTAGAATAAAACCTTTAAAGAGTCTTGTATTGTGCAAATTTATTATACGAAATGTTTTTTTTTTTTGTTTTTGTTTGTTTGTTTGTTTGTTTGTTTGTTTGTTTTTTTTTTGGGGGGGGTCAACTTTAACAAGAAGGGCATATCAATATAAGTCTGATATTCAAGCCTTTTCTACGCGTAAGTCCAGCCTTTTTAATTGACACCTTTATAGTGATAAGGTAGATACTATTCCACAGCGGATATGGTACTTGGATAAATACGGTGCTTTATTTATCAAGTATAGTACCGATATCACCAATATGTTCGTTAAATATAATTTTACAAAAGAGTAAAAGCGTAGCTCAAAATAACACAAAGAGAAAATAATATAAAATAAGAAAACGTTTTGAGGAAGGATGGGGATATTTTCTGGGCCCTGTCGGTCTTATTTTGCAGACTAGAGCACAGGTAAGTTATTTGGAAAGGGGTCCGCATTCCCGATTTCTTTTCAATCAGCACCTCCTAGTAAAGCCTGCGTGAAGACGAGGGGGGTAAGAAACCATCTGCAAGAAGGAACCGAGACGACAAGGGCTTTAAATCTACAAAGTAAGGGAGTGCACATGTTCCCAAACAGCTCACATGATTAAAAAAGACTCCTTAGAAGTTTTTGAAAGAAATTTTGGAATAATTCAAAGTCATGTATCGTAAACCTCGAATTCATTGATATCAAACAGTATTGTCATCATTCTATTAAAAGGTATAATTCAACAACATAAGAATCGTATCGCTTAAATGATTCATTGAAATTCCAGTATCATATATTATGTTACCACTGCCAAGTTTGATAACTTATCCTCTCTATGTATGTCGAAGGGGGGGGGAGATCTATTTAGGCCATTTTTCATTTATTAATACATGTGTTATTTTGCATTTCAGTGAGCTGATAAAAAAGTCTTTAAAATAAGGACGAATCCTAAAGATTAAAAGAAGTAAAAGGGGTCAAAGTATCAAATTTTACGCTGGTGCAAATAGAAGAGTTTTTAGGAAGTTATTGTGGATTTAATGATACATAAAAGTATACATCACGTGTGCCTTTTCTCATAGTGTAATCATACATCAACTCCTAAAGTATACCCCAACATACAAGTGGCATTTCTTGGGTCAAAAAAGGTTGGAGTGACCACCAAATGCAGGCGGCAGGCGGTAAATATGTCTTTAATTCCGGTAACCACACGACCTCACACCTTTCCACTTCAAACTCAAAATAATACATGGAAGTACAAGGGGGAGATATTTAGCATACCATTTCTCCCACCTTAATAAAATCATCACCCGTCAAATCCTAGTTCAGAACGCAGTGGCGTTTCTCTGGTCGGAAGTTTGCAGTGACCAGCCAAGGCGGCAGGCGGTCAATATGTCTTTCATTTTGGTAACCCCATGAACTCACACTTTGTATAACAGGCAGGTAAGGGGTCAAATACACTCTATAGAAAAGGGTTACCTAAATGTAGTAGTAGAAAAGTGCATTTTCAGTTTATATTTTGTGCAATTTCTTCCAAAACTGAACTATTTTATAATGAAAAGTTGATTTGTATTAGGAAAATATACTATGTAAACTTTATAAGATGGAAGCAAAGGTTATTCATACAAAATGAAAGTTTGGTAAGTTTGGAGTATCTTCGTTTTTGTCATGGTATCTCTGTGTACCCGGCAGAAGTAAATATCCTTGCTCACGTACTTTGAGGCGCCCCTGATCATACTTTGAACGTTGCCACTCAATAATTTTCGTCTAGATATTTTACGTCATCAAGTTTACATAACATTGAACAAGACACCAATATTATAAGGTTGGTTACTTGCCTATACGTACTGTTCCAAAAACAAGTGTACTGCGAGGATAAGTACGGAAAAAAAAATGTGGCACGAATAGGTTTTGTTTTTCTTTACGGAAATGACAATAAGGTTCCACCCGTCTCCGATTTCTGACAAGAACAATAAACCCACAACAATGGGAACACGAGCTGGGATGGGAAACCAGTAGGTATCCAGCAGAAGAACACGGGATAAAATTTTCAGGAACATTTCATGATTGGTTCTTCCTAATTTCCCCTCTTCTGAGCTCTCAGTCGGACCCTCTGCGGGGCCGCAGTCGGAAAACACCCTAAAATTTGCGAAGAATGCCGAAAGTTTTCTTCACAAAAGAAAGAGAAAGATTAATCAGGTCACTGGTGACGACAAAAGCGCTCGGTCATGTGACCTCCGAAGGCCCCCCTGCAAAGCCAAGGTAATGTTCAAATCCCCTCGAACAGAGGGGTCACAATTTGAGAGAGGTGAAAACGAAATATTTGGAAGAGGAAAGAAAGGAACTTCAATACCACGCGACCTCGCTTACCCTGTAAAATTATCCCGCAGGTGAGATGAAAAACTGGCCCGAACTCTTTTAAAGGGGTAACTCTTACCTTTTTCTCCAGAGTTCATATAAGGAGAAGAAATTTGATCGTCCTTATAGGTCAAACGTTGTATTCATTGGGTAAGGATCATCTGTTTGTACAGATGCAACATGCAGGGACTCGGTATTCAAAATGAAATATATCTCTAGATATCTCTACAAAAGTAATTAACTTAACATTCATCTTCGAATCGGGTTATGTGATATTATATGATCAAAGACTTCAAATATCATACAAATTTATAAACAATTTAACATTACTGCAGAGAGTGTAAATTAAATCATTTCGTGGTTGATAGTGTCCACTCTCATTCGATGTAGTTGGAGGTAAGTGGGTAGTTCAAATTATGAACTAAAACGGTCTGTACTATTGTTTAACCCTTACTCTGTCATTAATTGCAATGCGCTAAGACTCTACACTCAAAAGTATTTAAAAAACAGCATTTTTCTAGCATATAATGACTTAATATACAGCCGATGTGAACATCACACGCGGCCTCAAGGTGACTGATCTCCGAAGTCGTTATATAATTCCATCAGATCGAATGATATCAAGTATCTAAACGAAATCAGAGTTAAAGAATGAGGACACATACTAGAATACAATTACATAAACTTAAACACCTTGGATCCGGGGCTCTGGGTAATTGATCAATTTCTGCCATATTTTCTTCCCTAAAAGAAATATTTCAAGCAAATGCTCCAAGGCTAAATACCGTATATGTCATGTTACTCTCTTCCTCTGACAATAAGTCATTCCCTTTGCCAGAGCAGAAGATGAAGAGGAAAAAAACACTCCACTTGTCACAGCGGTCTGCCAGTCTCCCCGTGGCGCAGGGTGGATACTGTTGCCAATGTTCTAATACCTCTTGCAGCTTTTGTTTTGGGAGCATCGGATAACATTATCTTGCACGGATATCGCTCGAATGTGCCGGTGTAAACCAATCTTCGGGTAGCGGCTCTCTGACATGATGGTGGTGGTGGTGGTGGTGAACTCGCCAGGGATAGGTCATGAGAACACACGGCTACCGCATGCTATGAACTGTGTCAGCCACACGAGGTGGCGGCGATCCTTACGGGGGCATACGGAGTTGGGCAGGGGCATTTCAGTTCATCTTTACAAAAAAAAGATGTTTCCAATATTTCATCCTTGCCCTTCCATTTTTCAGGACACTTTGGGTTTACTGATAATTTACTTATTTGTTTTTCTTATCCTTACAATTATTCCGTTTTCCTGAAGAATCGAAAATATTATATTTCATCAAGATGGCATCAAGAAGATTTTGTTAAGAGCTCCTTGACCACATTGACCGAACTTTTGAAGCAACTCTGACAATGATATCAAATTCCTTTCATGAAGTTTAAGAGTTTTACTTCTCTTTAATCGAAATTGAGTTAAACTTATTTAAAGTACCTCATGTACTCACAATTTACAAACCTACACTACGGCTATTTTGGAAAAGCTTCGAGGGAAGCATTTTGAAACCTTCCAACGATTTGTTTCCACCGGAATTTCCGTTCGTGATATCACTTGTAAGTGCTTATAATGGTTATGAATATCATATAGCAGGCTATATAATATTAGGCACATCATATCCCATCGGTCATTGGCCTTTATGCAATCACAATATCGCACACATTGTCACCCACCCTCGCCCACACACTCACACCCTATAACTACACATCCTGCCAAGGAATGTCCTACGAGTGCCGGTACAAACTTTTGTCATCAGTGCAATGGCATAGTCCACCCTCGAGGGGTGAAGATGCCCCACTCCGAGGACGTGATGCGAGCTTATCGAGTGACACCCTTCACATCATCAGCTCCCGATATCACTTCTTAAAGGTATCCAAGAGTAGTGGTAGAATCAAAAAGTCAAAGAATAAATAGAAAAGTTGAGTGCGATGGACGGAAATTGAATCGTTATGGAATGAACTGTGATCACGGGTGCTCCTACATTTGCTCTGGCGACATTTACTCCAGGCTTTATTTCGTTAAAGATATATGTTTAAGGTTACGGTTGCAACTGGGCGCTAAGATGGGGGTTCGGGTTCTGTACAATATTTAGTTCAGGGTTGAGAATGAATTCTGTGAGTGTGGGATAACGACCGCGGAGCAGTTGCCGGACAATCTACTCACAAACGTTCAAATGTGACAAGAATATAATTTTAATTTTGCACGACGAGAGCGTGGACTGCTACAGTGACATCCTACAGTGACATCCTTTTAAGGCACTGCCGGGCACTGCCAGTGCCTTAAAAGGACGTCACATTGCCTTAAAAGGATGTCACACAGAGCAGTCCACGTTATCGTCGTGCAAATCTAAAAGTCCCTATTAACCACTAGGGGAGAACAAATTTGTATTTTGTTGGTGAAACATATCAACAAGACTTTCAGCCACAAAATCGTGGAATATGAAAACAAATGTATACGTGAACGGGTAAAATTTAAGACGTGATTTGGTATGAGGGGCCAGGGACGAGACCTCATTGAAGCGAGAAACTAGAAGCCCAGGTCACTTTAGTCGTTTCTTCCTTTGACATTGCAAGGTGAATGCAGAGAAAGCAGAGAGCAAGCCTTCCAATCCCTATATTGGTTTTGAAAGTGACCTTTACAAAGGCATGCGAGTCGGTTAAATTCGTCACTGTTTGGGAATTGCCATGCAAATTTTAAATGGACGATACTGTAAGAAGTAAGCTGATCTGAATTTCACTTTGAGAGGATTTTGTTTTAAATAAAACGCGAGGAGTGTAGCATTGTAATGTTCTTCTAAGAAATAAAAGATGTCGATGAAACTAAGAACATATGGTGTGGATATTCTCAACAAAACCATAAAAATGGGTGTAGTATAAGAAAAATTGACATTTTGTGTAGGTACAAAATTTTGTTTGATCCTTTCAATTTGACCTGAAAGTATTTATCCCCCCGACAAGGTGATTCTAAAAGCGGTCATTTCCGTGTAAAATATTACTTTCTAGATAATCGTTTTATTTCATATCCGTAGGCACAAACAAGGGATTGTAATTGAGACGATTGCACGCGAGGGTAAAATGATAAAGGAAAACAATTTGGCTTGTTTTTGCCTCGAGGATCAAAGAATATCCGACTTTTCCGTGCCCTTCTTAGCGGGAACCTGTCAGGTCTTGGTGTTGGATTGTACATCAGGACACGGAGAAGGAATCAATAAGGGATTGGACTCATTGCCCTGTTTAATCATTCCGTGATAATTTTTAAATTCCCTTCCCCCCCCCCCCGAAAATAGACATATTCCAATGATTTCTTTCTCAAATTAATGAATTGAATAATTTGTTTAAAAATCTCGCATAAGCTTTAGACGCATTGAGTGCATCACTATTACCGAATTGAACCTCATGAAGAGTCATCGCTGGAGTTGTGAGGGCAGAGATGGAGAAAGAAAGCTTAAGACCTCAGTTTAGGGTTAACATATTATTCAAGATTTAACTAGAAATTAAACGTCAACAGCAACTATTAAGGTTTTCTTTAAAACTTATAAAAACTACGTTATAGATTACATATCTCGAGTGGAACATTAAGTGGACAGACACGAGATTTAAACGGTATTTTTGGTGAACAGGCTCGCTCGATTTAAGAGTGAATAGTTGACTGAATTAAAGGCTAGAAGGCTAGTAGCGTGAAGGTATACAAGGAACGCCAGAATCCGCCAGCACAGCTGCGCAATTGGTGAGAAAAGAGGCGCTCCGGAGATTTTGTGATTTCCCAGAAAAATATTCCCCATTTGAGGAGAGATTCGCGCCGACTTCATAATCATAATGCGCAACCCAAACACCTACGTATTTCCATCGCCCTCTTCTACATAATATATAGAAGAGAATGATTAAAGCGTATACCCCAGTTTATTTTTTCTGAATGCTTTTTTTCTATAATAATAATAATAATAATATTCTCGGTTCATATAGCGCTTAACACATCGAAGATGTTTTAAAGTTATTTCATTAATCGGATTCAGGCTTGCCCGCACACAATGTATGCACATTCTCCACTCTCTGGGGAGCATTTGACAGATGCCCGCAATGCTGAGCAAAAAACAATGACTTCGCATCCTACCGGGTACCAATTTAACACCTGGGTGGAGAGTGGTAAATGGGGATTAATGTCTTGCCAAAGGACGTTAAAGCCTGACTGGGATTCGAACTCTCAATCCAAGGATTGAGAGTCAAGTGAATGAACAACTATACCACGACACCTCCTTTTTGCAAGACTGCATCATCTTCACTCCTCCCTTCCTATTTTTTTCTTCGAGACACCTTGATCATCGCTTGCTCAGATCGCGACCTACCTGACGATCAAGTTCGATTCCCAAGTTGCTGGCCCCCTATTGGGCATCTAGGTCGACATGCGAAGTTGGTGAGACTTTCCGTGACCGTCAAAGAGAACTAGAAATTGTTTGACTGTAATATGAAAGAAGCACTGGAGGCTGGGCGAATCACCGTGAGATCAGGAATTCTATGGAGGTACACCTGTTCGGTCAGGTTTCAAAGTGATTGCATTAAACACCTCCCCAAATGAGCATGCTGGGTGACGTTTTCCCCCTCAAAGGTGAATCGTAACATTTCTGGAGATTTGAACGCTACCCTTAAGTAGTTAATTGGTTTAGGTATGCCGTCGAGCCTAAATATAATCTGTGGTTCTGACAACGGTTTTAGTAGGAGTGGGGCATCTTCACCCCTCGAGGGGGGACTATGCCATTTTAGAAAAATCACAATTTATTGATTGGTTCACGCCTCAACCACATTTCAAGCGTTTTGGAGAAATCACCAAAAAGAACATTTCCTCACATCTAATTCCGAATGTCAACTTTACTCTACGCTTTTTAAAGGGCTTCAACAAATTAATGTTTAGGTAGCTGATTCAGAAGTATTTGCCGTTTAAAACCTCTTTGTATCCTCGTTTTTAAAAATCGGCAAGCACTTTTTTCTGCCTGAGAAGTAAATCAGTTATTCGACACAGTTGACATACTACTTACGAATCGATTTCTCGCACCGTTGACTGGGAATTGAATTTTCTCTCGCTGGAAAGGCGGTGAGCAGACAATCTAGGAACCGGAAAAAAAGGGCGGATTTTCTTTTCGCAAAGTCGCCACTACAATTGGTCACAATACATATAATTATTATCCCGGTCTTCTTTGGTCAAGTGCGCCATTGTGATTAAACAGACGTGTGGTTATTATTTTTCGCAGCCTCTGGATGACTGGAATCCTGTTTAGGGGGGAGCAAGGGGTTGATTAGATCATCATGGAAAAAAAATCGACAACATGCACAAGGAACTACGGCTCGCGATTTGCGGTGACTAATGGTGATATAAGGAGGAGAGTTTCCGCCGCTTGCTACGGGTCACTCACCCCGTCTCCTTGCTACCAACGCGATGATCTTAAATGGAGACCAGCATGTTCCAATAAGCCTACAGAGGATCTACATTCTACTAGAATCAAATAATCCATGTACATATTCAGCCCAAGTTATCTAGTCACAAAAGGTATCAAAATAATTTTGAAATAAAAATTCAATAAAGATTTGAAACTACCTTTCAAATCAAAGAATACATAGCTTCTTCAAAGATTTTGGGTACTGGCAAAGATTCAAATAATATTTCTTTGAGCCACATACTTTGTATTCCTAGTGAAAGAGCACATTAAGAACTTGAGAAGGAAGGTTATTGCAATACTTTCGTATCAGAGTCAGTTACAAGTAATTACTTGGAACAAGCAATCAACAAGCTATGTGCAGTCTCATGTGCATGTGACTGAGTAGCCTTCAATCAAGTCGATGTCACTGTATATGATATATTTATCTTTAAACTTGGGACTATTTATTTGAAAAGTATCTGCACCTTTAAAAAGTCCATAAGTATTCGACATAAACTTTGATAATGTTTAAGTGTATATTGAAAGTATAACACCCCCCCCCCCTAGATAGGAAGGAGGTGGGTCAATAAAGTTTACTATGTATGTGTTACATCTTCACCCGCGGGTTTCATTGATAAAAAGTCTCAATCATAACTCAAAATTCTAATCAGTTATAACGCCAGATATAGACTGACTGCAATTAATCATTCCCATTCCATACTCAATCCTTGAATTTTTCAAGCAATAGCTGGTTAACCGCGGAAACTTGCGGCGAGCTGAGGGATGATCCCACGATTATCTAAAAGCTATATACGAAATTCGACGAGGTTCGGAAATTGGAAACGATCTATGCGATTTCTGGGATAAAACTGATATCTTCGGCGTGTCACTAAACGTCATGATCGGTCGCCTGATTGGGGGATTTACTGATCATAACAGCAAAACAAGAAGCAGACACATCATGGCGGGAGTGGTGCAATTCTCTTAACTCCTTGTTTCTTGAAGATCAAAGCATCCGTTAGTTTACCACGTGCAAGACATCTGACTGGAAGTTGGTTAAACAACACTTGGAGAACCTTCGCGACCCGACTGCGCTCATAATTTCATTACACATCTCGTCATAATTCATCATATCCCAACCAACTGTTTTTCAGTCCTTTACCGCGACCCCTGATCGGATTTCTTTACTTTACAACCATTATGAATTCTTTCTTCGAAAATTATTGTCCACTCAAAAGGTCATCCGTTAATGCTTGAAGGACACTTGTAAAAAAAAAATTATTCTCTTGGTGCATACATTCAACAATATTCTTTATCGAGGTCTTTTGATGATGAAGGACCATTTCTATTTCCGAGAAATAAGATTTAATTTTATTTCAACTTGATCATTAATGCGTGCAAATCTGCACCTGAGGGCAAACGTTTTTTTTAGTATAAAAAAGGGCTACAGCTGAAGGTGCTCATAAAACACATAAGTACACTACAGTTATTCAATGATTCATCAATCAAATCTTTTTTGCAAGACCCCATCAATAAATCTTCATCGGGGAACAAATAACGGCCCCTTGTGTTCAACTAAATATTACAAAGAGATGGATTACTTGAGTAATGACATTCATAATGAGAAACCGTTGGTAACTGCAATTTAGAAAGAATAAATCAAATAATCAGTCAATCGGTCATTATCATATTGCTGCACTTCGTTAATATAATATATTTCCTCTAAATATGATTTCACTGCAATTGTTATGTGATTAAAAAACAGTTGATCAGCCCTTAATCTTCTTTAAAGAAATCTGTTATGTGTATGTAATAGAGCGGTATGAAACGTTTTAAATGACCCATGATTCGACAAAGTAAATTATTCCAAGAAATATTTCATCTGCCCTATATTTCCTGAGTAATTATATTGCCCAGAGTACTTTGTGTCAACTTGTCAATGCGTGTCACGTAATTTTTAGATTTGGGGTCTTACTATACGTACCCTATACAAAATCTTATACAAGAAATATTCTATAAGCGTCTGAAGTTAAGCTACCTGATCGAAACGAGGGAACGAGGTCTCCGCGCGTCTTAGGTCAATTTAAAGCACATTGACGATCAATCAATGTATTGATGCCTGACAGGCAAGCTTCTTCATCACCATACTGTAGTCTTCGGTTCTACGAGTGTTTGTCCATCAGATTCCAAATATCAAAGAGGGTTGTTATGAATTGAAATATGTTGCTTTAAGGAAATGGTATAAACCTCCTGGATGAACTGAACTTATATTATAGGCCTAACGGTTTGGGAGATACATTGTGTACACGAAAAGAAGTTCATTTCAGACATGAAAGCATTTGGGACAATGATAAGTAACTGGAGGGGTGGATCAGAAATCAAAAGGGAGCACAATATCTAGAAATCACATATTTATAAGGAGGCAAAGTTTTGTTGTTGTTGTTCTGATGTGGACTCAGGCGATGCCAGTTCAAAAGGTGGGCACATGCCGGTTGCGCCGCACCTATACCTATCTAATCCACAGCTACCTATGCATGGCACTACGACGAGTAAGTAGGGGGCCTGGTGGTAAAAGATGGGCGATTAGAAGCAAGAATATGAAGTTATTTTTATGTTTTCAACCTAGGCTCCTTCACCGATAAAGAGAAGCTCTTCAAATGGACAAGTACCTCTTCAGCACCAATGTCAACTACTAGTATAAAGAAGCACTGAAGGTCAGCATATGACCTAAATTGAGCCCTTCATATCCTAGTCTCAGCAAAAAGACCTGTCATGGAAATATATCACCAGTACAACCTGAAAAAAGTTGTTTGCTGATGTCATAAAAAAGGGAATGTCAAAATAGCTAACTCATCTTATTTGCACAGATTTTATCATTGACGTATTTACACCAAGTATTATTGATATTATCGAACTCAAAGCAATCCATACATGTATGATTTGATCGTCGATATTAAAAGCAACAGGGAAAATACACATGGATATTAACGTAATACATAACATTTGTTATTATTCATTACATTATTTTGCATGGCATGGGTCAATATAATGTTCCCACTGATTTATACAACCATTATCATGATATGATATAAACTGGCTATTTTCAGGAAATGTTGATAAGGGCTATTTCTTACACACGGAAGGCCCAATCATCAACAGAATGTCTGAAGCGGAATTGTGCAGTGAAGGGGGTAGGCCTACACTTAGTGTTCAAACTTGATCAAAATTATCCTAATTTGTAAACATTTATTTCAGTAAATGAACTTACTGGGAATAAATTTGATCGCCTCTTTGTAGACATTTCTTGCATTCAAAGTGAGATTATTATACGTCAAATCGGCTTTAAAATGACGGTAATAGAATTTTCAAAATTTACATTTTTCTCATGGAAAATGGTTTAAGAACTATAAATTCACAAACAATTCAAGATTTAGGATGAAATCATGAATAACCAGAGTCCTACAGATCACAGTAGAATTGTTCATTCGTATTTAATTGATTACAAAATAAAACGAGAATTTGCCACAAAGAATTCATTCAAAAGCAGATATTACTTACTTTTCGAATCTCCTACTTTCGAGATTTAGCATAAATAGGATTACGTTAGCTCTATCTTACTACACCATAGTACAATATTTCCATAATCCGATGAATTCCAAATCATGTCCCAAATATAATAGCGGACAGGTAGGGAAATGTTTTGAAACTTTCGGCCTTGATGTGACAAATTAAAAATTTATGTTAGGCTCCCGATTCCGCGATAAAGTGACGAAAATAGTGCCAGCGAGACTGACAAACACGACCAAGAATTCACTCTCGGCTCTCGAAACAGACAGCATCATAACAAATCGACCGGTTTAGAAAACGAAAATTCGACATATTTAGATCCCTCAGCAAAACCTAATTCTGGAACTCGTAAGTTCCTCTGCATTAACGTTGACATATCCTGTGAGCCACTAATAAACGGATACGTATAAATCAGTTGCTAGAGAATTTAAACATCCCGTGGATACTACTGAGTGTGTTATATACCTCGTGACCAAACGGCCTTCTTCAAGGGAAAATGAGCAGTATAACGCTCAAGTAAATACTTAACTTACCTGTTTCTTGTCTTCATGTTTCACATCCATTTATGATCTTCGAATGTTCATTATTCTTAAAGTAGTGCTTTACCAGATAAATACAAGAAACGACCAACAGGATCAAAGAGGCCTTCTTTCCTAATTTAGTCGAAACGTCTGTTTTCAAGACATCTAATAGAAAGCATTGTGAACTACTGATCTGTAATTCCAAAAGATTTATCTGCTTTTATTCATCATTTTCATGAGCGTTTATACTTCGCTTCGATCATCCCAATTTTTCCACAGCTATATAGCACTGGCAAAGGGCATGAGGGGAGGGACAATCTATGAATCCTAAACCTTTGCCACTTTAAATAGGACAAAATCACGAAAAGGAAGCCCACTATACCTCTTCGTCCCCTAAAATGGGGTTAGCCATTCCAGATATCAGTTTGGACTGCAAAGTGATACATCCTCGCATTGACAGGGGCGCCGGATGGTATGTACCGACATATCCCAAAGAGAGAACGTTCCCACGGACACACACGGGTAGAGGTTTCGTGGTATAGTGGTTCATTCACTTGACTCTTGATCCTAGGGTTCAGGGTTCGAATCCCAGTCTGGGACTACCGTACCTTTGACAAGACATTAAACCACATTTGTTACTCTCTATTCAGGTACAAATGGGTACTTGGCATGGGGTAAGAATAACTGTGGGTCCCTCAGGTAGATGATTACAATTATTGTTATTATAATTATTATCATTCTTTTCATTATAATAATTATCATTATTAATATTATTATTTTTTATTATTAGCATCATCATCATTACTATCATCATCGTCATCATTATAATTGATGAAATACAGTGATTCCTTCTTTTGACATGAATTTTGTTGGTTCAGATCCTAGAGAGTTTGATAAAGTCAAGTCACATGATACATAAGAATTACAAACCGCCTTGAAAGGGAAAGACTGTTCAAAGACAGAGAGATAGAAGAGCTTAAAAAGCAACGTCAGCTATAAAGCATCTCCGGTGTGTACGTGACCGGAAAAAAAAGCATAGAGGCAAACAAAATTTCTACTATTTTTTAACTAACTTCGAGAAAGTCAACATCGTTAATTCCTATTTTTAACTTAATGTATGTTTAAATACACAAAATGACTTAATAGAGTTTGCTTAAGGAATATCAACCTAGATTTGGTGGCATACATGTCAATTCCATGTAAATATTATAGAGGGGAAAGGTTACTTTAGGACTTTGGGCTATGGACTTCACATTACGTTATTGTTCAGGTAACGTCTGTTACATTTAACCCTGCAAATTTCTTTTTGAATGTTTACAAAAAAGTAAATGCTACCTTTCCATGTCCCTTTAAATGCATATCAGTGTTGTGTCTGATGTACGTTGTAACAAACTATATCACAAAAATTGTGCGTAGATCAAAATGCATTTTGTCTAATGAAGTGCATTTATATGATAAGCAAACTATCATTATCATTATTAAGATAGAAGTTCGACGAGTTTTCATTGTGGGATTGCTTAGTCATTCACTCAATTTTTGAAGTACATAGGTGGTACTGATACATGTATAGTCAATATTGCTTTAAAAAAAAAATCGATTGTGATTTTATGGCCGAATTTGTGAAGAAAAAAAGCCTTCCAACGAACCCCCTCTCTCTCTCTCTCTCTCTCCTTGCGCTACCTACAAGGGATCAGTGAATACATGCACACCCACTGCAAGTTTTCTTGAGGAAAATTCTTCTTATTACAACTTGGTTACGTGTCTAGTCCCTTAAACTGTGAATAAGTCGAACTTTGGACCTCGTCCCCCTCTGGTTCGCTAAAGCAACCCTCTTTATCGCTCAATTATCAAGAGATCAATCAATATTTTCTTGCCAATCGCGGGTTTTCGTACTTCTTTTTAAGTCCATTCAGATCTGGTTAGCTCACCTATCAAAATTATCTTTTTATCGATACCACTGAGTACAAATGACGCTTGGCAATCTATTCAGGGACATAATTTATCACCGTGAGCACAATTTCTTTTTCTCGTCCCTTTTCTTAACCAGCACAAAACGCGAGGCTGTGCCGAGGGGTAAGTTTGGGGGCATTGTTCGATGTCGGACCCGAAAATTGTGAGTGGAATAAAGGCTGTTTAATGAACGGTATGAAGTGGTTTTCAGATGTATTCTTTTCTTTATCCCTCTTTTCCCTTTTCTGTTGTTGGTAGAAACGAGCTGGAATCGTAAACACATTCCTATGCATTTTCTGCAGATTCATTGTGATCATAATGAATAAGTTCCGAGATTACAAAACGAAAGAGGCATCAACCTCTGGCAGTTCCAGGCACATTTCCATCAAGTATACAATTTCGCTGTACTGTATCTTAATCTAGCAGCTATTTCGTAACGAAATTATAGTACTATGTTCCCTTGCCATTGACATGCAGGCGTGTTTGTTGCATAAAAAAATTGTTCGATAAAAACATATCCACAAAGCAGTGACGTACACAGCTCAAGTGTTGAGACGTATTTTTACAGGAAAGGTAAACAGTGTTAAAGGGCTCATCTAATTTTGGCAGGTGATGATTACTGTAAATATAATGTAATGTAAATCTTCCCCTATAAAGTCTCCTAAAGTTTATAAGCATGATAATGTAGATAAGGGCGACAATTGGATATCGGTGTTGGGATACCAATCCGACACTTCACGGTACTAAAAGGTGTCTCTTCCCCCTTTTGAGGCGATGCCTTGTCTGCAAATTCTAGGAATATTGTCCCCATCCTATAAAATCCGCGATCTGCGCTTGGGATCGATGGATAAATTTGTGAGATGGGACCTGCAACATTTCCGCATTTCTAAATTCATCTTTGTAGTTATCATTATTATTATCCGTCGAAATGAGACCGGCCCTCAATACCTGGAAATCTGATCTTCATCGTTCATCATGCTATGTATACCTAACCCTTGTAGGTCTAGGGTACTACCTGACACCTACTACCTCGGGGGAAATTATGTGGGTGTGGTGAGTGATGAGATGTTTTAATCTCGAAAAATAAATGTGGACGAGCTTGTGTATTATGACAAGTGCCTTCTCAGAATGTGAGCCATTCAAGAGGCATATCAGGATATGCGAACCCAGTCTACCCGATGGCAGGATGTGTTATTCCATTTCGTCATTACTTTTCTCTGCGTCAGTTTCAGTTATTTAAACATAAGGATTGTACATTGATATTCCTTCTAAAGTCTGGACAAAGCTAGGCAACACAGCAGTTCTTAGACAAACATCCCATGTCTGATTAAAGTCCATATCAAAATATGCAAGAAAGATTTGTAGTCCTTTGGTTGCAGAGGTTGCAATATCTTGAATGCAAACCCACTTAGTATGTACTACGACTATGAGGAATGAAACTGAAAGTGTCTTTTATTCACGTGAACACGCAATTACGCCACAAAATAAAAAGTCGTTGACATCTCTAAACATTTTCCACTTGAGTGTAATGTTGACTGAATATATAGTATAATTATCCCTACTCCAAGTGGAGGGGAGGTTATACGGGTTCAAGTGGACAGTACTATCACGCAGACACGCGGAAGGTCGAACGCGCTTGGTTTCACACATTCCAGAGAAAGAGATTCAAATCGACTTGTATGAGGAGGTGACTTGACTGACTGTTTTCAACGCATTTACAATTCCAATTGAACAGTTAGCATATTTTTGTTCATATATACCTGGAACCCAATATCCGTACCGGGGAACATTCAAGAGAGGGTTGTTTTGGAGACGCCTTATGATAATACAATATAAATATATAAGAACAAAATGAACAATAGAAGATAGAAAAATAATAGAAAGGAGAAATGGAGTAAGAGTAAAGAAATTGAAAACATACTGCAACAAATTACATGAAAACTAGCGTATAAGTATTCCTATAATGATACTGTAAAACATTTAAGTAAAAGTACATAAGTAAAAGCAAAAGCCAAGTCTCAGTCAGCGGGTAACGAAAACGATAGCAGTGTGCTGATTGGGGTGGTTGATTCTTTTTGATGTGACTAAACATTTTTGTTTAAGCCAAGGGGGAGTATACGAATTAGTGAAAAAAAGGGTGCGTGGTGACTTCACCTTTTGCATTAGATATCGTATTCCATTCACATCGTCGGTGTCCTCCACACCCCCAGCACCCCACCCTCATGGCACGAGTACCCCCTCACTGACTGGTCTCGTGGTATCCCACTGCACCATCACAAACATGTAAGGTATGTGGACCATTTCCCGAGCATTTCTTATTTCCAACGATGGATCTGGCGTTTAAGTTCAAAACTCAGAACGTAAACATAGTAAATGTGGTGTGGGAATAAGTGGGAACATACACATGGCGTTGAACTAGAATCTTACAATAATAGGACGATCAAACATTTCAGGACTATTCCCAGGGTCGTCATAAGTTCATAACATCTACGTACAACAGACGAGTTGCAATGTCAATGTTTGGTGATGAATAACTTTTACTCAAAGATAAATTTGCTTACATATCTCAAAAGTCAGGCGTGTATATACACAATAGCAAGACTGTAAAAATAAACATGACATCGAACTATTCTTTATAGGATGAGATCTCGAAGTCTGCCTGCTTTGCATGTTAAATCATAGACCTCTCCTAGGTCCATTGTTAAACTTTATTATCAACCATTTCAAGATTTTAACATTATTCCTTTGGACGTTATCATTGTTACAGCATGTATGTACATGTATAACAATAATGGACGATTTACTTTCATTTCAATTCAATTCAATTCAAAAATGGTTTTTATTATAGCACAAACATGGTTCATACAAATACAATTTTACATGAAAGACAGCCATGGCTGGAATATTCATGTTTACATGTTAGGCACAATAAATAACACTTTTAGAGATATATACATGTAAAAAACTAGCAATATTAAAAATAGGATTCTGTAACTAAAAACCAAAAGCACATTGCACAAGTTTACAAATGTCATATTGTGTCATAAAAGCCCATTCAAGCATGCTACAATGATTACAATAGGTACCTGCATGTAAAACAGCCTACTTGGGAGGGGGAGGAGACAAGCACTCAGTAAACCTGCAATAGCGATAAAAGTATTAATTTTTTTTAAAACAAACTTTTCAACTTTTGTTGAGTATATCGACTAAAAATGACAGTGGGCTATTTTTAAACCTTTTTGTTTTGAATTGAAATTGCTGATAAGTGGGAATATGGCGAAGAGATTTATTAGTGTTTTTTCTGAGGTAACCAGGTCTGACAAAAAGAGTGATTTGAAAGGGATTTTGCGAATTTTCTACAAAGTGCTAGTCTCCTCTCCTCAAGAGTTGGTAAATTGCATACTTGACATGCATTAGAATAGGTAATGTAACTAGGCCCTAAAATAATCTTACATACTCTACGTTGTATTTTTTCAAGATTATTATTTTGTTCTACTGTAAGGCTGCTATGGAACGCTGGAGCACAATATTCTAAAATTGGTCGTATATAACCTACGTATATTGTCACTAAATCCTTAAAAGGTAAATTGAATTTCTTAAGTTTTCTTAACATGTACAGTTTTCTATTGCACCTTTTGACTAAATCATTGACATGTAAATTCCATTTTAAATCAGATTGTATAATGACTCCAAGAATTTTGATAGTTTGTACATTGGATATAGTAGAGTCATTAATGGAAAGAACTTCAGGAGGAGCAGGATTTTTCATAAAAGTAACCTGCAGGGTAAAACACTTCGAAGGATTGAGTGACATATTGTTTGATTGTGACCAGTATTGAACAGAGTTAAGTATGGGCTGTAATTGTGAAACGTCTGTTGATTTACTAAAGATAAATCATCAACATATTTGAAATAATGTATAGGAATATTTTCACATAAATCATTAACCATAATTGCAAAAAGAATTGGGCCAAGACGTGTCCCTTGGGGAACACCGGCATGACTAACTTTAATATCAGACAGAGTTCCATTATATAATGTACTTTGTTCACGACATTCTAAAAAACTTATGATCCAATTTATTATCCAAGGCCTTATGTGCATATTAACCATTTTCCTATTAGAATATTGTGATCTAAGCGATCAAAAGCTTTTTAAAATCTGTACATACAATAGTTGATATAGACTTGTTGTTTTCTGCATGTTTATAAAGATGATGTAAAAGGCCAACAAGATAATGTGTAGTAGATAACCCTGGTCTGTTACCGAACTGATGTATATCAATGAGTTTCTCAATATCTTTCAATAACCATTGAGCCATAAAAGATTCAGCCAACTTAGAAAAATGTGAAGTCAACGCTATAGGACGCAGATTATTAATACAAGGTGGGTGCGATTTTGGAATAGGAGTTACTTGAGCGGATCTCCACTGTAAAGGTACAACTCCTTGTCTGAACGATATATTAAGGATCCTAGTAACCGGTACACTCAATTCACATGCAAATTCTCTAATAATGCGAATGGGAAGATCGTCTCTAACAGATGCTTTATGTAACTGTAATTTACGTAATTTACAATAAACTTCCCAACAACTTATCTCTGGACTTTCACACTGAGAAGGTAAAAAGGCTGGTAATGATTTCCTGTTTAAAGGAGAAAGATCAGAAGCAATAGATACAAAAAAGTTATTGATTGCATTAGCTGCTTGTTTACGATACTGAGTACTTTGAACATCAATACCAGGAATTAATATTGGAATATGGTCCTGGTTACCAGTTGTGAGTATCTTTATATGTCTATACCAGGCTGAAGGATTATTTAACTTTTCCTTTTTAATACGAGTATTATAATAATTCTTTTTTGCAACAGAAATAGCTTGAGCAACTTTATTTCTTAAATGTCTCCAAAGACTATCGTTTCCTTTTTGAAAAGCTTTTTGTCGGTCATGAATAAGTGATTTGATAAATGGAGTTACCCAAGGTTTGTCAGTACTACTCACTTTCACTTCACGCGAAGGTAAGTATAGATCAAGGTGAAATTTAATGGTGTTAATTAACCTATTACACGTTAATGATAAATCAGAGGTATCTAAAAATACTTCTTCCCAAGATTGTGCAGTCAACCATTGACCAAATAATCGTAAACCACTGTCCTTCAAAGGACGAACAATCCTGTTCTTTTTATTAGTAGTATGTTTTGAACTAATAGTTGGGTGCCAAATAATACAATTGTGATCACTTCTACCAATTGGAGGAAGTATTGAAATATCGGCATAAAATTCGGAAAAGTTTGTAAAAATCTTATCAAGTATATTACACCCCCTTGTTGGTTTGTTAACTACTTGTCTAAAACTATCGTCTCTTAAAATTTCTTGAAAACTTAGATCATTAAAATCACCAATACTTTGAGTGCTTCACACAAAGCAACATTTGCTTTCAGATTTTGAAAGTCAAAATACAAATCTACAGTGGCAAGATGGCAAAACAGACATGATATCGAACTATTATTTATGACAGGAAAAGATCACGACATGATCCTTCTTCCTCGGTAAACATATTAACCACCAACGGAACATTTGCACTGAGTACTGTATTTATTTCATCCAAATATGCATTTGCTTATACATTTTAAAACTCAAGTAGTAAATTAACATTGGCAAGATGGGAAAACAGACATGATAGTTTATGATAGGGATAGATCAAAACAAGATCACACTGTCTGGGTTATAGAAAGGAAGGTTACATGTTAACCTCAAATGTCAACACTGTTTACAGGGTCGTTATATCAATATTTTGTTTGTTTTATCATCAGCGCTAAAATATTCTCATATGTCACAGTCATTAACACATAATATCACATACTTCAGGTACACAGAAATGCCCCAAATCTCGTTTGTACCCCTTTCAAGACCTCAAAGGGGACTGGAAATTAAGGAAGCCGTTCCGCATGCTTCCTTGCTTGTCAGAGACGTTTTTTTTAATGTGTCCTTTCTTTTACAGAATTCTTGATCCGCCCCCGTATATGTCAAATGCTTGTATGATTAATAAATCTCGCACGAGCCGATTCTCTTGAATCCTAAACAGATAAGGCAAAACGTCGAGGAAGAGGAGGAACATTATAATAAGAAAATCCTTCAATAGAAAGAACAGCGTGCAGTCAATAATCCACGTTAATTTGTGTGACTTCTTTGCCTTCAAGGTTAGAGCCATCATAAGTTGGAATTTGAAAACCTTTCTGTAATGGCTGACCAGAAAGATTGATACCTGACGCTGTATCGCGTATAACATTATCCCCAAATTACGACTAAAAAGGTGTAAGATTTCCCTCCAATATCCCGTCCGGGCATACTTCATTCCAATTCCCATCTTCAACTCAATTATTCGCAATATCAAACATCTTGTGGCACTCAATGCACCCTCCTTGTGGGCCACACAAAAGTCACCCGCGACATCCAGGGCCTATGACCGAGCAGAAAATTAATTCAATATACCCTCTTCAAAAGAGGAGGGGAGAACGAGGGGTGGAAAAAATACTATCGCTCAATGCACCATTGTGGCGGTGGGTTTTGTGAGTAGCTTTCACCATTGTACCGCTATTGTCAACCAAACACGGTCAACACATCGAGTGGGAACACAGGTGTACACGGCTACACGATAAAACTTTAACAGTCAGGACGACGGTGAATCTAGCGCCCAGGATCATGAAAAAGTGTTCTTTTCTTTTCAACCTTGCCTTCAGGGATTATACTCCGGCATTATTATCGATAGAAATATGATTGATAAATAGCACCCTTTTCAAAAGCGGGACGGCCGATAAAGAAGAATTAATCTTAAAGTCTATTGAAGTTTCGTCTGGAGTCTATCCATCGTTTTCTGCTTGAACTAGTGTTGTTTTTTCAGGATATTGAGGAAATACTGATGGAAAAAAGTAGATACCCACTAATGTTGTTCTAAGGGTAATGGCGGTATGAATATAGTTATGGACTATAGAAACTCGGATCTGATAGCACTGCAAATGGAACCACTGCTACAAAAGTTCCTTCGAAAGTCAGAATGTTAATGAGGTCGTTTTTCTAGCAGTATTATTGCAGAACTTGTTCCTCCAAAGGCTAGCATAATGAGGGTCTCTTGCCTTCAAGTATGTAGGTTTGTAGTTATACCATGCTTTATTAAAACCTAAGAACATGTCTGAAATAAGTAATGGATCGTTTAATCACTAAATATTGTAATATTTTTAATGCAACCTGGAGTAAATGCAAAACAAACATACATTGGCAGTGTCGTTTTTTCACATTCATTGATTGACGATTTTTTCTTTATCAATTTAGCACGAATGGACATAACTTGAAATGCGAGGATATCAAAATGCTGTTGGTAGTTCATGACATTAGAGCATGTAGAAGATGTCTTAACAGTGAACCTTAACCCCACTTAACTTAACACTATATGAGGGAGCCTACAATCTTTAAATAATTAATAGGTGGTAACCCAGAATACCGAACCCACACCACAACATCAATCAAGGTCCTTTGATCATTGTACTACGTGTGAATGACTCTACTTCTACAGAAGATGGACTGGCGATCTCTTCTCAGGTTTAATTCTTGGCTTCTGTGCCAAATACCGAAGGGTGTTCTCTTCACAGCATCTTTGCCGGATGGGCTTCCCAACCCGTGGTCATCTGTCTTTTCATTTTGACATGGGGCACAAGTGGTGGTGATGGTGCATGGTGGTCGCATATAAGAACGGCTCGGAGTCGTTTGTCAACCTCTCTCAGTCAAAGAGTGTGATATTTTCTGGTGGTCGTGAGTACACCGGCATGGTGGTATAGAGGTGGTATCCTTCTGCCTAATTATCCCTGCTGCTATTATTAATGACTGATGTGGTATGGTCGCATACCAGTAGGCCTATATACTCTTTATCGGGGGCGAAGGGGTGGTGCACAGTGACAAACTAATACATGTAGTTATGACGTTAAGGAACCCTGAACCGTTCTCACCTCAATGTGTTACGTTTGCTATTAAAGGTATTAACTAAAGAGGATAACATTCCATGCCAATTACAATGTTGCTATCAACAAAATGATCAAATGGGAAACACGAATATTTTAATTTCACAATGTGGAACTCTCAGTTTCATGAAACTGAGCGCAACTTTTAAATATCACTGAAATGAATATTATAGAGATAATTTAGAAGAACATTAAAGAAAAGATATTGAGAAAAATCAAATGTAGAAATAAGTGACAAACAAAATATTCACAAACTAAATGAATAGACTTCATAAGAAGAATTTACAAATCCGGATATGCACGACATTTGGTAGGTCTATTTTCCCGTATTTTTTGTAAAATATAATTACGTACGTGTAACTTAAAATAAACAATCCGTCCAGGTAAAGGAAAATGTATACTGTAAATAAAACTGTTGGAGAAATATATGGGATATATCTGGAGGAAAATGTTCAAGACCATTAGGTCTAATGTATGCATTTTTTTTTTAAGGACGTGAGTTTAAAAAAAAAATCCCCTTACCTTGTACACGGGGATGGAGAGCTATGGCACGGGAATATAAGATATCCAGTGGCATGAGAGGTGCAAAGCTGGATGAAATCGATTAGCTACGCTTCAATTGAAGATCTCTATGAAATTGTCCTCCTGATGACCCAGGGCTCTCGATCACAACACGGATATGATCCACAATTTTGAAGATGGGTTCGATGTAGAGATCAGAAATCCAAGTCCAAGGAAGAGCGTTTCGAGTATTCTGCTAAGAGGCGAAATATCATGTTTTAAAATCTCTGAGATGATGGATTTAGTGGGCAGAAAAGAGCAGAAGACGTATTGTGCGCCATGCTTTAACGCTGGTTGTAGTTCTGACTGGCGAAGCGAACGCGGCGAATGCGAGCTTTATACTCGGCTCAGCCAGGCGCGCGAAAGATGAGGAAAGAAGGTAGGGGGGAAGAAAAAAAAAATCGCTTACATACGTTAACCGCAAGAAGCGATTGACCTCAATGTAGATCCCCTGCATACATGTGTGTATGTACACCGAGGTTTTTTAGCCCTCGAGCCCTCTGAGTTGCACTCTCTGTGTGCCCGCCCACTTGGGGCTTACTCGCTCGTTCGCTCGTCTGCACAGCCTGCATAGCCGCGCGGGGAGATCAATTTGGCAGCCAGGGCACGACTATCTGCTACACGACGGGTCAGTGACCGTAGGGCGGAGAGGTAGTCGGGGGAAGCGCTTGCGCGTTCGCTGGAGAGAGAGAGAGAGCCACCGTGTGGAATCGTACACAACTCGTGGAAGGAGACACTCTTGTGAAATCGCTGCTGTTACCTAAACACTGGTTCAGAGACTTATTTCCCCCTTTTTTCAGTTCTCACAAGTATGAAGAAAATTTTTGAGCTGAAAGTTTTGAACTGAAAATATATAAATAGCTATTGCGTGTTAAACCAATGAGTTTTCGACCTGTAGTAACCGATGCTCAACCTCATATAACATAATTTTTATACTCAAAGAGATATTGACTTATGCCTAGATCTATTGACTTTGGACGGTACAAAGGTGACACAATACAATGATTTACGGGATTGTAAACACCAGCACATTTTAAATGTGAATGCTTAATGAATTGAAATGGTGGCCTCGAAGCTTTGTAGACTAAGTAAAGGCCTACTGCTTTGAATTAACCCACATCCCGTTGACAATGCATCATATCGCACTATGAAAAAAGAAGTGTTTTTTAATACAAAAGTGCTCTAAAACTGTTCACAAGAAAGGGATTCTATCCTTGCTGCAAATCAGGTTGGTGTACGGCAATCAACGACGCACAAGAACCATAGCACATCTGACCAAAGTGAGTCCACATCTACCCTAGCTCGCGTGGTCAATTGACCTTAATACTAGCCCTGCCAACCTGACACATGGTGTCCGAGAAGTTCTATGAACGAAATAGGTTGGAACATAGGAAGGTCGGGGGAAATGACCGAAACGACGACGCCATTAACATCAGCAAAAGACAGTGACACCCATCGATGAAGCCCTGTGGAGGGAGGAACACAGACCAGTCGGCCTACAATGCATGTCTGGGTGGAACGAATTTCGCTCGCGACCTCCACCATCTCGGGTAGATTTGAAAGCACGCCGCTGGAATTAGTAGTTGAGAGATATCAAGGGGGAATCAGGAAATCGGATGGTATAAATTGGTATATCCAATCGCACTGGAAGGTCGCACTGGGAATATAGTCTCAATGTCAAGTGTGAAGACACGTTCGCTCGCATGCCTTTATTTCCTTTCTCCTGCAGCCACGCATGCTTCTTAAATTCAGTCGCAAAGAACGTTTTGCAAATGTTAGAGTTGCGATAAGCTTATGAAGTGCATCTTGATAATAGTTTTACAGAAGTAAAATTATTCCGGATTTTTTATCTATTTTTTATATGCAATAAAATGTCTTACGCAAAAGGACATTGACTTTTACTTTTAGAAAAACTTTTCTCTCAGCGTTTGTCGGAGACATTTTGGTTGTTGTCCATCACACTTAAGATTTTTTCTTCGCCATCACCCGCTCCCTATTTACAGGGGAAAAAGGTTCTTTTTGACAATGGCAAATATTCCAGTTCGAACACTTTAGAAAGAGAATGCACTTATTTCTAAGGATCGAGAATCTTTGTCGCAAAATTAAATTACTTTAAGTATAATGAAAATATAAAGGAAAACTAATATTTTTAAAATTTTTCAGGTAAATCATTATTTACACAGAATATTACAAAAGTATTACCAGTAGTAATAATAATAATATTAAAAATAATCTTTTAAAGTCCACTCCAAATTTTATTGAGTTAAACCGAAAATGGAAATTCTTTTTGCCCAATTGATCGTGAGCCCGGCAGCCACTGAGCAGCGCCAGATCGTCAAACGCCAAACAAGGTAGCAGCAACTCCCATCTTTTAGCGTCTTTTGGTATGACGCGGCCGGGGTTCCAACCCACGACCTCCCGGTTGTGAGGCGGACGCTCTACTGACTGAGCCAACACACCGGTAGTTATACCTTTATCGATAAGGTGAACAGAGTCGCAGTGTATCCTTACGATTACGACTCTTTTACATGGGTTCTAAGTATCAACAACCATGCCGTGTGACGAAAATATTTTTCCAATGAATTACCTGCCGGCTTTCTAACGAGCTAGTCTAACATTTAAATATCCAAAGAATGATAGAAGAAAGAAAATTGCGAATGTTACGACCGTTGAACTCCACTTGTATCAGCAGGGGAAGACTCGAGAACTTTCACAAGATTGAGGATTTCGGCAGAATGTCCCCTCAGTTGCAGCACCGGATGAAAGCAATCAGACAAGTACCTGAGGAACCACGCGGAAGACATCTCAGATGAACTCTGGTTGGATCAGAAAGAAGCAAAGATCCTCCAGGAGATGTGTTTTGCATGGGCCTTGTTTCGATCTGTGTTTTGAGAATTCCGCTTCCTCCCCTCCACACGGGCTGCAGACGGGCTGAGCTGCTCCCTTGGATACCCAACATGATTTCCACTTTGTGTCCTTCTGGTATCATTTCCCCCCAAATAAAAAAATGTCTTGTCTAAAAAGTGTGCCATTGACCACAATTTGAGTTCAGCTTAAGAATCTGGATTTTTCATTATCTTTCTTAATAAGTCCATAAATATGTTATTCATTTCATCATTAGGCGGCGCGATCAAGATGAATTTAAACTGGTGCCTGGACCGCTTTTAGTAACAGTAGGTTAAAACATTAAAACAACTTGCTTTATCTTATCGCATCGAATTGTAGCTATGAAGTCTGAAAAGCATCTTAAACAGTAAAGAGAATACAATCAAATCTGCAATCTATAACAAATGTCCTAATGGTTAATACAAATTATTAAAAAGTACAACAAGGCTCAAACCTTATTATATAACAAATTTCTTAATAATGAATACAAAGTATTACAAAGAATATTTTATGGTAAACGAGGCTATTTTTTAATATTACAGATTTTGACGGCCTTCGTAAATAACATTTATACAAGCTCGTTTTAACCAAAGAACTATCCTCTATGAAATGTATGCCAAACAAAAGGTGGTTGAAAATCACAATCATTAAAAATAAACATGATTTCAACTGATCAAATAGACACAAGTTTTCTTTCTTATTCATGTCCAGTTTATCCTATTATAGTTCTTGATTCACACATCTTCTTGGACATTCTCAACATCCATCATTACTCACTTTTATTGCCTCGTCGTTTTTCGTCCTAGTTAATTATACATTTCTTTGAATGACATTGTTTTTGTGGGCTGAATACAAATTTACAGTGGTCAGTGATGTCATAGCCTTAGGGACTGATCGACCCTGAGAAATAGTTAGGAATCGCTAAACAATCCTTAATTTGGCTCATTAATGAGCCTCTGTTTCATGTCATATTTCGACGAGCTAATTGAGGGGACAACATTAACGAGGCAGGCGACATGATAAGGGCGCCGGTCACATTATTACCATAGCGATATTGCCTATACGTGTCTAAAATGGATCTAAAATGACAAAAATTATTGACTCCAAGAAAATCAGTGCAGAGTGTTCATCGGTGAGCAACATCGATATCCAATACCTTATCCACATGAACTTCAGGTGACTAAATTTATAATAATAACTATTTTTATCGACGAGATGTGACTGACCGTGATCACTTACTTGTAAATGCACGTGTGGGACACAGGAGGAATGCACAGACCATGTTTACAACCCCGTTATTTCCCTTTCTAATTCTACGAAGGACAGTTCTTCGGACATTCTGGCATGCTAGCAATTTAGTTGCTTGACTGTTTAGTCAATGACCGAGTTATTTGCCACGGATTACCTCCCTGTATTCTTCATTTTCTTTCTTTCCTTTTTTTTTCACTTATGAAAGAAAATCTGCACCCGTCATCCTGTCCATTCTTGATAAAAAATGTATAAAAAAGTATCATATTATTTGTTAGGTATATATGAATGCAACAGAGAGTATAAAGACATTGCATGATGTATGACGTACAAGAGACGGATTTCTTAAAGATTTTCCGTCCTTTAAAGGTGTAGAATTTGAAATTGTATCAAACACTGCTTTATCATCATTCTGAGTTCTTAAACCTCCTTGTTTTTCTGTCTTTCGGAAATGGAAAAGTGGTTTGAATTTGAAGCTGAATTTCACACTTAATGAAATCATTCTAGATATTTCATTCTTTTTCTTCGAGTTTCTGTTATTAATGAATTACGAGTAAGAAAATTATTCCTATATATAATTGTGAACACTTTTTGTATACGTGTACTGGATGTGATACTGATTCAATGATAAGTAACAATTGTTTTGTTTGTTTTCCAGAGCAACACATGAAATGGGCGCATTCAATATCTTCTATAGCCACCTACAAACACTTTATCAAATAGTGAACTCACCACAATTCCGTCAGCTCATTGTTTATTTGCATCTATTATTTACACTCGTTGGCAACACTTGCATCGGGAGTTCTCTCGCCTTTATAATAGAGTAGATGTGAATGACCGCTGTACTTATCTTCAGAGTTCAACAAAATGTCATACCGGAAAATTTACACTGATTCAAATTGCTCTGAAAATGCATGAATTTGAAATATTCTGACAAGCTTATAATTCACCAATATGATGTTACCTCAGCTGTTAGAGATTAAAAAAAAGAGAAAATAGGACTAGCCCAGTCTGAAAGACCAGCACATGAGACCGTAAAATTCGGTTACTCATTAAGTGAAAACTAAAAAAGAGGGCTTCAAAAGATTTTTCTTTGCTGACTGTAACAGGATCAAGAGAGACCTTAAGACTAAACTTTTCAGTCAACTATCACATCTTCGAAATGTTGCAAAAAGAAGAAAAATCGTCCAGACAACGGCATAATATAAGCATCTGCCCTATACTTGATCGGCATAATGATAAGATTATAACCATATGATTTATTTCTTTAACGTCTAAGAAATACATACCTCCAACAATGAAATGTGATTTTTGACTAGAATAATGTATATCATAATTATTCAACATACAACGTTGTAATACATCTTTTAATCAAACACCTGCTACTTTGTAAAGTAAAGGCCAAAAAATGAGATAGGCCTCACACATAGTCCTAGCCCAAAGAAAAGGTTGTTTGATAAAGGGATCACAAAATATACTTCGTTATGCTAACCACATTTTATTTATTTTTATTTTTTTTTACTCAAAGACGTTTTCTTCCGTAAAAAATGTCTAAGAAATAAAAGAAAAGATAAAAGCTATATTTGCAATTTCTAAATAACTTGACTATGGAAACCGTATTTTACAAGGAATTTTCCGCTATATCGTGGACACTCATAACCAATTACTTTTAAGAACTACAATAGATATCGTATTCTGTGTAGGTAATTCATTTGATTGCATTCCTCCATTTATTAATAATACAGCTGAATAACTAATTGAGCTATATCATGTCATGTCATATCTATAAGCTCTTAATTGTCTCCATAATAGGCCTATCTCATCCTGATATACAGTCACTGACATGTCTGAATAAAGTAAGAGACAGTATCCATGCCAATGACGATTTTTATTTCCTTTTGTAACAATTCAGTTAATTATTCCTATATCAGTAGGCTATAATTTACAATTATGTAAAATAGAATTGCACTTTGAGACTGTACAGACTACCATAATTGTTAACAAATAACGGGAACTTGCTGAAGTTATCTTATTCCAGAAGCCACAAAAACAATGACTTCATTGTTGTTGTTTATTTGTTTGTTGTTTTGTCCGGGACGAAATAGCTTCCTTATATGGTTTGCTAAGTGATCGTACGTTACATATTTTCCATTACATTTGTTTAGATCATATTACCCCCCGCCCCCCTTTAATCAGTAATAGAATTCAGCTTCTAAAGGTTTTTCTATATAAAATTGTCAAGTACGAATGGATCGACATGCTAAACAATATTTTTATATGACAGTGATTTTGATGATATCATCAAGTTCTGAATACCTGTTTTTGAATGGCGCAATTGTGCCCATTTAGGGTAAATGCTCTTGTCATTAATTGCTACATACTTCCACGTCTTGCATCTAAAATTCTACTTACATAAAATGGTTGGCTATTATAGTCAGTTTTACGGTCGCATCTTGGAAATGAAAATATTAATGATCAATCTCTTTAAGAATTCTCTCATGATATCAATTTGCCTCTGTCGGCGTTCAATTTTGTTCGTTTCGATCTCGTTATCAAACTATCATAACGATCTCGACAAAAGGTATCTGCGAAAGGGAAAACACCCACCAGTGACATGATAGAATTCCCTTCCTTCATTTTCTATTGATGGTTTAGCATCAATAATGGCAGGTCGAGGGACTAATAATCGGATAATTAAACAATCCAGGGGTTGAGTCCACGGCTTGTTGGAATCCTTGTAAATAGATTCTAGCGGTCAATGCCCCCTTCTTGTATTGGTGTAAGGGTAGTTTCCATTGGCATTTTTTAATAAAGGCATCTATTGATTTTAGTCTTTTGCAAACAAACGGGTTTCGCTAAAATGCAAATGCTCCTGAACTTTCATTTTTTCAGAGCAACATTTTCAAACGTTATACCCACGGACACCTTGCGCCAGGAGGACAGAATACAATCTTTTGTCTATAATCAACGTCCATGACCATGATGGCTCTACCTTCCAGCACGTTCGGTTGTTTATTACAACCAATCTGAACTCTTTTAACAGAACGACATATTTTTTTTCTTCTAACATACCTCTACCGCAAAGGCTCTTGAGGGCCCTACAGTTTAACCGGGGCTTAGTCGACATCATGCATGTGACTTGAATTCTGCGTACAATACAATAACTTACGAACTTCAACAAAACATTTGTAATCTGTATTTCCTCAATGCAGCTTTAAGATCTCATTCACAACCTAGCTTATTCCCTTTGATCTCTTTACAAATTGTACGGTAAACTGTTTTCCCCCCGTTCTATTGTCGGTCTTGTCGGGATTACTGGAGCATTAACATAATATAATTATTTACTTGTATTGTTTTACTTCATTTAAATGCGCCATGAAACCTATTGCTTTCTGACAAATAGTATCAGTACCATTATTGTGATATATTGGTGCAATATTATTTCCTTCTCACTTCAGAAAGAATCCTTCATGTATTTGGATACAAGTCATGTGTGAACTGGTCAATTAAGTGTGAACGCACCAACTCAAAGTGGGGTTGTGATCAGTAAAGTATGCGCTGGCAAGGGGCATTGACCGAGAGCATGAGGCGCCACAACCTGCTATATACAGTGACACAAATATATCGCATGATTTGTTTATAGTCGGGGAGCAAACCACTCTTATTTATCTCCCGCTTCTCGTGAACAAATTTAGTTTAGATTATCGTATTTGCGCCTCGCTCCTTCAAAAGCTTTTTTTTTGCCGGCATTACACTCGGGTGAACCTGGACAGGAGATATGGTGAGAAATAAGGTGATTGAACGGTTTTCTCGTATCTCTGAAGAATTCGAAGGAATTCGAGCGATTCCGACTTGATTGTGCTTGATTTCTTCGACTCGTTACCAAATTGATTTGTTTGTCCCTCTTCTTCAACAATTCTACCCTCAACATGACTGATAGAGGATACTTGAATGGTTGAACATACCCAATAGGCCATAGTCTAATCATTTTGCTTGAGTATTTCATGTCAAATATTTGAGCAGATGAAGTGCTTTTGTTGTCTAGTTTTTAATTGAAATGTGTTTCTAGAATGGTCAAGAGAACTATCAAACGCTTTCTTATCAATTATACACCTTACACTAAACACATTAAATACATTTATAGATATACATGTTATGTTCCCCCTCCCATCTCCCGCCTATTATCGACCTCCGTTTCTTTTATTTATAATAAAGACTTGTTCACAAAATAGACTGTATCCACTGTAATATGAAGCAGAAAGTTGTTTTGTCTGATGTAAATTCACTTGAACTGGATTAAAATTGAAACACGACAAGAAAATCGTTTTGCGTAACCTCAGTGCATTTGGTAGACTTCCTTCTATTAGTCGTCGTGTAACACTAATTACTAATGAATAATTAACATCCTCACAGATATTACACCATGATACTTTACCTCCTGTTTCTCTCATTCTATTGGGACATCGGCAACGGCTCTAGAAGATTTCCGTCAACCTTGTTTATCAAAACGTCATTTCCTCCCTCTCTTGCTTTTCGTGTCAAAATTATCAACATATTCCCCGATCGTGGCCCTAATAGGCCTATCGTCATACGTGTTGAGTTGTCTTCCCGTGACTATTGATGAGTAGGCCTTACCTGTATTGTTGAGAGAGAGACGAAAAAAAAAGATGAAAGAATTTATTAAGATCATATTTTGTAAAAGGAGCGATCTTACCCATGCATCCATTTCCATCCGCCCGAACTCGTTGAAAGCAATGCGTATCCAGAATTTCAGAGATTGGGAAGTGCGATTGTGATGGAGAGGAGCAGAAGGGGTGAAAGTGGGAAAGAAGGGAGGGGGACAATATTCCAACGGACTGACTGTGGGCCTACCCTCTGCCTCTGATGCACAAAACTTATGATATGATTTGGCACAGGAGCGGTTCTAGAAGATTTTTTATTGAGAGGGAAGGGGTGCGAGCTTGGGGGTTCTTGCATTAATTTTCTAGATAAATTATAATGTCTAGCGAAAATTTGGGGACTGGAGTCCCCCCTCCCCCTGGAAAATGCCACCAGAACCGTTACTTATTCGGCAGTTATTCAGTATGGGGCATGAAAAGGTTCCCTTTTTATTAGTAAATCTTAAACAGGAGAAGTGGGTTTTCCTTCGATCGCCATCCAAATAGCTTACGGGACGAAAACGTGACATTTTGAAAGGCAAAATTTAAAATATTCATCTGCATGAGAGGTCATTGATACGCAATAACTCACTCATCGTGCCATGATGCTGGCGTTTTCAGCCCCTTCTGGAATAAGAATAGTGAGATATGCTACGCTCGATTGATTTTGAGGCAGCGCGCTGACATCTTTCTCTCACTCATCACCTAGTCTTTGGTTGCAAACACTTGTCTGCTTGCACTTGGCATGAAAATACTGCAACAATAATATTGCAACCAACAAAGATGTTGCTTCAAACTGTATGAGTTTGTTTGATTTACATTGTTACTGTATGATATACACCACTGTCCGTTTCTTTAGACGAATAAGATAACGAATGCGTTAACGAAAATATCTCGAAAAGTAGGTCTTAGTACCTGCCTGGGAAGGCTTGTCTTCGTTGCATTGCCTGACATGATGTCAGCGAAGTCATTGTAGGGTCAGAATTCAAAGACTAAATTTCACCAGTCCGGGGTTCGCGCTGCAACTCAAGCGCGCAGGCGATCGCGCATATTTCATTTTAAAGCTCCTTTATCATCGTAGGGAGACGAAGGGACACCGGCAGACAAGGGGGGGGGGGTAGTTCTGGAAGAGGGGCAGGGGCTGGAGGCTGAGGACTGGAGAATCGGGGTTGGGGTTGGAGGAATAATAGGGACTTTTAGATTTGCACGACGAGAACGTGGACTGCTACGTGGACATCCTTTTAAGGCAATGTGACGTCCTTTTAAGGCACACTGCCGGGCACTGCCAGTGCCTTAAAAGGACGTCACATTGCCTTAAGAGGATGTCCACGTAGCAGTGTACGTTTCGTCGTGCAAATCTAAAAGTCCCTAATATTTCATCTTGAACGACGGAGGATGGAGAGGAAATGTGAGCATGAGAGTCAATTTGGTTTGAGTGTGTGCGCGTAAACTGTGTGAGTTTGCATGTGCGTGTTGTGTATTCAAAACACGAAAATGACAACACATGTCAATCATGCTGTGTCATCCATACAATGATATTCAAATGAACTTTATTTTGAATTTACCTTTCCACCTGAGCTTCAGACCTAACTTAGTTGCCGACATATTTCGGCGATTCCCGGACCTTTCAATCGCTCTACTGTGATGTAGAAATCTCGAGAAATTAATCAGTTAATCAAGTTCGCTTGTCAGCAAAATTATAAATTATCTTGAAAGTCCATTAAAATAATTAATGGAAATGATCTAATGGGATTCAAAGTTTATACCCAATCGTCACCCATCGCTGGACTTTACGATTAGGTTTAATTTTATACGACGTCATAAGAAAAGCTATAAAATGAGTTAATGAGTGTGGACGACCTTTTGTGAATGACCATGACTGTATGACAATATTTTGATGGAGTTCACTAACATCTCGTCCAAGGGATGGTTCTGGACGTGTCCACTTTTGCAGCCAGGTATAGATGTTGGGTGTGGTTGACGCATGATACTTTCGACCGGTTTGATCATAAATGAAAATACCTTGTTCTTGTAAGTTACACAGGGTAGCAATTCAGTATTTGTAATGCTCTTCCTGGTGACCCTGTAATTATGTCTCCAGCTTTGCCAGGTAACCCCATTTAAACCTCGGTAGAGAGGGACAAAATATGTAGGCAAAACACCTTGTCCAAGGATGTAAGTTCCGAGCAAGGATCGAACCTGGGACCTTTCGTATATGAGTCAAGATCCTTTACACTATACCACAGTGGTCAGGTACATTGGTTCTGTGTCCCACTAGTTCTACTTACATTGTAGTAGAACTGGAGCTCGGTTTTCATTTTACAAATGAGACGTAAGTAGACGTTTGGGACCAAATTGTTATTTAAGGTAGGTCAATACCATTGGTCTTACTCCTTTGCGATCAGTTAGAATTTACATCCCTATCCATGACGTAAATTAGTTTTCATTGGTCTTTGGATATGCACTTGCTAAGTAAAATATAAGAACCTCACATTAGCGAGAAATTATAGCATCTTGCTAGGTCAATTTATCAACTAGAATCAAAGAAATCTGACGAAATTTGTTCTGATGGCTAACAAAAACCAAACCGTGGGCGGTATGATTGATGCAATGACGAACAACCATTATTACCAACTGCACAGAATATTCAAAAATCATTTTCTGGCTTCATTCCTATTCCATTTTGTGTATTCGCGATCAATTTTACAGCCTGCTACAAAATATTATGTGGTGATGTTTCGAAATGTTTATTCGCATGTACAATATATAATTAGTTATTCTCGTCACATTTCGTTACTTACGGAATCATACGTGACCTTCAATCAAAACAGTTATTAAAAAAAAACGAAATTACATGCCGGTGAGTCATATTATATCATATTTCAGATACGATATTCTATCATCTATTATTTCATTTTATTGACAATGATTTACACAGTCCCATTATATGGAAAAAAGTGCATAAAGAATGAATATGAAAAACTGATATTGATTACGACAATTCAGGTTGGAAAGATGATAATATTTCATTCTCATGTGTGTGATTAATATGTTGTCACACCTCTCAAGGCATTTGTTCCGGAGGAGGGAAAGGAAGAATAAAATCTTTATGTAAAAAGAATGTGTAATCTTATTTTTGATGGGCTTATTCATTCCAAAAATCAGCAAGATAAATTCTCAGGATTCAACAACAGACGTTTTACGAAAAAGACAAAGAAACCATACGCAGAAACGGGAAAGTCGTAAGGTATAGAGCTTAAAATGATCTTTTGAAAACAAAAAACAAAAAATATGTGTCAATACCGATTACATAATAGGGGAATTTTGCAAGTTAAAAAACAGAAAAATGAAAAAGAAACTTGTGAAAAAAAAAATGTTACCCACAGACCTACTTTTATCTCTGACCTTTAAAGGCTAGCTTGAACAAAGATGATAACACAGACTGGTGCTTGCTAACAATGAAAAAGTGATAAGCAGGACAAATTATAATGAAATATAGGAAATACCCTGTCTTCCGACGGAATAGTTTCGCCCCATCTGGTTTGTTTTTATTCCATCGTTTCAGATTAAGCTAATCTCAATAGGCCTACTCTTTTGTTTGAAGATTCAATCTTTAAATCATTACATCTACAAGTACACTGATCATCATCGTTATCTTTTGGTTGTATTTCAAATCTCTTATCGTACTGATTGCATTCAGTTGGCGCCAACTCCCTCGAACTTTGATTGCAGCAAATAGTAAATAGAGACAAACTTTATAGGGTTTTTCATTTCAACCCAAAACTTTAATCACAGATTCAGAAACAATCAGGGTACGTATTATTTTGTATGATGCCAAACAACGTCACTGAAAGACACGGGCCCTGTATGCTTCCCCCTTTCATGTTATACTAGAACAAACTTTGAGATTATTATTCACTTGTGTTTTTGACCAAAACTGTAACATGTAACATGCAATATATATACATATATACATATATACTGTATATATATATATATATATATATATATATATATATATATATATATATGTTTTTTAATAACTCATCAGTTATTATTTAAATTACGCCACTTATGGTATTTAGGTTTGTTACCCGTACGTTTATGATAATAGCAATAACATATCATGTCTTGATTTCCAGAGTAGTCTCATCAGTATCAATACTAATGTTCTACCTGGCGGCCCTGCAATCCCGCCTGCAATCAAGACATCCTATTACAAAGAATACTCCAGCTTTAGCTCGGTGTGTTGAAGCAGTCTAGGAATTTCTTCCGGGTTTGAGCCCCTACACGGTACTAATGCCATTTGGCAAGGCATTAATCTACAGTTGTCACTCTATACCCAGGAGAGAAATGGGGACTTGGTAGGATGACGAAAGCCTTTGTGTTAATAATTGCCATATGCCCTCACGGTGACCATATGGTAGGAATACTCCCCAGGAAGTGGAGATGGTGCACACTGCGTGAATGAATCCGATGCAAGGGGTAATAATATATATACAGTGCTTAGAGGCGGTATTTCGTAATAAGCGCTATATAAATCCAGATTATTATTATCATTATTATTATCATTATTATTACTACTACAATTTTTATCATTATTATTATCAAATGACCGTAGTGCCGTTGCAGGGATTCGAACCCCGTACCATGCGCTTCATAGTAAAGTGACATATCCATTACATCAAGGAGAATCTTGATGATAATTCATATGCTCGTACATGTAAGTTATTCCTTTGTGACGATCCTTGATAATGAACGTCATGACGGATATTTTACTGGCGCATCACCATATTGTTTATACTTCTTGATGCGGATCGGTGGACATATGGGCTTAATGCATGGCTCTACCCTCAAAAGAGCGGACAGCAGTGACCCTTTAAGATGACCTCAGCGCAATGAACCCTTACGCGAGGGCAGTGGACGGCTAGGTCATTGAACCCCACCCGAAGCTCTGCCGGACATTGTTGTAATGATGAGTCGGCCTTTATCCTATTTGCAACTTAAGATTAATCAGCTCTCTGCTTGTAGCCTGGTAGTCTGGAGGAAAGCAGACCACTTTCTTAACCGCAATCCCGATTCAATTAATTAACGATGGACGAATGATTTGGTTTCATGTATTGATCATACACTGTGGGCAATTCGTGGATGACCTCTGTATCAATACACAGACAAATGTGAATTGTGTTTTCCTTAAATATGTAATTTGTAGTTTTGAAAATATATATTTACCTATATTTGCAATAATTATTAATACGCATATCAACAAAAAACATACTTAGTGATTACATTATCCTGTATTCCATGGGTAAAAATCAACAAATATGAAACATATCTAACAAAGAGAGATCATGAAACATCACGTTTGATGAAAGTATCTCTGTGATGCTCTCCACCACACGCACACTCAAACACACACACAAGCACGCACACTCCCACGTATATTTCTTTCTCTCTCTTTCTCTCGTTCTCTCATTTTTCCTTCTCCCACCCTCCCTGAGGAGAAGGAAGGAAGACAAGCGCCGACATAGTAATACATAAACATAAGTATATATCAGAAGAGAAAAAGTATAGTTGCAGACTAAACCATATCGAAATATAAACCTGCTCTTGATTGTGTCTCATCTTAATGTCAACTTGTCTGGAAATAAATTTACTGATTAGTTCCAGACAATGATGACGTGGATGTACCCGAAAAACGTCTTAGGAAATTTAGCCCTGTTCGTACATTTCTTGAACGATAATTATGCCGTAGAATTCGTGTGTGTATTATTTTGTAAACACACACACGCAGTACACACAAAACAAATTAATAAAGAAATCAAGGGCCAAAGTATTTTGTAATTTAACGCAGTAAACAATAATCTGTCTGACGAATCTTTCAAATACGTTTGGTCAATATTAGTTTTTTAAGTAGGCCTTGATTTTGCGCAATCATTCAATCATTTTCATATTTTAATAACAGAAAACAGATATATAGATCGATAAAAAAAACCGTTTTAGCTGCGATCATGAAATATTTTTAAAGTTCAAAATATAAAAAAACGTTTTACTTTAAAACACCAGTCACCAGTGACCAGTGCCTGTTTTAGATTGAAACTGCCGATATCAAACACAGAAAAAGAATATGTGACACGAAAATTTTGGCTAAATGAAACCATGTTTTCTGCTTGTCCCAAATTAGCAAATTTGATGGGTGTTTCATGATCCCGATTCTGGCTTTTAGATGAACCCAACCTCGAAGGCCTGAAAGCGCAGACTGGTCTGTCATGTCAAGGGATAGTCGCAACCACACCATTTGCTCATTCTGGCTGACCTATTAGAATTCGAAAAATACTATCCAGACGTTTGATTAACTGCTTGTCAATTTTCATTTGGCGATCGCGAAGATTCACTGTGCCCCCTCGTCTATTGAATTAACCCGAAAAAATAGGCGGGAGAATAGAGAAGAGACACGACTTAATAAATTTGACCGGTAGACTCATCATCGGGAGATTCGTCCAACAGATATCGGAGCGCTGACCGACAGCGAACGGACAGCCGTTTGGTGCTCATTTTCCTTTAAATAGAAAGTTACTCTCGTGATCATATTCTTTGGTTGCTACAGCTATGGGCATAGCCAGTATCTTGATAAGGCTGCAGTGTTGTTCGAAATTGCATATTTCCCAAAGAGGTAAGATTTTGAAATTTGACGACAGGGGTAAAACAGTACATAATGTTTTCAAATTGTCAAATGTTCTGATTTGATAATTACGAAAAGGTCATAGATTTATTCTGTTCGTTTAATCTATAACCGCTGCTTTGCTGAAAGAAATAATATATAGAGGGATGTACAACGCCCCCACGCCCCGCCGCTAACGTCACCCAAAACTAAGTAACTGTAAGCGCCAATAGTGCCGAAACAGACCTATATACACAAAAAATTAACGAAATAAAATTAATGTTTAAAGCCCAAGTCCACTCCGATTTTCAAAAATTATAGCATGTTGTAAATAAATCAAAGGTTAAAACTGCCAAATATCACGGGCGTACTTCAATCAGGTGATTTTTAAGAGCGATTTTTGTTTCGGTTATTTCGAGCAAAACATTAAAATTGCTGTACGGATGTGACGTATGCTCCTCACAACGAAAGTGCCAGCAGTATACATTCTGACAATAGGCTATTTTCGCAATGTAACTAAATTTAATGCATACGTCTTTGTGAAGTGTACTCTACGTCACAAAAAATGCATTGTGGGGGAGAACCGACTCGATCATTAACTTGTTTTTTGCTAATTAACAAAAATTATTAAAAATAAATCTGAGCACCATTTTCCAAAACCAAGTTATATTTGGGCTTTTTAGATTTTTGTCTGTCTAATCAGCTCAACTTTTCAGTGGAGTGGACTTGTACTTTAAGCATTACGAACGACATGAGCCTATGCTATCTTCAGTGAGGTGAAATCGCTAAATTTCCAAGGTGACGGGGCTAAATTTCTGAATATAATATCATATGAGATTTGAAGTTGATATGTAAATAAATGTATATCTACTACATACTTACACTAATATTACAGGCTGCTCATCACCGGAGGTGGCTTGATTACATCAGGCCACAGATTCCCGTGTGGCTCGAGTTTATTCGAAGGAGATGATATAGACAGGGGCGGCGAAGCGTCTTTCAGGGTTGGGGCGCAACAGCAACAACAAAAAATTGAACTTTCTGGGAAAAGGGGGCACCTACAAAGAGTAGCTTTAAGAGAAAAATTACAATCTTTATAATAATAATAATAATAATAATAACAATAATATGCCAAGGGTTTACCAAGGGTAGCCTCATTATATTTAATACTGCTCTCCCTGAGGGCTCTGCAATGATATTATTACCCCGGCTTTAGCCGAGCTACCAAGAAAGGTGCTCAAACATTCAAGGAATTTCTTCCTATTATATACCCCAACATTATAATTAATACATTATCAGGGATGATTTTCAATGTTTTCTCTTTACTTGGTCCAAGATACCACTTCAGCACCATACTTTGCTGTTGTATGTGATGTTCTAAATATTGACTAAGTTTTAAGATTTTTGAGGTCACATCGCGACCGATAAGTTCTAATTATTAGATGCAATAACCAAATGAATCCTGAATGACATCTACATGATTTGGTAATATAAATGTAGTTGCCTTGAGTTTGAAAACTGCTGCATTTTCTAAACCTTTATATTCCTGAACAAAGAGCTATCGATTACCTTGGCGTTCTTTGAAGTTCAAAAGGGCATGAGGTTTAAAGGATGATAGGTTGTAAAATGGATCTTTCAGCAGTTGAATAGAATATGTCATGGTAGTTTAAAGGGGCAAACGTTTTGGTGTAGGAAGAGCACACTTCTTATACATGTCTAATGAAGGGACATTTGATAGCTTTGGAAACGAGCACGTTTAAATTTCTAAAAGGGGCAAAATTCGTTTTTATGAAAGTTGGGGCATATTGTTAATTTTCCATTCATGTTTGTGTTCGATGTTCCGTGTTAGTCGCTGTTCCAGTCGTACGTCAGACTAATGACGCATCGTCTGATCATGTGCTACGTGTATTACCATGGTTGCAAAGAACCAACATGGCGATGAACTGAAGACAGAATTGCATTTGTATAGGTTATGAGAACCGATTAAAAAAATATATTTAACATGCATAACACCAATCGGCACTTCTGGGACTCCAATGAGGTCTCAAAATAATCTTATCCTGGATAAGGAGGGGTACATTTAATACAATCCAATGCCTTGGTAGATTACATTGCTCGTGGAATTGGGATTGAAATTGGCGACTATTTTACACTATTCTTAGTAACAACTCGGGAGATACGGTAATCAATTTATAATGTATTTGATGGCTCATAATCCTCTTATCTCTTTAACAATGTAAAGAAATATAATAACATCTCTACTTTCATAATATGTGTAAAGGTGTGACTAATTCAAGTGCCATGTAATCATCCTTTTCAATTTCCATGAAACGAAAATAGACATGATGCTCTTAAAACATTTAAAAGAGAAAATCATTTTGTACTGACAGGACTGTTTAGAATCTTCGTTTCGCTTCGAAGAAACATGACAATCTGATGGGCTCGAAGGAATTTCAGTCACTACACAAACAACTCGAACTTCAATTGCTATCGAAGAGAGTTGCGAAAAGAATGATTAAAATGGCGAGATTATGACCAAATTGTTTGGAAAAGCCTGGTTTTCCATGAGATCGGCTTTCAATTTTCAGTGATTCGGATCCGAAGAAAAACAATCTGGAAAAGTTTTTAACCATCGTTCATCCGCCTCGCCTTTCATCTTCAACCATTTACGACGGGCGTTGACGGATAGCCGTAACCCGAAGGTGAGTCAGTGGCTTCGTCACCCGCATAATTTGGCGGTTTTATCGCCAATTTAGTGAGGCAGCTCGGCTTTTCAACGTCAGCTGGTTGTCCAAGTTCAATGAAGTGCTTTACTGGGGATCGGTGATGAGTTGGAAGAGATAGAAGGGGATGTGGAAGAAGGAAGATAATGAGGAAGAAGTGATAGATACGACGAATGGACGTGAGAGAGAAGGATAAAGGGAGAAGACAGGATGGGTAGAGGGGCTTGCTAAATGCGAATTAGTGGAGGGGCGTTGGTGCGATCATGGGAAAGATTAAATATATTAGATCGAATACCACACATCTCAGATTAACAGGTAAACAAAAGATAAAAGACGTCTGAACTAATGGAGAAGGAGGAAAAACAGAAAGGGGGTACAATCTTTAAAAACAACAAGGAATGAGTGGAGATAGGGACGAGAAAGAAATACCGCCAGTAAATATAGACTATAACACAAATACGGATGCAGAAATAACGACTAAATGGATAATCTGATAAAGTTATCCTATATATTATAAGCTAATGAGGAATGTCCTTTAAATATCCCCAAAACCTTGATATTTGGTAATGTAATTTATGGTTACGTCTAAACCAGAATCGAAAACAGAGATCATTAAGAAGAACCGCAAAACCTTGAAGAAATCATGTCTTACGCCATGTACCCTAATCGTGTCGCCTCCATCGCATCACAATTCGAAAAGGGGGGAAAGTTTATATTTGTGCTTTGCAGGACATTTTCGAGCTTCTTCTGCTTTGAGCTTAACACCAACTGGACATTTTGTGGTCAAGGTCACTTAAAGATGCCCTGGACTTTGGGGACACTTTCAGAAAGAGTGTTTACCCCCATTAATCTTCCATTCTCTGCGGTGACAAATTCAAACCACGTCACTTAATTAATGCACAACATACATGTATTTATTCTTATGAAAAAATAATGCAATATACAGAATTTCTACGAATAACATATTTAGGATGAGAGCATCCCTAGATTTGTATGAGGTGAATCGCCCCCGAAAATTTGGAGAAAAAAATATGTACAAGCATAATACAAAAACATTTTCGTGGTTAGACCTGATATCTTAGGCTACCTCATACCTTTCAGCTGACTCCGAAGTTCTCTAGAAAGTATAATACGAAATTTCAGTACTCCAATCATTGAAAAATTCGCTCCTTTTCTCGCGTCTCTCACGTAGAATCAAATAAAGGGAATATGAGATACTGTCATTTGTCAGGTCGGTCTTAAGGGTAAGTCGTAAATATTTAATCATTGTCCAAACTGACATTTAATTGCCTGTTTGTAACTGCTAGAGAAAGGAAATTTGTAATATGGCCTTCTGCAAAATGCAGTGGTGGGCAACTTCGGGGGATGGGAGACGTCGCTTACGAGAAAATATTCAAAGGACGCCATCACCCCCCCCCCACCCCCTGCAAATTAAAACTCGGGCAAACGGCGTAATCGCAGTCAAGTTCCATCGTACATGCATGTTCATGATTACTCCCATGAGTTATTACAGTAATGACTTATTGGTTAGACCGCTTTAACCACAGTGGTTCATACAACAGGTGTAAGATCTGGTTTTTAAGCTAAGCCTGCATGATATCACAATCATCGAGATGGTATGACACCTGTGACATAAGACAAAATAGCAGAGGAAGTGGTAGATGGAGTGAGAAAGTGGCGTAATGAGCAAAAACGGTTTTTTTTTTGGGGGGGGGGCAGAAAAAAAAATCCGCATCACCACCACTTTTACATGCAGGCCCCGCTGAACATTTTCAAAGTGGGTGGTGGGTGGCTAAAGTATGTACGATCTGGCAGAGCGTGGCGTAAAGTGGCGTTGGATCTATACAGGGGCAAAGCCCCGGCGGGGGTCAAAGGGCGGAGCCCCCATAAGCTCAGAAGGTATGAGAGCGAGAGAGAGAAAGAGAGAGAGAGAGAGATAGGGTGGGCACAGAGAGAGAGGGGACAGAGAGAGACAGAGACAGAGACAGAGAGAGACAGAGACATAGACAGAAACCTTAATCCATGTAATGACATTGAACATGTTGAATAGTGTAATATTAGCTCCTCTACCAGCATGACCAGTAAAACACAACAGAGAGATAGAACAAAATAGAAAGAGAAAACGAAAGTAGGAATGAATACACACGAGAGAAAATTAAGAAAAGGGGAAAAGAGAGAAGGGAAAATAAATAAGAGAGAGAGAGGAGGGTGCATCAAATGGCTGTGTTGTGCGTAATAGCCGTAATTACTTCGTCGTTTTCTGACCTTCGCGTATCGACGAGAGGCTTTCCGGCTTGCTGCGTTCGGCACATGAGAAAACAGCGAGACTCATGTCACTCCAGTTCATGTTTAACATGCTTACTTAATGCTCAGGGGTTGGTGAACTTTTCATCCTCCTAACTGGTAGCGAGGAAACCTGGAGAAAAGGGGGAAAAGGGAGGTGGAGGGAAGGATACTATCTGCGAATATCTATTCAAGGAGACACTAATATTGCTTGTTTATTGGCAAATAAGCACGACATTGGGACAACGTTCGAGCGACATTAATAATAAACAAGACAGATGAAGGATTAGAAAGAAAGAGAGATAGAGGGAGATGACATGGAACATAATATCGTGATGCATTCCGCAAAATTAATGGTCAAGATATATCAGACGATTATGAAAGATGAACGCTTCACAATCAATTAAAGTTTCACCTATAATTAATTACCTCCTCGATTTAAAAGTATTTACTATAGCAAGACAATGTAAATGAGTTACCTATTTAGAAGACATCGTAAATATTCATATATGACAGAAAGGGAAAGGCTCGATTGACAGGGCATTTGTCTTTGGGGTCCTGGGTTCAAGACCGAGGTATGTTAATAATCCCTCGAATAGTTGTGCCTCGGACTGCGTACATAATTATAAGCAAATAGTAGCTTGCTTTGCAGGTAGAATTAACAAATTGTCTAATGATTTTAGTATTACTGAGCAGGAAAACACCTTATCACCAATGTCTACAAATAAGCCTGCATATTTTATGTCAAAATATGATTCGTTTCCCTATAACTTCAGTGATTGATGATTTTTCGCAAAATATTCCTCAATTGCTCCTAAAAAACGCAGCTCGAAAACAAAGCAAAATCGTAAGTAGCAAATTACCTTATCTACACACTAAGAGATGGTCGTTTTGTTTTTAATATATTTTCATCTTAAAAAAAAAAAGGAAATTGTTAAAATCCTCAGGCGATTACTTTCTGACTTCAAGACATGGACGTCTTCTTAGAGTCAATTGGACGAAAGCCAACTACTTTCGGTTATAAGACATGCCAGAGACGTAGTGGTGACGTCACAATGATGGGAAACAATATTATCCATGACGTGCAAGGTCTAGAAAGACCATTATTGTATCATGATGTTTTTCCAATATATTTTGCTGACTCTGAATTCCTGCTGGCAACGAAAGTATGGTTCAACGCCCCTTTTCGACGTCTGTTTCAATGTGGATCGTATTTCTCCTCACTCCCTCTCTTATCTTTCTCTCTTTCTTATTCTTCGAAATAGCCCTGGAAATAGCTTGTGCAACCGAAACATTTGTAGAGTACCGCCGCTCGCGAGTTCTTCTTATAAAGAACAAGATTTTATAGAAAGATGTACCATGTTTCGACACGTGATCTAACACTGTAGTACTCTATTTAGGAGGGAACAGTACCTTATCTTTTTCCAATTTTTTCACGAGGTGTGAAAACATAATCATGATACTGATCGCACTTTTAACTTTGCTGTTGGGAAGTTAGGGAATGAAATGAAGAGGGGCAGTACTACATGACCGTGGTTAAAAACGCATGCATTAATTTTTGTTTTCTTCCGATTCAATTGTCCTAACATAATGCAATTCTCCCGTGTTGTGGTCAACCGCTGCCGATGAAAGAAAAATAAATCCTTATGCCTTTTCAAAAAGGTATTGCCACAATAAACACAACCTAGGAAACAAAATGTTTTCGCGGATTTACAGTTTGGCAAAAAAAAAAGATCTCGCGCTACACCGATCAACAAGTATACCACTAAAAGTAACCCGAAGAATAGCAAGGTGGAGTCCTTGCAAGTTCAAAATTTAAACTTTATCTCACCCCTGTGGTTTTCTGCCCTTACCCCCCTCCGCCAATTCCCCCACTCTTTTAGGTCGCCATTTGAAATAGCTCAATGACCTATAATCTTAGTTGTAAAAAAAACGCTTTCGTGATGAATGCTTTTACCAATTTTGATATACATGTAATATTATACAAAGAGATCTCCAAGTGGTCCTATCAAAACGGAAAATATTATTATCTGTACATAGGCGTTTGTCTACATGATTTCGACGACGGAACATTTTTTCTCTTATTGCAACCCTTTTGACTATTTTCTATGTAAATGTTATTTAAAACGTGTATCATTTATTTTTTCATTATTTTAGGGGGAGTGATGATCTCTGTTCTTTTATGAAATACACAGGTCGAAGAAAAACAAGTTTTATACAATAGTATCAGTAGGCAGTTTATATCTTTATCCAGACACTGGATAACTGTATAACTCATTTGTAAAACATTCTTTGAAGTGTGCTGAGGAAGAATCAAAACTCGATTAAAGAAATTAATTGATAAATAAATCATTCCCTTTTATAAATGTAATGCTTCCGGCAAGCAGTAGATGCAGGTTCAAGTCCAGCTGGTTCCAAGATTTTTCTGACTTGTTTTTCAATACAGATCGATCAATCGATCTTATTTACTGGGTGTAAGCCACAAATATGTTTAAATAAATCATTTCCGTTAATAAAGCTGCAATTCGTCAGTGAGGCGGATTGGCCAGTCCTTTAACATGATATGTGGTTATAAAAATCGTCCATCATACTTTAGCGATGCTTGTGTGCTCACTGAAGTTGAAATACTCGACGAAGATAACATTGCACATTGCACATTGTAAGTCATGAATTGATTTTCTACGAATGAACATTCATATATCATAATTGATTGATTAATCACCCATTTATCTAATCATTTATTTATTCATTTCTGACATTTATACAGGGTAACACATTTTTAACAACAGTGGTGGTCTTCCATGAGGTCCTGTTTGGTAACAACCAAATGCAATAACAATCACGAATATAAACTCATAACAGTAACAGAAGTAACACAACATAGAAGAAAATATGTATATACATGTATATACAATTCTTTGGTATCCTCGTAATAAATGTCAGATTGAGGAGAGCTTATAAAATAAAACGTGGTTCATCCTTTAACTTTACTCAAAATGAATTAGTGTTCCTTTGAAAACATAGCTAAGGTTATATTGACCCCTATCCCATCATTCTCTCTCTCTCTCTCTCTCGCTCTTTCTCTATTTCTCCCATTCCCTTTCTCTCCTCATCTCTTTCCTCCATTCCTCCCTCCCTGTCTCTCCCCCTCTCTCTCATTCATTCATCCCTTCTGGCAATTCAGCTACCCTGGTAAAAACGTGACCCAAAATCGGTTGTTCCTTACATAGCAGATGACAAACCTTTTAATATGATGGATACATTAATTAGGTCACATCGCGATTTTTTCGAGCAGAACATCAAAGGAAACGCGATTGGCGGGAAACAATGTAAAGAGGAAGCCATGATCAATAGCTTTTTGGTAGACGGGGAGACGCTTTTTCGAACAATTAACACGTTTTCGGCAGATATCTCGTCACGAGTCCATCTGCTTGGCGATGTAGGTCTTTGAACCCGAAAACTTATGTTCTGGGGGTATTATAGCAACTGAATGATTATCAAAGCAGACAGAACAACGAGGGGGTAAGAGATTATAGAGAGGGAGAACACAATGTATGGATAAAACTGCCTAATAATAAGGTAAAAGGTAAAAGTGAAAGAAATGAATAGCGTACGATGATGTGTATAAACAAGATAAGATAATTGATTTACAAAATACTGGCTCTTTCTGGTGCAGGAAATTCAACGATTTATTCTGTTTAAATGAAAACCTCATTTAGTCTTTTGTTTAAAGACAACAATAAACAAAAGAAAACTCGGAAATATTTTGGTCCGACAGCTAGCTCACCCTTTCCCAATGTTTGATGTTCCACAAAGCATTTGATTGGAGGATAAACAGCTTCATCAAAAGAGGACGTATAATGTACCTGCACTTCATACAGTGTACATGCCCTCATGAATACCATCATGTTTACTATCATTTCATGTATCTAGTTTCATGGGAATAACAAGATTAGTTTTTTAATATTCAATACCTATAAGAGCCGTCTTACACCAAATCCGCAAGCATATCGATACCACAATTTGGGGTTAGAAAGTGGGTAGTACAATAGCCTACAGGAAGTTGTTACACAGATTATTCCCTGAGCGGATGGACATAAGCATGATGAGGGTCCGACAAGAAGATTAACGAGGACTCGTCATAGGCTTAGGAACCGGGGCTTGGGGGGCTGCGCCCCAAAAATATCTTGGGGGGGGGGCTCAGATATCATTGAGCCCCCAATATTATTGGCGGGGCTTATAGATATCATTGAGCCCCCAATTTTTTGGTGGGGCTTAGATATCATTGAGTCCTTAGGGGCTCAGATACCATTGAGCCCCCAATATTTTAAGTGGGGCTCAGATATCATTGAGCCGCCCCCAATACTTATTGCAGGGCTCGGATATCATTAACCCCCTCCTCCCCAATCATTATATTCTAGGCATGAAACTCATGTATACCTATAATCTACAGACTTACCATTCAAATATAAACATTTTATAAATATTTATTTGGAGAGGGGGCTCAGACATCGGGTCTCGCATATCATTGACCCCCCAAAAAATATATTTGGTGGATCTCGGATATCATTGAGACCCCAAATATTTTGGCGGGACTCTGATATCATTGAGCACCCCCCCCATATTTTGGTGGGGTTCAGATATCTTTGAGCCCCCCATTGTTTGGTGGGGCTCAGATATCATCAGCCCCCCCCCCAATTGTTTTTGGTGGGGCTCGGATAATATCACGGAGCCCCCCGATATTTCTGTGGGGCTCGGATAACATCACGGAGCCCCCCGATATTTTTGAGGGGCTCGGATATCATTATCAATATTTTAATATTACACATATATAAATCTCGTACAGATAAACTGGACTTGAAAACTATTTCCCAAAACTTTGTTTCCAGGAACATAAGAAGACAAAACTTCTTTGGCACATTTTATCTGAGGCTCCTCAAAAGAAGAAAAGTCTGAAATTTTTCGCCGCGATGACATAGACGAGGAACAAAGAATTTATTTCCAGGTGCAATTAAAGACAAAGGAGGATCTCAGAATGATATTTTTTGGGTGGTGCCACATTTCAGTTTTTAAATATGTCCGATTATAGGCATGTGTAACAATAACATTTTTGTTTTTCATGTTCCTGGCGTATTATTTTTTTCCAAAGGTGTTAAATGTGTGTTAGTTTAACACCTAGTACTTTGTCGAACTTAATAAAATAAACTAAATATCTTACAATTCAACGATTTCTTCAAGTAGGCCTACTTTTATTAATTTCTTCAACTGTTTAAAAGAAAGGCTACAAATGCTTTTTTATTGTAGAGCTGTAGTGTGAACACTGATTTATAGATTGGTGCACATCAAGGGCGTCAATCCGAGGGGGGGGGGGAAACTGAAAACTGAATTCAAGCAGGGATTAAGAGTCGAGAACGGTATAACGAATCGTCTTCGTTCTCCAATAATTTAATGAAACGTCAAAGCTTCCGGGCTACGCGCGAGAGGGTGGAAACCGATTTCAGACAAGGATTAAGAGTCAAGAACGGTACAATGAATCGTCTTCTTTTTAAAATAATTTAATGAAACGTCAAAGCTTTCGCGCTTCGCGCGGGAGGGGGGAACTGAATTCAAACAAAGATTAAGAGTCAAGAACGGTACAATGAATCGTCTTCTTTTTAAAATAATTTAATGAAACGTCAAAGCTTCCGCGCTTCCGCGGGAGGGGGGACTGAATTCAAACAAGGATTAAGAGTCGAGAACGGTACAATGAATCATCTTCTTTCTCTAATAATTTAATGAAACGTCAAAACTTACGCGCTTCGCGCGGCAGGTGGGAAACTGAATTCAGACAAAGATTAAGAGTCGAGAACGGTACAATGAATCGTCTTCTTTCTCTAATAATTTAATGAAACGTAAAAAAATTACGCGCTTCGCGCGGGAGGTGGGAAACTGAATTCAGACAAAGATTAAGAGTCGAGAACGGTACAATGAATCGTCTTCTTTTTAAAATAATTTAATGAAACGTCAAAGCTTTCGCGCTTCGCGCGGGAGGGGGGGGGGAACTGAATTCAAACAAAGATTAAGAGTCAAGAACGGTACAATGAATCGTCTTCTTTTAAAATAATTTAATGAAACGTCAAAGCTTCCGCGCTTCCGCGGGAGGGGGACTGAATTCAAACAAGGATTAAGAGTCGAGAACGGTACAATGAATCGTCTTCTTTCTAATAATTTAATGAAACGTCAAACTTACGCGCTTCGCGCGGCAGGTGGGAAACTGAATTCAGACAAAGATTAAGAGTCGAGAACGGTACAATGAATCGTCTTCTTTCTCTAATAATTTAATGAAACGTCAAAATTACGCGCTTCGCGCGGGAGGTGGGAAACTGAATTCAGACAAAGATTAAGAGTCGAGAACGGTACAACGAATCGTCTTCTTTCTCTAAAAATGTAATGAAACGTCAAAGATTAAAAAAAAAGACAATAAATGAACCGGTCACCAATGAAAGTACATGCCGTGAAACAGAATAACTAGAGAGAGAGAGTGACATGTAATCGTGCCCCCCCCCCATGCTCTAACTCGGATTGACGCCCTTGGTGCACATCATTATGCTTGATCATCCTCTCCTATCTGTTTGTTTTCATTCCTCTGTTCGTCATCCTTTATTTGCTACCTATGATATTTGAATATTCATTATTTCCTTTTATTATATAAATGAACATGTAAATACCTATATGTGCAAAATAAACCCCTGAGGTTTAAAGTTGTAAAGCCCAGGGCAGTTCAACACAGGCAATCATGGAGTAAGGGTGTCTTCATCAAAGTGTCTCTGTAAGTTTAGAACCACGCCCTTTGCCTACCCGCTCAGGCCACTCTACATTATCAAGTCATTATATCGACAAATTTCGGCTCGCGCTTTGCGCTCGCATGGTTTAACTGCATATGGAATTCGAACGTGATTAGCGTCCTAGAACCTCCGACGCCATATTTCTTTAATCTATTTAACCCATGTTCAAATGATTATTTCAGGGGATTTATTTAAAATAAGGGTTTAGAATGCAGTGATTTCAGGTCACTTTATCGAGAGAGAAAAAAAAAATCAGCTCGCGCTATGCGCTCGCATGATTTTATTGCCTATTGGGTATATATTTTAGACCCAAAAGGAAAAAAATACTGTGTTTCCAGGTAATCACCCTACCCCCCCCCCCTCCCTAGTGGTGGTCTAAGAATGGGGGTAGAGCAAAGAGAGAAGAAAAAGGAAGGCTTAACAATTTTGGACTGTCTAAAATGGTGACAACGGGGGCAGTCGGGGTAAAATGATGGAGCCCCCCAATCCTGAAAATCTTCCTAAGCCTATGCTCGTAATGCACCCGGTACTTTTAATCAAACTCGGTCGTAGTCGAAATCGTAGATTATGCTTAACACAAATGGATTTAACTTTTTTATTGGAATACGGTCCTTTAATATACAGCCTAGTGAGAACAGCTCTCCACAGTGTCAAATCCTAGAGCCTTGTTAGCGCTCATCAAGTTCATCACCCCCGATCCCATCCCGACACAGCTCCGTGTAGCATCACAGGAGGCCTGGGTGCCAAGTCGGACTACCGGTAGGATCAGGATCTAATCTCTAAAGTGTCTTCATCGTAATCTCTTCCATACACGGAAGAGGGTGAAAGGAAAGTATCAGGTTCCCTGGTGAACCCAGAATGAGGACGTCGAGGGTTCATCGATTGCTTCAGGATGTGGTAGAGATTATAGATGGTGATGACATTGTGACATCACATACACCCGAGCATTCTTCAAGCACATACCCATCACACCCCGCATTCAATAATGCAATGTAAATGACGTCTCGTGTATAACAGGTGTAGTTGCTGTTACACACGAGGCGCCATTTCGTTTGCGTTAATGCTATGACCACTTGTGGTATTTACCAGTAACTTTGGGGTACGATGTAACTCTCACATGGCGCGCTAGTCGCTGATTGCCGTAATTTATCTTACATGCACATGAGGCGTTATTTTGGCCTGTAAAATAATTTTTTGAATTAGCCAGTAATTTTGTTTTTAATTTTGTTTTATTGGGGGTATGATATAGTCCCCAACGTCAGCAAAATGACGCCGAGTGTGCAACAGCTCATTTTATCTTTTGCACACGAGACGTCATTTCAACTGCGTTATTACCTAAGTCGGTAAATTATGACTCGTGTGCAACGGGCATTAGGTGACTTAAAATAATGATGTTTAATAATTTGCACCCAATCTTTCATTTCTTGATCATAATGTGTTTAAAGGTTTTGAAGTGTAATCTTCCCTTAGTACCCGAACACATCTTCAATTTAAAGATAATTTGACTAATAACACTTGCTACATATCTAGGATGATGAACCTCAGATTGGAAAGAAACCAAACGGTCACGTCAAATGTCCATGTTTTGATTTTTGAACTCTTTTGAAGATCAAAAACACAGTAACAATTACAACTTTCAATGCGGAAACAAAAATCTTTTGCTCAGCCACCCGTGAACAATTATAAGGCATTTGAACATATCTGAAAGTTGGGGAGTATTCATTTCAAATCGGACACATTAGATTATCTAAACGTTATTGACAGATATATTTAAAAGTTATTTTTTAAATGTTTAAAAGTTTTGAAGTGTAATCTTCCCTTAGTACCCGAACACATCTTCAATTTAAAGATAATTGACTAAGCTTGATAACACTTGCTACATATCTAGAATGATGAACCTCAGATTGGAAAGAAACCAAACAGTCACGTCAAATGTCCATGTTTTGATTTTTGAACTCTTTTGAAGATCAAAAACACAGTAACAATTACAACTTTCAATGCGGAAACAACAATCTTTTGCTCAGCCACCTGTGATAAATTATAAGGCATTTGAACAAACCTGAAAGTTGGGGAGTATTCATTTCAAATCGGACACATTAGATTATCTTAACGTTATTGGCAGATATATTTTTAATACGGCGCCACCGAATGGGGACGGGACCGTTGCATAGGAAAGCGAGGGCATTGGAGAGCCTAGCGGAATCTGGAGTACAAACTAGGCTAGATCTTTCCGATTTGACGGGTCGAGTGTCTACTCGTTAATCCTGCAAGTGCCTGGGTGGAGGAAATCTATGTTTCGGGTGAGGATAGATGGGGAAATAAGAAGTGAGAGGTTACGCTTAAGTCTGTCAATGACTGGCTTCAATTAGTATTCCATGTTATGGTTTTTAATGATGTCTATATTTCATTAGGTAAACCACAGTGTGAAGGAAGGTCATGGGAAATGTGCAAATGTGTTTTCACTGTTATTTTAGGCTCTAAAGTAGTGCAAGTGCAAGTGATCGAAAAGACTGCAAAATCATCAGAAGAGTCCGATTTCACAGTCTGGCTAGATTAACTATTTCCTCTCACAAGGAATAATTTATTTCTTATTTTATCTATGCGCTTTGTACCTAATGAAAAGGCGCTTTATAAATGTGATGTAATATTATTTATTATTATACTTTCACTACCCACCCCTTTCCTTCTACATGTAATGATTTTCCTTTCAACATCTCTCTCTCTCTCTTCCTCCCCTTCATTCACTCTTTCTTTCCCTTTCACTCGCTCTCTCCCTCTAGCCTATTTCTATTCCTGTTGCTTAACCATTCTCTATCTATCTCTCATTATATCCTGCATCAAAAATGTATTTGTTTTTTATTGGTTGAGAGCTCGTCACGTGACCAGAAATATTTCAACTATTTTAATGTTGCTCTGAAAAAGTACTATTTGGGAGTACTATTTGGGGGTTAAATTTTGTTTTTGAATTTGAAAATTTTATTGAATTTTTTTATTTTCATAAAATATAATAATTTGTTTGTATTTTTCATTCCATTTTAATAAAAATTGTAATTTTTCAAATTTTGATAAAAATTTTCCGAAAAATTGTCTTTTTAAAAATTTATTTATTTTTAAGTTAAATTTTTGATATAAAACAAATATACCATGCCTTCTTTTCGAGGTACTGGTTAAAACTATGGGCCTCGGTGACTCCAAAAGTACCGTTTGCTTCGGGGCTGCGCCCCTCAGCAAATAGTACTATTGCAGTCACCTCTTGCGCATAGTTTTAACCAGAACCTCTCAAGACAGTGTATATTTGTATACTATTCCCTCGAATAGGCACGATGACTATATTGCTTGAAGATGGATCAGGGCTGTGAGGAAGATGAAGCATTGCTGGAGGAGGGTGGTTGACTATTATCACAAAACATTAGCAGTTGATGAACTTGTAATGAAATAATTTATTACATGAATTTCGGCCAACTTGGCAACGTTGGTCCGACGTAATGCAGCGACGCCTCTGCGAGGGTTGACCCGATTTTACAAAGACAAGGTCAGCTATGACAAATGGGGATACCAGGGTTCGTGTCATTGCCACTTCTATCAATTGCTATATTCATTTTTGTGTGTGTCCCCCAGGACAGAATGGGGTTTCAAGTGTATAGGATCGGAAATTGGACAAGAAAGCGAGAAATTATGATCGAGGGAGTCTGGTCTGAGCAACTTCACCGTGTTAAAAAAAAATCTTACCTTATTGCCCCATTTTCAAATGACACAAGATCTTTATACTTGGACGCGAGGAAGCAGAACAGTGGCGTACGCCCCTCCCGTTGAAGGTCCGTGGTGGGGGTCATTCAGCTTGGTGTGTGTCTACGGAAGGGCTGCACAGATACATTTCAACTTGGGGTATGGAATGGAACATTTACAAAGGATTGAGAAATAGTTGAGTAAATGTGGGATCGCCTTGTTATATCGATGAAGGCTATTGACTCTCATACAAGAGGTCCCAGGTTCGATCCTTGCTTGGTGCTTACATCCTTGGACAAGCTGTTTTGTCCACGCTTGTCTCTCTCGATCCAGGTGTGTTTAATGGATACCTGACAATGCTATATAGGGTTAATAACTACACGACTCGCACAAAGAGTAGTATTATTACTGATGTGGCCACCCTTGGAAAATAACAACAAATTACTACATCATTATTATTTTTAAAGGAAAGAAATGAGAAAAAGTTAAAATCGAAATAAAATTCATCACCCCCCCCCTCCCCCATTTCATCAATCTGGATACGCCACTGGCAAAGATATTTCTAGCGTGGGACAAAATACATCGATTTTGAGATGGCAAGGTCTGATTGGTGAGCGGGTGTGTTGATATGAATGGTGCCAAGAAGAGTTTGATGTATCGGCCCACTTCCTCGAAGTGACGTGGACCCGTAACAAACATCAAGCCATGTTATATTGATCGTCGAAATAAAAAGGGACGTACGAGAACAAGAGATAAATAGTACCATACTTTTGCTTTGTCTTGTACCGTGGCGTAGCTAAGAGACCACGGAGGGTACGGGGAAGGAAAAAAAAGAGAACAACAAGGGATAAAGTTAAAGCAACGTAAAAAACAAGAAGATAGGACCCCCTTCCGCCCCTCCCCTATTCCGGATGGCTTTGTTAATTCGCACTTATACAGCTATTAAAAACCAGTGCTTCACTTTAGCTACTGCCCTTTCCCTACGTCACTGCTGTTTATTTTGCAAAATTGCTCTGGATTTCATTTGGATAACGGCTGTATTAATTAAAGAAAATCTATATCATTTTCAAAACAGAATTAGCTTCCTGAAATCTTTCTAGTGGTGTGAGGGCTGTAGTGGTTGAAAAGGATTAAATGTGACAGATTGAGATTGGTAACGCTTATCTTCTCAATGTCTCAGAGCGGGTCAGAGTGACGATCGTTCTATCACAACTATCACGCTAATATGCTCCAGAAACAAAAGATCTAATTTCATTTTTAAATAGAATTTAGCATTCTAAACAGTTATCGTTGGAGTGAACGCGCAAATGTTAAAGAAACGATTAAATGTGACAGATTGAGATTGGTAACACTTATCTTTTCAATGTCTCAGAGTTAGCGACAAGAAGCGACGATTATTCAATCACAACTATCACGCAGAGCTGTCCCAAAAAGAAAATGGGTCACGGATCCCACTAATAAAAATTCATCGAGAAAATAGGGAACCCGTCGGAGTTAGAGTGCATGGAGGTCTTTATCATAGTAATTTGTAAGATTCGATTTTATGTTTGGAGAATGTGAGAAGGTCTAAAAAGAGATAATGTAACAGGAGCTCGGGTCTTTTTTGCTATAAGTGATTCAATGAATGTTTTCTTTGTCATACAAATTTAAGGAGGAAGTCCATCCTGATATGGTTTTAATATATAGAAGCAGACAAAATGAGAGAAACAGGTCAGTGAGAGTTTCCACTAAAACCGTTAAAATAAGATTTTGAAGGTGTGTTCAAATAAACACAAATTGGCAACTCTTTGAGGTATCTTGCGCGGTCCCCTCCCATTCGCCCTGTACTAATAAACTTCATAAAATTATATTTTCCCTTAAGAAAATTTTCATTTTTATATTCACCCTAAACATAATTATTGCAAATAAGTTTGTATAAAACCCGTGCATAAAACAAATCTATTCCATCCTCAATAACTAAGAAAATGAAAGTTTATGACATTTGCTGTACAGAGCAAATTGGAGAGGAGCTCGCAAGTTACCGTGTTACTAATTTGTGTTTCACTGATGACAACTTCAAAATTCATAATTTTCCTATTTTAAATCGGATATTGCTCAAACTTTCACTAATTTGTATCTCAAATTTTTCTGCTTTTATTAAAACCAACTTAATATCAGGGTGGACTTCCTCTTTACACTTCGATCATAGGGCCCTCATCGACAATGATTATTCTTTTGTCCACATTAACGTCGACAAAATTTGAGCTACTCAGATATCATTTTCCTTCGTCCAATATGTAGAATAATTTCATTTTGTCAAAGGATTTTAAAAAAGTTTAATGAAATAGGATTTGAGATTTAAATCTTAATTAGCCACTTTAGATGTATTACTTTGAAATGTATGAAACCAACAATAGCTTGTCTTATTTGAAAATGGATTCACAGAATGTGGTTTTAGGGTTAATATCTGAAAACCTATCTCACAAGATATCGCGGCAACTGAAATGAAGGAACATAATGTCAATGGTTTTCAAATATCCTGGATTAAATATCATGGCATTAATAGTATAATGGATATGTATGATTATGAAGGGTCGGAAAGTACAATTACCAATGTTGATATAAGGGCTTACACATTGGAAAAGCAGAAATGGAGTCAATTATTATCCCTCGAAGAGTATTCGAGGAAACGGGGAGGACTCGGAGCTCTACCTAGTGGGAGAGAGACGTATAAACTAATCGCAGAAAATGTCTTCCAAGACGATCACTTAATCCCGAATTTCTTTGGCAGGCAGGCAGAACGGTGGCAGTGCCCTCCGGAGAGCATGTTGCAAGGAATATATCGCTAATTGGTACCGGATTGAGTGAGAGGCGAGAAATAAAGAGTGATGAGACACAGCGTCTACTTCACTATCTGTTTCTTTTCTTGTTGTGTTGGCATCGTCAGTAAGAGAGGGAGGGTGGAATGCCTGGTAATTAGGTCGGACCTGCCACCCCTAATCACTCATGTTCCCCCATCTTTAATCCATTTAAAGATTAAAGAAAAGGGGGCATTGCCCCCTAAAAGTGCTCTGATTTTTTAAAGGAGAAAAGAGACTGAAGACGATTTGGATAAGCATCAATGCTCCAGAGAGCATTTGGGTATTAGTGTGTTCGACATAAGCGGGGCAAATTAAAATTGAGGTTGAAAATCTCAAAAAGACAAAAATGTGTTACAGATTTTATTTCGGTTTCAGATATTATAAACCATTATCGCGGATGCTGTAATCGAAAGGAAAATTTTCTTATCGGATCTGAATTACAGAGCTTTGATTTCCACTGCGAAATACGACACTCGAATATCCATGTATATATGGTCAATGACTAAAGCCTCTCTTCTATGTTTTCAAAGTTACCAAGTATATTTTATACCCCGGGGCTGTTTAGATGAGCAGGATGTACCTTGTTATTCACTACTCAGATTTTTTTATTAATTCAAAAGAAACCAAAATCGTAAATGCACAAAGATTTATTGCATTCGAATTTGTTCTCCATGGTCATAGTGCTATTCATGTAACGCTTTTGTTATTTTGTGCATCATAGCCCGGAATTTTTTTTAAAAATGCATTCGGTTATTTTTATCTACGATTGTTGTAATGATGACGACATCATCATGGTCATCAAGATTCAAGATTCAAGATTCAAGATTCAAGATTCATCATCACCAATATCATTAATTTAGCATGCGATTTGTTACTGGTCTCCTGATGATAGGCTTAGTATGCAGTAGGTCTAGGCCAAGTAAGTCCACGTAGTAGGCCTAATAGTATGTATATACCTGTACAACTGTAAACCTGCATATCCTTATGTACTCGAAGATCAGCAACATTATCACCATCATCATCATCATCATCATCATAATCATCATCATCATCGTCAACAACAACAACAACATCACCATCATTATCATCATCATCAACAACAACATCACCATCATTATCATCGTCATCATCGTCAACAACATCACCATCATTATCATCGTCATCATCGTCAACAACAACAACAACATCACCATCATTATCATCATCATCATCATCATCAACAACAACAACAACATGACCATCACCATCATTATCATCGTCATCATTTCATTATCAATATCATGGTATAATTTGTATATACACCGTGCACCGTGTATCATTCGGCTTAATTGATGGCCTCTCGAGTACATGCCAAGAAGGATTAGGCCTAGTAGGTAGTAGGCCAAGTAAGCAGTAGGCATAGTGAGTAGTGGGGCTAGTAAGTACTATAGTACACCTGTACAACCGAAGACCTAAACACTTGTAGATCATCTAGCACCGGTTTTTGTTAACACTCCAGGGGTTTCCTTGCGAGGCGTGTGCCTTGGAGCGCGTCACCTACGAGTCTTGCATTACAGGTCTACAGGATGCCAGACGATAGGCCCAAAGATAGTAAACAATAAGTTGTAGAAAAACAATATCCATAGAGCAAGAAAACCTGTTCTTGAGTTCACAATTTACCTGAAAATTGGGTGCTGGAGATATCATAATAAGAGACTGAATGAAATTGAGTAAAGTTCCTTTCGGAGTGATACTGGGGCCCCGTCTTATAAAGAGTTGCGATTGATCCGAACCAATCTCAAGTCCTCCAATCAATCGCAAGTTTGCAGTCTCCTATCTCTTGTGTACATAGTTGTGATTGATATCAATCGCAAATACGTTGCGATTAATCGCAACTGTTTATAAGACAGGGCCCAGATTGACTCCCAAAGCTCAGGTTTCAATTACTCCGACTATCGGCCTACCGAGGCGCTTGAAATAAAATAATAAGAGAAACTATCGCAAAAAACTATCGCAAGTCACATATTCCTTATTTAGATAAATTTTATTTTCCTTGTTCTTTTTATTTCATTCACAGAATGTGACATGTATCTAAAACAGTTATTTATGCAATTGGAATACTGAAAATGGATGACCTGTGATGTCACTACTTTACGAATTTCAGGCATTTGCAATCTAAATGTCACCGGCGTCAAAGACATTAGGCAAAATAAAATGCACCTGTAGAATGTGTGCGTCTTATACAGGATCATGTCTTCCACTCATTTGGCTGTGCATGCGGCGCTCCGACATTTGTTCCTGGGCCAAACTTTGCCTTTGGCTTTATCTCGTAAAATAACTTTTAAAAGGTTGTAGGGATGACTGTGATCGAAGTATAGTGTTTGCTCCTGGGTTGTAGTTATTAATCCGATTCCTGTAAAAGAAAAAAAATATTGTATTGACCGCCGCATGTGCCGTTCAACGGCCAGCATAAGCCTGACGCTACATGGCTACTGCAAACGATTTGTGCTGCAATTCTTACCCCTATACTGTTATTTGTTCATTGAAAAACACAATCAAGGGCATATTTTAGTGAACAAAGAACAGGGAAGGTATGGGGTGGAGGAGGTGGGGGGGGCACAAGCTCCCGGTAAAAATCACTCTGGCATATCTCAACTACATCTTAAATACAGAAAAAGAATATAATCCTTAATTGTGCACACTTGGTAACAATTTAAGACCCATTATGTGACCACTTTTATTCCAAAATAGTAATGATAATGATGATAATGATGATAATAATCATATTGATAACAACAACAACAATAGTAATAATAATAATAATTTCAATGGTATTAACAACAACTACAACAATAATAATAATAATAATAGTGATAATTGGATTTATAATGGCGCCTTTTCCAAAGGATACAAGGCGCTTGTATTTATCTTTAAAAATTCTCTCTATTTTGCTTGTCAGATAATTGTTGGTCTTGTGCCACCTCGGCCCAAAAAACTAAGAGGAATTTGATCAATCACAACACGTTACAACATTTATCCACAACTCGCATCCTACACATGACCGATCTGGAGATGTGATGTATTTTCCCCGGTATGTGCCTCATCGTCTGCTTCCGTAGAAAGTATTCAATATCTATTTTCGGACTACCATATATCTCGACAATTTGTTTCAGATGTCTAAAATTTAAGTTTCAGCAATCAAATGCCCCCCCCCCCAAAAAAAAGACCTTCCCCTTTCTGTGGATGTGAAGGATTGCGAACTTGCTAATGTTTACCATGAAAATAATATTGTAGGGCCTATCTCCTTTCTAAACTTCGTTGGACCGGTCTACGCTAGACCTATCCACTAGACCGCTTCAGAGGTACGGTTCGTTTGCCTTCGCACTTATCGAAATTCTTACCCTGATGAGACCCGGTGATACCATAGCAAGAGGAACCGTTCGCGACCGACATTGACAATAGGTTCGCTAGACTAACAGCCCACGAGAGCGACAAAACATAGAAATACATGTACATGAGGGTGTAGAAAGGAAGAGAGTTTCGAAAGGTCCACGAGACCGACTAAATACGTCATAAAAGATCGAAAATGTCACAGGTTTTCGCTCTCACAGGTCGTCGGCCTCGTGAAAAGTGTTTAAAAAAAGGCCCACTAGACCGACTTGGTCAATCTAGTGTGCTGTTAATCTCACCCAATCACTGAAAATATGCCTAGTTTATAAGCTTCCTCGTTTTGGTTTTGTCTTGAGGATGGATGTCCCCCAAATGTATGGGCAAAAGCCCTCCCCCAGAAAGAAAGAAAAACAAATCGCATTATTTATTGGCGAATCCGGGGGGCAAGTCTCTCCCCTTCTCGAAAAACTCAATCCGGCATACCTTCAGAACCCACTCAATACATAGAAGAATGTGCCACTAATCGTACCCCCCGCATTAATTTTAGTCCTCAAAAGGGACACCTGATAATGCATTTCCATTACTTGTATTTTCCATGTTTTAGCTCTTGCGTTTTACATATTATTATTGTACCTACCCCCCCCCCCCCTACCTCGGCCATGCAGAAGACCATGGATCAGCCAACGACCATTACCTACAAGATCGAGGCTAGGAAAGACTCCATCAGACATTTCAGAGTCTAATGGGTTGGGTACGGTCTTTTCTCTCGCTGGTCAGGGTTAGGGGACGATTGATATCCCTAAATAAAGAAGAAGAAAAAAAGGAGAGGGAACAAAACCGGGAAAATTTGTAAAGAATTGAGAGTGACGTATCCCCAAACGACAGCTGTCTGTCATGCGTGGAAGTGTGGAGAGATGTGTATTGTGTGAGAAGACCGTCACAGGGCACCGTGCCGAACCCCGAGAGCCGGGCAGGCGAGCCGTGTCACTCATATCAATCATCGCCGAGTTAAGGGGGTCAACGTGACTGACTGACTGACTGACTGAAGATGGCTCGATTCCGTTCGCTCAGTTTGAGCGAACGGGAGTGAAATAATAATAATAGTGATGATATGTCCATGCACATAGCGCAGCTACTATTATGCATATACTCTACTGCGCTGAATACAAAATATCATATCAAATGATGAAATATAATGACGATGGGAACTTATGACATGGTCACATTTAATTTTGTTATCTTAAAAACGCTACCCGAAGCATATTGTCAAAGCAGTCACCAACATCATTCTTATCATGACTATCACCATCACCATCACCTCTCGCATCCTCTTCCTCATTTTTATCGTCAGCATTATCACCAATACCATCTCCATCAAAAAAGGACTGGCCATAAAGATAACGATATGCCACCATTACTTTTTCAGGCTATAATAACTTTGAGAGATGGGCATATGAGAAGACAGATTGGCACTTTGACGCAAGGTAGGAGAGAGGAAAGGGGAAGGAGGAGATAGATAAAGAGAGAGAAAGAGAGAGAAAGAAAAGGAGAAGAAAGAAATAATGGTGAAGGGGGTGGATATATATATATTTATAGACATATTGATTATAGAGAGAATGAGAAGGATCAAGAAAAAGAGAGAGAGAGAGAGATAAATAGTGGGGAGAGTTTTAGAACTGGAGATGGAGAGGGAGTAGGGGAGGGTGACGAGAAATCAGACTCCTTTGTCAATGTTCGTCAGATACTGTTTGCACGCAGTCGCGCTTTAAGTTTCACTCACTTTGGCGAAGGAGAGAGAATGCCATTCATATAGCAGCCAGGGCGAACAAAACATTAGTTGACATAACCCGATCAATTTTTCAGGCAAAAATGAAGGTATTTAGGAATGCGGAGATCGGTTTTCGTTGGCTTTATCCCTTGGCCTAAATTCCGAGACATGGAGATTAAACGGTAAAGCTAAAAAAGACGGTAAACAGTTTTGAAAGCTATCGACATGTGAGTTTATCCCCGAAGGTTATGTTCATGGCTAGAATTCTCTGATTATTATGAGCCCTTTTATACTTGTTTTCTCCACCCTTTTGATGGTAATTGAGTTCTCAATTTGTAATGGTGGTGCTGTTGTGAGCAAAACAGGGCCAATACTCTACAGTTGCTCTGGGACGGTTTTGGGGGCAAAACATCGAAAGAGGGTCAATACTCGAGCGAAATTTAAAGGAAAAAAGGGTATGTACCCCGTCAGGATTGGTTAAGTAGAAATGTAAATGATGAATTCAACTCTTATAAATATAAAGATCAGAGATGTAAGATATAAAAGTAAATTCCTTTGATATTCTAGTAGCTTGGTTACGAGATATGCCTTTGGAATACCGAATAACTCCTACACTCATACACACAATACAAATACTTTATACTATTATCATTTCCAAACAATTTTTTCTTTACTCATTTTTAGGGAGGCAACTCTTAGTCATGTCAGAAAATGCAATTACATATGATTCTCATATTTAGAGAGATATTTAGCCCGTGGTTATATGATTGCCGGACCCTCAGGGAGAACAGTATTGATACAGATGAGGCTCTCATGGGTTTAACAAAAAAAGGCATTCTATTATTATTATTATCGGTAAATTTCCCTTTTCCATTTTCAATTCAAGTACAGAGAATAAATGGAAATAATATTGTCACAATATACAAATTACTTTAAATATTTCTCATTGAAATTAGGTGATCTTTCTACTCCATTCACAGCGAAATAGCCCCCCCCTCCCCTTCGTCCCCCATCGTCCTCCTTGTAGACAACTGAAACATCTGCCCTGACCGACAGCCCTAGATGTTTACACGGTCTAGAGTTAGAAAAGGGCGAAGTCTTCAACTATCTTTAACCCTTCCTCTCCCATCGCATCTATTTCGCCCTTCCAATCTTCCGATTCTATACACAGAATGAGATCCGAAGGCTTAAGGGGAATGGCATGCCACTAGAGGGTAAGGCTTGGCCGAAAACAAGTACCCCTCTTCTTTCACATTGTCGGCAATTTATAGGACACATCCGCTTGCTCCCTTTGAATGGGACATCCTCAATTTGAAATCAAAATAAGCGAGTCTCTGATGAGATGATTATCTCCAACATTCAATTTACGCAAATTCATCCAAGATGAGAACCTGCATTAAATTGTTGCACGTGATCGACAAGCGAACATAATTATGTTTTTCTCTCTCGTTATTACAATCGAAACTCAGAGGCGATGCATATCATGGGATGCATTAAGATGATAACATTTTAAGAAATGTGATAAGTGCTGGGAAGGACCAACTTTAAGCACATAAAGTTTCAGAATTGTGACGATGTACTCAAAAAGATAGTTCAATTCATAATTCGAACAACGCTTGAGGGAAATAGATGCCATAACTTGCTACCTATTCAGAATCACTTCATAACTATTACCGTGTGAGCTGAAAAATATTCTGAAAGAAACGCTTTTGAAGAAAAAAAAATGCGGTGATAAATCTGTACCTAATTAAAGAGGAAAAGTCAATTAATACGTCATGATCACATTTAATTGGTTCACCAACGAGACCCTACGCACCAAAGACAAAAAATGAAATACAGAAGAAGAAAACAATTAGGGGAAAATAGAAGAAAAGGTTACACTCTAAAAACTAAAATGTTATATCACTATTTAAAATGGCTGAGGAGTGACCATTTATCAAAATGGTAGATAAACAGTTCGAACATGCTGGATCCAACAATATAAAAATTGAATCTAGCATGTTAAAAGTATAGATTTGATGATTTGATGAAGTGGTCACTCCTCGGCACCTTTAAATGGGGATTTAACATTTAAGTTTTTAGAGTGTATCATTGCAAGCTTTGCTTAAGATGACATGTACTGTCTGCCAATGTCTGTTGCACACGAGGCGTCATTTCTCTTGCGTTATTACCTGCGCCAATCAAGCCTATGGAGGCAATAAATATGGTGCATGCAACAGTTATTCACAGCAATAGATATACTTTTAATTTTGCATTCACTTTTCGTACGTTTTCATGCTCGCATGTCGCGTTAAAGATCGTGCAAGTCGACTTACGTCAGCAAATGGTTTGTAGAATATATTTACGTAATCGTTGGTTTTTAAAAATTACAATTTATGCCACATATAATTCGTTCAATGCAGACACAATGTTTTTTCTTCTTCAAGAAGACTAGTATAAATCGTTTTCGGAACTGCTTAAAACTTTAAGGTGGAGGCATTCTTCTTAACCCGACCCACTTTCTAGTCCCACGTCCCCACACCCCCTCTCTTTCTTCGTCTCTCTGTCTCTACCTCTCGCTTTGTCTATGGCTGTCTCTCTCTCTCTCTCTCTCTCTTTCAGTTTGATTTCTGCTTCCCCTATCTTAAACTGTCTTAAATATTTATCTATGTACTTTCCCTACACTTTATCTATATTTCACCTCTATATGTCTTCCCTATCTGTTCATCTCATCCCATTCTACATAATATATACATATACATACTTCAATTATGCAAACTTGTTACGATTAGAGTCATGATAAATGAAGAAGATGATAAAGAATAAAGATAAATATTAAAAAATTAAGAATGAAAGAAGATGATAAACAATAAGAAATAGAAGGAAGATTTTGAGCATGTTGAGGGTCGACATGACACCCTCTGCGCCCACCAATCAACACCCTCTCCCTCCAAAATGACTCATCATAAATGCATCAATTTCCTTTCATTGTGCCTCGTCACCCTATTGTTATCCAATTCTACCCTGTACCCCTTTCCCCTGTCTTTATCGCCCTTCCTTCTTTCTTTATCCTTTATACCTGGCTTCGACAAAAGAACTTGATTTCGTGTCCCAGGGTAACTTGATCAAGAAAAGAGTTTCTTATTCGTCAGTCCTGTAATTTGTTTCGTCTCGATTGTCGATCTGATTTGGGAGGGTGTCGGAGGTGCGTCGGGGTCCTCAAGGTTTACTGACCTATCCGTCTGATATAATAGTAGGGTCAAAAGTGTTTCTAGGACATCTATCCCTGTGGATAGGGTCCAATGGACAATTACCCAAAGACGGTCCCTATAAGCTCCCCACTGGACATTGATTCTAGGACAACAGTTACTGTCTCCTTAGACTATCGACCCTGGGGGATGTTTCACAAAGATCCTAAGTTGAACTTATCTCTAAGTTGGACTTAAATATTATGGAGAGCCATTTGTAGACTTAAAATAAAATATATTCAAAAGCAAAAATCCAAGTATTTTAGACATTTTATAAATTCCACATCAAGAACATGAAATCTCCTTGATAATAGAAAATATGAATGATTTGAATCAACATATTATGCCTTTTAAAATGACTTAAAAAAAAACATTTTCATAGATGCTAACGGCTTTCCATAATGTTTAAGTCCAACTTAGAGATAAGTTCAACTTAGGATCTTTGTGAAACATCCCCCTGGACAACTTCCAGCTAGTTTCTGGAACTACTATTCTCCAAGACAAGGACAAACATCATGGAGACCCGGCATGATAAGCCTGGTAGGACATTCGCCACCCTCACTCTGATAACTCACACAGGACATAAATTGTATAGGACAACTTCCTCATGTGCTACCACACTCTGGACAATAATTTTCTGACACCCCCCCCCCCAGATGAAAAAAATTACCTTCATTGCAACAACCCTTCGGACAACTACCTTCTAATAATCATTTAAGTGTTGGCCTTCTCTATACTCAGTAGTTGTCCGGGAATAATAATTGTCTTAGTCAGGGTTGGCTGTCTGGAGGTGGTAGTTCGGAGTTCATTATCCTGATGCAACCCCGACAATTTAACTCCCGACAACGATGAGGCAACTAGATGATGGGCAGAGAAATAGCTAGGGGAGGGATATAAGAGAAAACAGAGGGAGATAAAGAAGAGAGAAAGGACAAATAAAAAGAAATCAAAACGGTACGGAAGGGCACATCGTAAATCTTACATTCATAAAAGTGAGCGCTTGGCACAACCTTAAACTTCAGAACATAATAATCCACTTCCAACGTTTGATTTACTGTTCTCCGATTCAGAACTCACTAAAGACACATGACCGAAATACCCTCAATCGGTCTGAATTTCACTTACATTAAAGTCAATTCAGATATTTATCACAGCCCTCCTCCAATTTTATTGCCTTACAAAGAGAAACGTGCTAAAATATGAAATAGTTCAACGACACATTAACAATTTCGCCTCCATGCATGCCCCCGGCTTGCAAGCGTTGAACTGGGCATGCGCTTATTAATCACCTTTCCAACGGCTCACAATGCAGGCTTCAATAAACAGCTTTTTGGTGATGTTTTTCGTTTTTTAAAAATATAAATCAAGTTGAAGGGCCTTCAAATATTAAAACCACCTCCACATTTCTTGCTTTGGTATTCGGCCTTGATTGTGCCCAAATGCACATTCTATTCAACCCAATTTCGCATTGTGCGGTTCTCAAAGATTGCGTGATCGGGTAGTGCCAATGAACTCCAGCGCAGTTATCTCAGCATCTTTTCAAAAATCTTTCTTTTCTGGTGTTATTCTTTTTCTGTCTTTTCATTCCAATCACACCATTATTTTGCTTTAGCTTGCCCTATACTCTCTTCTCTACCCCCAAGATTTCGAATCCTCAGCTCTCTCACACTTTACCGGTCCCTTTTCCACCCGATCTTGTTTGGGATCTCTGTTTTTGTTGTGATTATGTTCCCACCAGGTTAAGGGGTTTACACGAGTTCAAAAGACTCACCGCATATACACCTGTGCTTGGCGCCTTAAAGACCAATGCTCAGACCAAAATATCTCCCTGGTGGAGAAACATTTCAAATCGATGAATCCTTTTCAATTTTCATCTTATCCACCCCCGTTCGTCATCTTTTTCTTTGTCATTTAAAAAAAAAAGGTGAAAACCCACATGTAATGCACATTGCAAATGATGCGTCATTTGCCTGACGTATGACTGCGTCAGCGACTAGTGACATCTTTGACGCTCCATGGTAGAGTGACATCGTAGGCCAAATGATTGCAAAGTGAACAGTGCAAACAGTATCCTTTGAATAAATGGCGTAAGTAGGCTAATTGCCTTCGTGGGACTATTTAGCGCAGTCAAAATGACTCCTCGTGTGCTAAGGGCACTTACTTTTTATAGCAGTCAGCTTAATCAGTCAATCGTTAAAGCAATCATTCAAAGAGTAAAACTATGCAACGATACATTTGTGTTTAAAAGCGTGTTTGCTTATTTACCGAACTATTCCAAAAGTAAGAAAGGGCTTGTCACATGTTATCTCCAGGGGGAACTAAGGCTCGAAAGTTTTAACTTGGACTTGAACCTCGTCACCTCCGTTTATAAGACCAGCACTCCACCCTCTGGTCCGCACACGTCTCCTTGATAAACTATTTATTCCTCGAAAGAAACTGAAACGATCTATCACTTTGTCACGCCAGACAGGATTTCGGCGCCCTTTAATTCAGGCTAGATTTGCACCTGCGTACCGCTAGAGGCAGGAATCCTCGCTTTCCCCCAAAGCTGTTTTGAGACCTGAGACCAAACTATGCATCCATCGAAACCTCCTTTTCTTTACCCTCATAGTTTTCTGAAAAACCCCTAACTTAACCCACTTCATAACATTCGCATTACAGGGAACGGCCTGTTAAAATAACGGCCGTCGGAAAATATCATGGGTGCGAATTTAGGGTTTGTGTTTTGTTTATGTTTGAAACGACAGTCGTTTTGTGAAAAACGCAATCGTTTTATCTAAAAATAAAACGATTGCGAGCGCGACATCTGGTCTGGTCCAAACAAACATTTTTTCCCTTCAATTTCTTACTTTTCACCGTAAGAGTACGTCTATGCAAGCTTTTATTTTCCCCAGCCTTGGGCCTTCTCAATACAGTTTGGCTGTCCATACGGGTTGATGCCCTGTTCATGCGAGGCGTCATTTCTATTATGTGTTTCTCTATACCCTAATAAAGCCTGTGAATGGAATAAGCGATTGTGCTATAGTAATTCGAAGTAATTGTGCGTCAAAGCCTGCGGCAGTCGCTGACGTAGTGCTACGCCAGCAAACGCCGGCCGTGCATCAGATCCCACATTGGCCTGGAGAAAAAAACTAAAACGTGCATTTCTTATATATTTCATACTTAATGCTAAATATATTACTCATTGCGGATGTAGTATCGAAAATAATATCGCTAGTGATATTTGTTTGTCTCGCAATGTGGTCAATAAGGGATCTAAAAGATCACGACGTTTCGTGCGCCGCTGCAACACTTCGTCAGGTGATAAAAACTAATGTAAGCAAGCGTGTTTTATACTTTAACGAGAGGACCGGCGCGGCGGTCAATAATTCGATCGATAATTGGAACAATAACGCACAAGGCCTATTGGCCGACGCACACGGTGCTCGACCAATCAGCAGGCCGCTGGTTCGGCTAATTAATGTAGATCCCTTATTGACCACATTGCGAGACAAACGAATATCACTAGCGATATTATTTTCGATATTTCATACTTGTTTCATATTTTACTGAACGAGGCAAAAACTTTACAGTCGTTTAGAATTAGCTTGCTATTCATCAACTAAAGTAAAAGAATTTTGACAAACAGTTTTTTTCAGGACTAATTTTACAAACCGGCTTTTAAAAGACCGAACAATTAAAAAAAAATGATAGGACTTTAAAAGTAAATGACTTTCTATAAAGATAATGGTAAGATGGACAACATTTTGGTGTCCATACGTTGTCTGTCGGTTAATTTCATGAGACGGTGTCATATATTGCATTGTTAGAAAGGCAAAAATATATATTTTCGTCTAGACACGGCCACTTGACTCAATCAAATTCACAGTAATCGTGACAAATCATGCAGGACTCGGCTGCAAACGGACAAAGCCCGGCACCAATTCCACCAACATTGTTTAGGGCGAGCAACAAATGATAGAACTAGAAATTCTCGGTGTTCCAACAAACAAAAAAATGCGTTCGTGCCATTGAACTTGTTGTCAATTTTTTTTTAAAACGATGTAGGTCAAGGTACTTTTTTGACTGAAGTTAACGACCTAAGCGAGGCGAGGCAAGTCTACCATTTTTTTCTTCGTGATTATGTTCCATTTGTAGAAAAATACAGATCGATAAAGGTACAAAAAAACAAACTGTTATTTACTTCGTAATGAAACGCAAAGTGGGTCTAAAATAGATTAGTGATTGTGAATATGATCAATAGAAATGATGTAGTGTAACAAGACTGTTGAAAGTTTACCAGATCAGTATATACGGGGTACCCATTTAATACACCTGGGGGTGTTTCATAAAGCTGTTCGTAAAGTTACGCATGACTTTACGAACGACTTGAATATTAAGTGCCAGATAGGATGCCCAAAGTTTATCCTGATGTTTTAACAAAGTGTGACTATATTTCCAATAACCTCAATTAAGTTATGGCAAAAAATATACTATGCATTAAAAATGTTTGTTATAATACGAATGTTAATCTACATCTGCACAGTTCAACTTTAGTTAATGCAGTTAAAAATGATTGAGCATCCCATTTGGCTTTTCATATTTAAGCCATTCGTAAAGTCATGCGTAACTTTACGAACAGCTTTATGAAACACCCCCTGGGTCAAGAGGGACAAATGTTGGCGAAACACCTTTTCCAAAGATGTATGCACCGAGCAAGGGTCAAACTCGGGATCTTTCGAATTTAAGAGCCTTCACTAATATACTATACATGGCTCCAGTACAAATGGATATATTTTATCAACATGTGGGATGGAGTTCAAATGCATTTTATCATAAATATGACATTTAAAAACATCGAATCTCAAAATCATAGAAGTATGAATAAAACATCTCTTTATGGTAGCCAGTTCATCATGTCAGGGTATATGGTATAGTGGAGAAGTCTCCAGCTGGTGAACCACAAGGTAGACCTACGGGGTTCGAATCCCTGCTACGTCCTTTGGCAATACATTGATCTATATCTGTCACACTCGACTCAGGTGTAGAAAGTGGGTACCTGGTCGGATTTATTCCTTGAATGCACTGAGCGGGAAAATGATATCCAAAGTCCTTTGGAAGGGCATAGAGACGTTATATCATGCGTCATATAAGAACGGCATATTATTATCCCGACAAACATAATTATACATGAATGGTAATAATATGATTGCAGGGCCCTCAGGGAGAACAATATTAATACTGATGAGGCTGCCCTGGCTAAACAAGACATATCATTATCATTATCAGGTGGGCTGTATATCATACAGACCACTTTATGTTTTCGTTAGAATTGCCTTTATTTATTTATTTATTCTTTATCAGGTGGGCTGTATATAATACAGACCACCTTATGTTTTCGTTATAATATTTTTCTTATTTCCAAGCACTTTTTTGTTAGCACGATAACTTAAAAATGGCTCAATCAAATGCCTTGAAATTTGGCACACATATGTATAGGCACATGGACAAAGCAAAATAAGGTTTTCAACCTTGACCATGAGTGATGACGTCATTTAGGCGCCATTTTGTGAAAATCAACTCATGATCATATCTTCATAACGGAAAGTCATTTCCCATTCATATTTATCATGATCAAGGTCAATATCCGTCTGGTCAATTTCAGGTAAAAAAAACACGCGCGTACGCCATTATTAGCATTAGCATTTCATAAAAAAGCGCGCACACGCGCATGCGCGCACGTTTTCGTTCGTCACGGCCGAACGCAAAAAAAATTCCTCCCATTTTTTTTTACACAATATTCCTCATTTTTTTCCGAACAATTTGGCACACTAATAGACCTGAATAAGAGGATTATTTCAAAAAATAAGGTCAAATCATGCCAATGTTATCTTAACTACTTAGTATGTCACTAAACATGTGTGGCATGCACGTGGAACATCCCACCTATACTTGTTATGAACAAGTATTATATGTCTAGTTATTATTATTATTATTATTATTATTATTATTATTATTATCACATTTAACGACACGCATTCTCTAAAAATCAATTACTTAAGGGGGTAACTGCGCCTGGCTACATCCACTGACGCTCATAATATTCCGGGTTGATATAACGCTTAATATGTTTACGATGTCTCTAAGCGTTTTTTTACAGACAAATTATTACAAAAAAACGCATAATCCAATAATGCGCACGATATTTCATGTCGTTATACCTGTCATGTTGATATCTCGAACATCAACAACTTTAGGCGATAGCACAATAAATCATTACTTTTATAGATATTGAAATTGTATTCATTTCTAAACAAATTTAACCAACATTTCCATCAAAAGAAGTGGGTTTGATGCACTAACATGTCTTGGTCATTGAACTCGTACAGTTATAGGTGCGGGGTAGAATAACAATATAATCATAATTATAATTCAGAATATTGTTTGTTGAGTGGAATGAAATGAAAAGAAATGAGATGAAATGTCGTCATGTTAAAACATCGATGATCACTCAGTTGACAAATTTAACATCTAGTAAGAATAAATGTATATGAAATATTAGGCAATTAAGTACGTTTATTATCATCATCCTGTATGCGATTAACACGACCGCACAGACCCTCCCCCCGAAAAAAACCTACCGTAATGTCAATAGCTTTGTTTATCACATATTGAAATATGCGAACATTGAACCAATAAGCATTTAAAAATATGTGAACATAGTTACGAGTATTCAAATACAATCGAGGTTTTAAGGCTCACCTGAAATCCAACAAGGATTTTAAAAACAAAACTCCCTTTATTTAAAAAAGTGGAAATTGATTTTGGTGTTTAGTGTATACACTTCCACTTTATCTAATTTATCTACAATGCTGCTTTGTGTATCATTATTATTATTACTATTATTATTATAATTATCATTATTATTATTATTACTAGTATTATTATTTATTTAACCAATCATTAAGAAATAAAGAAATACGGTATTTATGTGAATAGATGTTTTTGTATTGATTCTTTGACTGCTTTATTTTGTTTTTGTTCAATAAAGGTCGTAAAGAAAAAAATTGTGCATAGCTAGGATACTGCAGGAAACAGAATTCATATGTTTTTTCAACAATACTTTTAAAATAGATGATATGGTCTAAATCATAATTTCAATTAAGTTCAAATCTATTGATTATGAAACATATCGTTTGAAAAAAGTACGTCCACAAAAACAAAATTTCTGAGTTCGACGACTGCAAAGAAATATATTAATTTTTAGGAGAACATTGCGGTGGTAAATAACAATATGAAATATTTTTTTCAAGAAAAGGTCACACGTACCACAAAAAATGCCCCGAGAAATTTGGCAGAAACTCTATTCTGATTTTCTCAGACTATTTCCGAACAGATTGAGTGGATGTTTTTGAAAGAAAATTAACCATTGAGAAAGAAGATTTTCCCAAAGTTGGAGAAATGGTTGTTTATGCATTTGGTCAACCAGTGTATTTACCGATCTTTTGTCCTGTCAAACAGGGGATATATCTTAATGCTGACCACAAGTGGGGAGGGATAAAAGAGGATAAAGCTTTAGCTTCGAGCCCCTTTATGCTCTCAACAAAATAGAAGGAAGGAAGGAAGGAGGGAAAGAGGGCGAATGGAGGTTCACTCACTAAAGCGGGCGCTTGTCTCTTTTTCCAGTAAAAATGTAGAGAGGCGTAATTATACTCTCTGGTTGTATTATATACATGTATAATATAAAGATATTGCATATCCAGGCGTTCAAAATTACAAAATATATCAACTGGCACCATTGTCTCCGGCTACACAAGTTGCTCATCCATTTAAAGTCTATTGATTAATCATCTAAATTAATTAATTTTTCGTCTAAATTAAGCACAATGTTCTTTTCACGTTTCTTGTTGATGTTTATTACATATTTAGATTAAACGTAATTTTCATTTGTTTTGTAAAACGCTTAGAAACTGTATGTGTATACCAGCGCTATATAAATTTTACATATTATTATTATAATTATTATTACCATCATTGTTACTTCTGCTTACATAAACATCACCATCAACATCGTCATCATCATCATAATCATCATCATCAACATTATCAAAAACACAACCATTATTACCATAAAAATATCAATATCGCCGTTAATATATCTATCGTGCACTCAGAGAAATCGAACTTATTTTTCTTGTTTTTGTATTTTCTAAATTAAAAAAATATATATCATCACATTTTTTGGGCCCAACTAATGATTTTTCTCTCCCGCATTTCCTTTGTACCTTCCTCATAGTATCTGTTCATCCTGCCTTCTCGCATTTACTTATCTTCTTTGTCGTATTTGTCTCAACAACATCATCATCAACAACCACAATAATAAAAAGAAGTCGCTGTTATGTTCTTATCCTTGACGATTCTCCTTCAACTGCCGAAGCGACTAGATCAAAACATTTCTCTTGATTATACATCAACCATGAACAGGGTTCGACAAACTTCGAAAGACGCCGTGTCGCCGAGCATCGTATAAGCATCATCAACCCGTGCTTATCTCAAGAAAGATTCATGGTGCATTCCAAGTCCAAGTTGTTTAACAACCATAAACAGATAGCATCTTTTCTCCTAGAGAGTTAGACACACTTCTAAAGATGGCCAGCACGTAGCCGAGCAAGGCGAAGAAATCATATAAGCATCAGCAACTCGTTCTCATCCCACGAAAGATTCACGATGCATCACAAGTCTGAAACAGATACCATCTAATACTATCCTCCCAGAGAGTTCGATAAACTTTCAAAATGGGGCGGCATGTCGCGGAGTAGACAGCGAAAGGGTCGTCAATTTTCGTCTCCCAGTGCCCATCCCACGACACACCCAAGTCCAAGTTGCTTAACAATCACAAATAGATTTGACCACCTGTTACAATACGTAATACAAAAGCAACATACAAGTTGCTATTGGTCAACTTTGGCAAGGTTACATACCACTTTCTCAAGTTAGCTCATTGATGACTGACAGATGATGTCACAAGGGGAATGAGATCTGGAGGATTTTTAGGGTGGAGCTTAGCAAGTTTGAAGAAAAAAATATTTCATAAAATATTTAAAAATCTATGAAACACATTCAGAAGTTTACATATCAAAATAAAAGATGTATGCAGGACTACACACCAACAGGAATAAACTTGTTTTTGGATGGCATGGGCCCTTTAGGGAAAGGTGAAGGAGTCGTAGCGTCTTCTTTCCAAGTTTTCTTCTTTTATTTTCCCTTCTCCTTAATTGTTTTTCTTTTTCTTTTTCTTCTTCTTTTTTGGTTATTGTTTTGTTGTTGTTTGTTTTACTTCTTTCGCCTCTCTATGGCTACGCCAATGACAGAATACATCTCCCATTCTAGAGAGTTCGACAAACTTCCAAAGACGGCCGCCGTGTCGCGAAGGCGAAAACATCGTCAACTGTCCTCAACCAATTCCCATCCCAAGACAGAATCTTGATATTTTATTCCAATAAAGTCCGAGTTATTTGACAACCATAAACACATTTCATCTTCCCTCCTCCAGTCCATTCCGTCATGCCCATCGATATGATATTTACGACCAAAATGCCCCATGCTCACAGTAACCTTCGGTTACATCATTACAGAAACTTAATGATTTTCTTTTTTGGGTTGAATTGGTTTAGTTTCATGCATGTTAAAGCGTTGAAGTGAATGCACAAGAAAAAACCCGTCATAATTATAATTGTATAAATAATTTTATCAACAAAGGGAAAATTTGCTAGAGCTCGCTATAATGTCCTACTAGAGTTTCAAATCAATAATATGACCACGATAACTATCACTTCTCAATTTTTAAACTGACCTCTGACCTCTTGTAAATCACTAGCGTGTCTGGGGTGGGTGGGGGCTTTGGGGCTGAAGCCCCTGGATCCCACGCCGTTAGACGTAGACCAGATTCTGGTCGTTTTAAATATATTTTACCTTTGAGTGCGTGCGTGCGCGCGCTCACCCGACGAATTCACCTACCCGAAAAATTTGTTCTGAGGGTCTGTATTCGCGCGTAAGTATGTTCGTTGGGACCCAAAAAATTATATTTTGGCTCCCCTCATCACAAAACCCTGCAAACGCCCATGAGTGTGCAGGAAATTTTGAAGTAGATTTTGGAACTAAATTAGATTCTTATATATTAATGAGGATGATAATCGTTTTCGTGCCCCACAAGTATTGAATCATTATTATTATCATTCTAATATCTATATCACAGTCATGTGTCGCCGTCCAACTATTCACAGTTCGCCAACCGGACATCGTATGTGCCAAAAGTGAAGCACTTGGAGTAAAAATTCTTGAAGATGGAGACAACGAGGGCATCAAACTTTGCAAACTCCTACATTAACTTCTACCTAGGACTTCCATCGTGCAACTCAGTTATTCCATCTTGCTATCGTAAAGATGAAGATTTATGGTATACCGGCCTTCTTATAATCACAAACATACAACGCCCCTCATCGGCCCCGTTCATGCCCCAAACAGAATCCTGTTTTCATCCGGTCTCTCGTTATGACATCTCTATTCTCTTGATATTTTATGTGTCCGTGGTATTTTTCGAATTAAGATGGCAGAGAGAGGAGGAGGGAGGGAAGGAGGGAGGGAAGGAGGGAGTGAAGGAGGGAGGGAAGGGGGAGGGAAGGAGGGAGGGAGGGAAGGAGGGAGGGAAGGAGATAGAGAGAGAGAGAGAGAAAGAGAGAGATGGAGGGAGAGAGAAAGAGAGGCACTATGAACATGACGGACAAAGAAAAAGGACAAAATATAACATTCCTCATTCTACCCTCAACAATAGCTGTGGTAGACAAAGGAACATCCCTTCACTGCTATTTTGTAAAATAAGTAGAACAGAATATGCATGTGACACCTGTTCTACACATTTTTACATAATAGCAGTGAAGGGATGTTCCTTTGTCTACCACAGCAATTGTTGAGGGTAGAATGAGGAATTGTATATTTTGTCCTCTTTCTTTGTCCGTCATGTTCATAGTGAGGGGGGTAGTCGTTGAAAGGTTGTCCTGCCTTAGGTGAAGGGCATCTCGAGCGTCACATCTAACAAGATTGTGCCCGTTCTCCCATTAGGACCAACACTATCCGATACGATGGTAGACTTTTGTTATATTGGGAGGTGTTAACCGGAGTTAGACCCCCACCCCGATCAGGAGCATTTCTAGAAGAATAATGATGGGGGCTTTTAGGGGTTCTTGCATTCATTTTGTACATGTGCCTCGCAAAAAAATTCTGGGGGGGGGTGCTTGAGACTAACAACCCCTGTAGAATCAATACTGTCCATGATACAATGTTGGTACTTCATTGCCCGAAACTATGAGCTGACGGTTGCCCGAATATTTGCAGTTTCAAGATTCCTCGTTATATGCCTGAAAAAGAGAAAACAAAGGCGAAATGGAAATGAGGTGTGGGTTATGGTAACTCGTAAAGAGGTAAGTGAGGTAAAAGAGGTAAATGAAACAAAATTCTGTCACGCTACCCCTTCTCCTCCTCAGCCAAAATATGAATAAACAACCACGAACTATATTTTGTTAGAATTTTTTTAATGTATATCTGAAAAAGTTCGTCCTTACTCAAACGCTGCATTTGATTTATTCTCTATTGTCAAACTTATTTCACTTGAGATTTTTCCTCCTTGATTTATGGCCTTTAGACACGACTTATTGTACACTGAAATACAAAAAACGATTCCCCCAGACGTTGAATGGTGAATTAAACTATAGACAAAAAGTACAGACTATATAATGTTCCAAAATATCTTTACTTTTCAAGCGACATTCTTGTACAAAAATTAGGTCTTTCGATCATATTCTTTCCTTTTTTGGTTCCCCGTAGAATATTTTATTTTCCGGCCTGTCGTACGAAGGAAATTATTAAAGCTGAAGAAAGGGAGCGGAGCTGTAACTGCCAACCAGTCATAATTCTTGAAATTTTGTAAGTGTTTATAGTCATTTGATTTGAAGAGGCCCTAAAATCTCGGCGACCCAGATTTCCGAAGTTCGCCAAACTTGTTTGGAGTTCATCGACCGTCGATCGATTTACGGAATGCAAAAGTATCAGTTTTTATTTCATTTTATGGACATGTGATTAAAAAAAATACAGGTATCATGATATAATAATCATCTTATATAAATAAAAGAACGATTTTTTAAATGTATTTCTCTATTCAGGTTAGTGTTTCGAATTCAGTAAGTTTATACAATCCCTTTTGCTGAATCGTCATTTATAGAAGAATATCCAATACAAGGCCCTTTTCGAAATCGTTATTTACTTAAAATATGGGCTTATAAATTGATAACCTCTTTTCAAAATCTAGTTGATTATTTGCATATGTGACGGTTAATAGTTTGCTTCCTATCACTGAATTAGGACGATTTTTATTTCATATACCATGTATTCCTGAACAACCTAGCTACATCAGAGGCGGATGCAAGGTTGGTTGGGGGGATGAAAACTGTTTTTTTTCGAAGGAATGCGATGAAAGAGAGTCTATCTACGTCCCATAGCTTGGAGGCCGTTCGGGCGACAATGAAATGGACCTTGAGAATCAGGTTCTTCATAACTTCCTGTCTTCAGCTGTTCTAGCCGTCTACTGCTTGATGTTACCATTTCATGTCCCAGTTCATTCTACCTCTCTTTCTTCTCCCACTCGCAAGATGGTGTTTGGCAGGCTATTCTTCCATCTATAGTAACATGCCCAAACCACTGGGAGAAAGTAAACAATTGTATATTAATGTTGTCTCTATAACTTACACTAGTTAAATCATATTTCTTTTGCTTATCGATAACCACCAATTCACCAAACGGTGCAATTAATTTCTCATAGGCGTCGATTCCGGGGGCAGGGGTAGTAGCTGCCCCCTTAAAAGTTTCGAAATTAAATATTATACACATACCCCAGATGCAGAGCGACGCCGTTTATACCTTTCACCCTCCGACCTACATCATTATGCCACATATACCGTGTTTACACAGTGATCCGCCTCGAGGGTTGAAGCCGCGAGGCGTGTTGAAGCCGGCAATTTTATGTCATGTAAACGGGATCCTAGTGATCCGCCTCAAGGGTTGAAGCCGCCTTTTTGAATCCACCAGAATTGCAGGTCTCAACCCGCGAGGCGTGTTGGAGCCGGCAATTTTATGTCATGTAAACGGGATCTGATCCGCCTCGAGAGTTGAACCCATGTGGGCCGACGTGAGCAGCCAATGAAAATGGTAGTACTGATATGCGCGCATAGCTTCCTTTTATGCGCAACCTAAAAAGTATGTATGCTCAGGCTAAGTCATGTGTAATTTCTGGTACAAAAAAGTCTTCTTTATTTGATTGTAACATTGGTGTGCGACAAGGAGAAAATTTACCTCCGATGCTATTTGCCCTTTTTTTAAATGACTTCAAACAATTCATTTGCGAAAAGTTTGGAGGAATAAATATTCTTCCTGACAAAGCTTGATGCAGCTGCGTATCAAAATGGTATAGATGTATATCTCAGGCTTTTTAAATTACTGTAAAAACTATGCAGACGATACAATAGTTCTTGCACATACTGAAAGTGATCTTCAACTTGCTCTTGATGCGGTATCTGATTACTGTAAGAAATGGTTTCTTCAAGTCAACACAGCTAAAACCAAAGTTGTTGTATTTTCTCGTGGTAAAGTTCGAAAAATTCCTATATTTAAATTTGATGATGATATTGTAGAAATTGTTGATGAATACGTCTATCTTGGAACTACTTTTAACTACAACAACAAATTTCGTAAAGCACAAAATTATTAAGCAACTCAATCAAGCTAGACGAGCAATGTATAGTCCATTATCTAAAACTTACCAACTGCACTTACCTATTGATATCCTCTTGGAATTATTTGATCAACTTGTGTTGCCTATTCTGCTCTATGGAAGTGAGATATGGGGATTTGAAGTGCTACATGATCTTGAAATTTTCCACATGAAATTTTGTAAGCGAGCCCTTTCTGTGAGCAAAACAACTGCAAATTGTATGGTACTTGGTGAATTGGGGAGGCTTAAACTTGAGAAATATATCGAAAGCAGAATGATAAACTTCTGGTGTAGGATTGTACATAGTGGACAAGATAAATTTTCTGGTAAGGTGTATATTATCTTTAAATTACTCTTTGAGCAGATTATCTATCAGGCACCTTGGTTAAAAAAATCAAGCTGACTCTGGACAATATGGGGATGTCTAATTTATGGGAAATTTGTGAAAATACTAGCTGTGAGTGGGTCAAACAAACTGTGGAACGTCGATTGAAAGATTCTCATGCTCAGTATTGGTCTGCTTGTATGTACGATAATTCGCATTGTGTTAATTATCGAATCTTCAAACATTCTTTATGTTTAGAAAGATACTTAATCGATCTCATTAAAAGAGATCGGACAATTTTAAGTCGTTTTCGATGTGGCAATCATTACCTGCCGATTGTAGCTGGTAGATATTCAAATACTCCCAGGGAAATGAGGCTATGTACGCTGTGCAATTTGCAATCGCTTGGAGATGAGTTTCATTATTTGTTTGTATGCCCTGCCTTTCGTTCAGACAGAAAATTGTTCATTGATAAATATTTTATTGAAAGACCAAATACACTGAAAATGGATCAGCTTTTTAACTCTAATAATGTACAAACACGTTTAAACTTAGTAAAATTTTGTCGAAAAATAATGCTTCGTTTTCATTAATTTATTTAAGTATGTGAACAAAACATGTTATGAGTTCAATATCAACTTTATGTTTCTCTTTTTTGTCTTATATCAAATTATTAATTGATATCAGGAATATTTTCAGTAATTCATTAATTCAAATATCTATTTACTGGTGCCAGTAACTTTCCTTTTCAATTGTTTCCATCAGTGATTTTTGTCATTAATTATCGTTGTAATTAATATTATCGTTTAAAAAAAAAAAATTATTATCATTATTAATATTGTTATTATTATTATTATTATTATTAGTATTATTATCATTATTATTATTATTATTATTATTATTATTATTGTTATCAATATAATTTTTCTCACTACTGTCGATAGTGTTATTTTTTTATTGATTAACATTATTCGATTTGAATTGTATATTTTACAGTGTTAAATTGACAAAGTCAAACTCGAGGCGGATCACTGTGTAAACACGGTAATTGTTTCGTCACAGATTTGAGCGCATGCGCAATGTGAATATTTGCGCATTACGCATGCGCATCCAAGCGCGTACGTGTGATATCCTAGCATTTTTTGTTTACATTCCTCACAATATTTATATTGGTCATGTAGTGTTCATTCACTATACGATTTCTTTACCTTTTCAGACAAATTTGGTCTAATTTTTATCGATTTTTGTTCTCATTTTTCGTCATCGTCAACATCTAAGCATTTTTCAGCTTTAGATCCGTTGCCTGTGTGAGAATTTGAGAAATTCCAGTGATATGAATCCAGAAAACACGGTATGAGTATGACTATGAGCGCATTACACAAGCGATGCAGGTCGGGCAATGTCGGTTTCTTTCCAACACAGCTAACCCATTCATATTTCTCTACTCATTTAAAAACACTTTAATTCTTAACAGCCTTCAATAATAGAACGCTGTTGCATTAATGTGTATAAATGCAAGTCTACCTTGTGGCAAAGAGTAGTAATACTATAGGCATCGGTAAAAAAATATATTTATTTTCAAGACTTTCATTCTATTATTATTTGCAATGAGAGTCATCGGCGTTTGGTGCAACGCGGGCTGCAACGTTGTGATTTGAATTTGGATCATTCAAACACTCGGGGGATACAATGTTTAACAATTAAATTGCGGAGTGTGGAGGAACCACAATTCTCTGGCGGGGAGGGGAGGGGGAGGCAGGGGCGGATCCAGCCGGCGGCAAGGAGGGGCCTAAAGGGGCCCACTTCGTGCGAAAATTTGAAAATCGTGCAGGTCGATTTTACGCTCAGTGGGGTAGTGAGCAACAAAAAAAAAATTTGGCACCCGAAAAAATTTTCCCCTCCGGGAAGGGTTATTTTTTCTCCACCACCACCCCTTGGGCGCCAGGGGTAGTGAGCACAATTTTTTTTTTTTGGCACCCAAACAATTTTTTCCCTACGGGAAGGGTTATTTTTTTTTTCACCGCCACCCCTTGGGCGCCAGGAGGGGGCCCAACTTTTTTTTTCAAAGGGTGTTTTTACCTGTTTTTTTCTAGGGGGGCCCGGCTGGCCCCTGGATCCGCCACTGGGGGGGGGGGAGTGTGTACGGTCCGTTTTGAGGTTCTTTAATTCAATAAATCTGAACTGAACAACAAACACATCAAAACAAATCAATTATTCAAACAAACAAACAAATAAACTCAAAACAAATAAACAAATAAAAAGAATCGCATTTCTCAGGTGCCCTTAACTGTCTTAAATTGCTTTTGGGGCACAGGCCCTATGCCAAATTAGATTTCGTCGGGGTGGTTGTGGGGGTGGGGGTGGGCACGGTGAGGGGAGAGGCAAGTGACAATGCACCGGCAGCCACCAAACATGTAATTTTGTGTTTGTAAAAGATTAGGTAGAGACAATATATATTCTTATAACATTAAAAAAGATAACTAGAAAACAAAACAAATTTAATAGGTTCTCCTTTCTCTGTTCTTCCCTTCCAGTTTCAATTTTACTTCCCTATGATAGCGCGTTCCGGTTGATATCATCGTGTAAGGCACGTCGTCCTCAACACGTACATGTAATTGGTTCATCTGTCCAATCAGTAGTTTTCGAGTAAATGGCAATTTCATGTTTAGAGGTGAAAAAGGCGCGTATTAGGCATTTTGAGACGTTTTTGTTCGTTTTTCATCCTAATGGCTTATAACTTCCAAATTAAGTATGATAGCGCGTCCCGGTTTATATCATGGTGTAAGGCACGTCGTCCTCAACACGTACGTGTCATTGGTTCATCTGTCCAATCCGTAGTTTTCGAGTAAATGGCAATTTTATGATGAGAGCTGAAAACGGCGCATATTAGGCCTTTTGAAACGTAACTTTTTGCTCGTTTTTCATCCAAATGGCTCATAACTTCCAAATTAAATATGATCGCGCGTCCCGGTTTATATCATGGTGTAAGGCACGTCATCCTCAACACGTACATGTAATTGGTTCATCTGTCCAATCCGTAGTTTTCGAGTAAATGGCAATTTTATGTTTAAAACTCCCAGTTTGCTTCTCTTATTTCTTCCTAATTTACTTTTACTCGATCTCTTCTCTTCTGTTTTAATTCTCACTTGCTCATTCATTTCTTTTCACAAAAAAAACCTTTCCTGATCTTGTTCTCTCCTATTCTGATTTTCCCTACTCTCTCTTCTTTCTTCCGTTCATTTTTACTTCTTCTTCATCCCTTCAATGCTTATTTCTCCCCTTTTATCCTCTCCGAAGTTCCTTAATTGTTATTTCTTTTCCGCTTTTTCATTTTTTTTTTCCTGTATTAGCTGGACTATTTCAGAAATTGTTGTTGTAATCTCTTTGGGTAATTTGTCCCTACCTTTGCTCTGTTTCGTTTTTTCTTAAATTAAGATTTTAGATTAAATACCGAGTTTTAATAATCAGTGTTTTTCTCTTCATCTTTCCCTCTATCCCTATCTGCCCATCAGGTTCATCTGACAGCAGACGTCGGTGTTCAAGATTCTTCTCGACATCTCCTTCTGCTCGCCAAGAGCGTGAAAGACGAGCTCTCCAATCTCGAGTTGGTCGAGAAGCGCAAACTTTCCAACTGCGAAAACGTTTACATCCACATCCCACATCGTTTTCGTCACCGGGCGGTTAGCCATTCTCTTCACTTCTACGGCTACTACGAGTACGAACATGGCAAACGTCAGCTCTTCATTCCGTTGTCGCAGATCCTCAACCAGTTCGCCGTCGAAGAGCTTTATCAAATCAAGTCGAAGTCGAAGCCGTTGCCTTCTCCTGTGGGGCGTCGACATCGATTTCCGTGCGACGATGTCGCTGCGTTGGAAGAAGAAGCCAAAGAAGAAGATCATTTCTTTGAATTCCGCCAACACGAAGACGTTTTTGAGAGTCCACCATCTCCCTCCATCGACGTACCTCCTCCTCCGTCGTCCACCCCGAGCATGAGTACGAGTACGGGCTCGGGCTCGAGCTCTAGGAAGCGTAAGAGGGAGGATGATGATTCGTCCTCATCTTGCTCCTCTGCGAAGAAGCCTTGTTTTGGTACCATCCCATGGCCAGATGACATTCCACCACGCCCTGCTAAGAAACTCGGTTTCTGTCCTGACATGTGAAAATAAGATCATTAACTAATTTGATATCATATTTAGGCGAAATGCCGCATCGAGGGCGCAAAAATTAAAAATAATTTTAGAGCTGGGGCGAATGCTCCATTACCCCCTGGTTAGTCCCTAAATATATGATACATATTTAAATAATATATATATATAATGATAATCACTTTCATCATTTATCTTTTTTGTTTACTCTCAAGGTAAGTATCAAGACAGGTAGCGGCCACTCAAGGCAATGGTTTTCAGTCCCAAATGCAGATAACCGATACAGCTGTTTTGAATTGAGCCATCTCTGGGATAAAATAACAAATAGCCCCATCCAGGGCCCCATTTCACAAAACTTGTCATCAGTGACAAAATGATGACAGTTTTTTGTTATAATCTAGTGAAATCCTTGCTTCTGATTGGTTATCAGCAGATTTGTCACTGGTTTTTGTCATTTGTCACAGAAAAATGGCTTTGTGAAACGGGTCCCAGGCCTTCCATTTTTATAATGCATTTTCCGTATTCTGAAAACTGAAAGAAAACGTTTGCGTAATTGAGGGGGCTATTTACAATTCTATGCTGGCTACATCTTAAAGAGTTTGATTTAAAAAAAAGGAATCAAAACCTAAGAAGGATGAAATTCCTTGTGGAATCTTAATCTCAGTTCATAATTATATTAACATTGCTGTTGACATTCTCTTTTTATTTCCCCTTTACATGCAGTTCGAAAATGGTGCGTTTGGAATGTCATATCTCCTTCGCTATCTGCAGGTACTCACTTGTCTTTCATCCTTTCTGATTGGTTTACCATTACAGCAGTATTTGTTTCGAAAGAACTGTTGGAGTGTATTCTTCGGAATTAATGTTTTGGACCGACTGTTTTTATTTTATATATTTATTTTTTTTTAATTTCTTTTGGTAAATTATTTGGACCTTTTTGTTCAAGGGTCGGGGGAAGGTAGTTATTGTTTTGGACTAATTTTTTGAAATAACCGAACGAGTATTGTTTTAGCTTTTACATTGTTTTGAACCAATATTTATGCTCGATTAATCATACTTTTTAAAAAATTAGCTAGCAAAAGTATACACATTGATTCTATTGCACTTCAGAATCTGTGTATACATAGATTTCCAAAACAATCAGGGTCACTACAAATTGAGTAGATTTGCATCAATAATATTTCGGGCAAAATTGTTAATGATTATGATATCTATTATTAAATGAAATAAAAATTTATCTTCCGGAAACTTGTGTCCCGTGTTGTCATTTTTCTCAACCGAATATGTTTGAGGATGAAGGTGCTTTAACTTTGCATATAATCATAGATTTTAAATAATGTGTTCTTTCGAACAAGAATGAAATAATAATTCGAATAAAGGGAATTCATTGCTTAGAAACATGTGATATTATCAAAGTGAGAAAAGTGGAAAAGAGGGAAACAAGAAGGAGGAGGAGAGAGAGAGAGAGAGAGAGAGAGGGGAGGGGGAGGGGAGAGAACCTAGAGAGTTGAGGGAGAGAGAGAGAGAGAGAGAGAGAGAGAGAGAGAGAGAGAGAGAGGAAACATATATTTTCCATTTCTTTTCCCCCTTTTCCCCCTTTTTTTGGGAAGGGCTCTTGTCCCCTTGATATTCGTCCGTTTGCGTTGTACTCCTGATTTAAATACATTGCAGCTGGTCCATTTTGAATATGGAAATGCAATTCAAATAATGAAATAATGTAAGCTGAATTAATGGAATTTTGAACAACTATAAAACACAGCATTATTGTATGTTTTATGAGGATCTGAACTTGAAAAATAGAAAACTTTTCTAATTCTAGTGATGATTATTTTGGGTCCCCCCAATGATACTACCGCTCGCCCGCTCGCCCCGCTCATCCCAGTGATCCCGGGACGATTGGGGGTAGAAACAATTTGCCCACATTTTGTTCAACCTGAAGTAGATCTACATTTTGTTTAAAAAAAAAACACATGCATTGCTATGATTACATTGAGGAGACAGTGAAGAAAGCTAAATAGGCGGCTTCTTTTACGGGGAGCTGAGCAATCAAGGTGCTTTAGTGTGTTTAATAAGGTCACTTTTAAAAGATTGATATTTATTTTTTAATCGAGAAGAATGTTTTCGCGAATATCGAACAAGCACGAGCCGAACCCAGGGTTTGGAAAATGCATATTCATAAGAAGAATGGTAGTGGTTCTTACGCAGGCGTTCATTCGTCTGTTGACCTAATTTGCATAATTGATATGCTTCGTACAGCCAATTAGAGAAGTCGGTAGTGGAACTCTGGATGAATCCATGACAACCTAAACAGCTTACGAGAAAAATGGCGACAAATATGTTGTTTTGACGAGAAGAATTGCTTCAAACTGTATAATATGGATAGAAATTGAAGTTATAATTTGTAAAATTTGATACTGTTACATCCAATTCCTTGCATGGTATGTATGACGAATAATTGTTTATGTGAATGATGGTTTGCCGAGGCATTGATGTCGACTGTTCGGGTCAGAGCAAAATCTGGAATTGGTCCCACTCGTTTTGTTTGGTGTACTGCTTTTGCGTCTGAAATCACGATGTCGATGATTGATTGTCATTCATTATGATTTCACTATTCCGCGCGTGTTTATGGTGGGGTGACCAAAGTTCGCGGAGATTTTAAAAAATGTTAGGAATGTGATATTCGATCTATGATTTCTCATATTTACACAAATTTATTTACTAATTTAGCCTAGATCTAGATCTAGATAGTAGATTAGACTAGTCTATTGCTAGGGTGTCTGAACGATTTTTCAATTTTCCCTTTTGGATCGTTTTTCACCATTTTGGTTGGATAATTGAAAAAATTATTCACTCAGAATCGTACATTTCAAATTTCAAGACTCACCGATGTTTCTATCAAAAGTTACAGCCCCTTCAATTCCCTACAATATTCATCCATTTTTGTAAGAATCGAAAAAGACGTACGCAGAGTTATGTTGTTTTGCTAAATTTAGCACAACAGCTGAATTGCGCAATATGCAGCGTACACATACGCGTGCAAGCGTCAGCGTGTTGCTTAAATGATGCGCGATCGGCAATCCATTGTCTTCAATGGGCACCCACTTCGGGTTTGTAGACACGCGCCCGATGCATATTCATGTGCAGATTTTACGCGCTATCACCATGGGTTCGGCCGGCGCGGAGCTCACGCCTCCCTACTTAGCTGATCCGAAAAATGTGGGGAAGGGTATTTTCAAACTGTAATTGTTTGTGATCCCTGGGGCTAGCGAAAAAATAAGCGTAGGGATATTTTCCTTACGACTGGGACTACTTATCGCCAGGGCGTCATATCTCATAAGTGGCAAATTTCGGAGTTAGCCAGGAAACAATGTTTAAATAGCTGTTTTGACCAAGATATTTTTAGAATTTCGAGATGACGCCCTCTGGAAATATTGGAATTAATCTGCTCTTTCATATGACACCTCATTTATTGAGTATCACCTTCAGGATCACAAAGAATAAAGGTTTGAACTTCAAAAAAAAAAAACTTTGACCAATTTTGCATGATCGCGTAATGCACATAGACTGCATAGGGCTGCGTGCAATCTCTATGGGAATGATTTTAGCACACAACATCGGGTGCGCGATCAGACACCCTACTATTGCCATTGACTCGGACGAGGTGTTGGAAGAGGTTGCAGTTAATTGCAAATCCCCAAAATCAAGCGTAAGTCTTGCGATTACAGTAATTGCAAATTTGCAATTGATCGCAATTCAACTTTCTTGCAACGCCCCATTAGTAAGAGAGAGAGAGAAAGGGGGAGAATAAAACTAAAAGCTAGATCTAGACTAGACTAGAGACTAGAGTAGGCCTAGGGTGTCTGATCGTGCACCCGACACGTAGAACTTTTACCATTCCGCGATGCAGAGGGTCTACAGTGAGTTTACGCGCTCTGATTGGCCGATACGCTAAGTGGCTTCGAATTTAAGTGAGAGAGGGCCTACTAAAGTCGCGCTTAAGAAGTTAAGCGCGACTTAAGTTCAATGGCAAAGTCAATACGAAATATTACGTCGCACCACAGAGATTTTTACATGACGTGCTTTAAACAGGTGACGCATTTCACACATAGGTGACGCACACTCAGCATTGTACACACATAAAATAGAAAAATCAACGAACATGTCAGTACAACTTGCAAGTTTGTACCTTAAATATGAAAATGAGAATTTTTCAAACTTAAGACTTACTTACGTAAGACTTACGTAAGTCTTAAACTTAAGTGAAATACTTAACTTTTCAAGGACCCTGAAAAAATCGTAACAAATAGAAGATTTCACTGGAATATCATAATTTTGGTATCAGTAAAAACGGAAAAATCGCAAGCTAGCTCCTCGAACTAATGTCTTATAACATAGAGCCTATGGGAGCCAGCGATAGCCAATCTAAAGGGCCCATGTCGGCTCGGCTAGGCGCCAAATTACAAAAATGAGCTGAGACGGGAGGAACGTAATGCGCATGCGCTGGCTGTATTGCCGATGTAAGCTAAAGTTCTTCATGCCCGATGTTGTGTGCTAAAATTCTTCCCATAGAGATTGCACGCATCCCTATGCGGTCTACGTTCATTGCGCGATCATGCAAAATTGGTCAAAGTTTTTTTTTTTAATTGAAATTCAAACCTTTATTCTTTGTGATCCTGAAGGTGATACTCAATAAATGAGGTGTCATATGAAAGAGAAGGTGAATCCCCATATTTCCAAAGGGGCGTCATCTCGGAATTCTAAAAATATCTTGGTCAAAACAGCGATTTAAACATTGTTCCCCGGCTAACTCTGAGGTTTGCCACTTTAGAGATATGATGCCCCGATCGATAAGTAGTCCCAGTCCTAAGGAATATATCTATGCGCTTATTTTTTCGCTAGCCCCCAGGGATCACAAACAATTACAGTTTGAAAATACCCTTCCCCACATTTTTCGGATCAGCAAGTAGGGAGGCGTGAGCTCCGCGCCGGCTGAACCCATGGTGATAGCGCGTAAAATCTGCACATGAATATGCATCGGACCACGTGTGTACAAACCCGGAAGTGGATGCCCATTGAAGACAATGGATTGCCGATCGCGTTGAGTTGTGCATGCAGTTAGCAACACGCGTACGCTTGCATATTGCCCAATTCAGCTGTTTTGCTAAATTTAGCAAAACAACATAAATCTGCGTGTACGTCTTTTTCGTCGATCCTTAAAAAAATTGCATGAATATTTCTATTTGCTGAAGGGGCTGTATCTTTTGATAGAAACATCAGTGAGTCTTGAAATTTGAAATGTATTATTCTGAGTGAATGATTTTTTCAATTATCCAACCATAATGGTGAAAAACAATCCAAAAGGGAAAATTGAAAAATCGTTCAGACACCCTACTAGAGTAGAGTCCCCGGTGAGCTGCACTCTCCGGTGGGCGGCCACCGGTCAAGGTCAAAGAAAAAAGTATATGCAAATCATTTATATGCGATTGAAAACTACCCTGGACTCCCAGGTAAGTTCTGCTTTGTCGAAAACGTCCATAGCATAAGTACTTATCGGTTCGGCGTATCCGTCAACGTTGTCGGAAATCTACGACACCAGTCGCCGATAGGAATTCCAGCAGGTGCTAACTGATAAGTTACGAGACTGAGACATAACTAGATCAATATTGTAGCTCTATTCGTCTGATTGGAGGTGAAATTTGATGTTAATTTGGGAGTATGAGGTCTGTGGTCTGTCATCTATCGCAGAAATTTTAAGTTCTGCTTTGTCAAAAATGTCCATAGCATAAGTACTTATCGGTACGGCGTATCCGTCAACGTTGTCGGAAATCTACGACACCAGTCGCCCATAGGAATTCCAGCAGGTGCTAACTGATAAGTTACGAGACTAAGACATAACTAGATCAATATTGTAGCTCTATTTGTCTGATTGGAGGTGAAATTTGATGTTAATTTGGGAATATGAGGTCTGTGGTCTGTCATCTACAGTGTATCACAGAAATTTTGATCATGCCACTGCAGGGCTAGTTGCTTGGGGTGGCCGCTTACCGATGACGTAATTGATGGCCTACCCCTGCGTGCGGCCGGGGGTGTCAATACACATATAACATACGGGTTTGTGTATAACGGTATATGAACTGAGGTGTGTACCCGTTATGACCCGCTAGTTTCTAGTAGTACGTACCCCGTTCCTCCCCGTACGCATTCTAGTCGGGATGTTCCATTCAAGGAAAAGGTGAATTTATTTAAAACTTCACAAATTCACCGTAACAAGAGATAAACAATGATTATTTTGGTTACCCGTAGTAATTTGGTACTTGTTTTGATTGTCCCCGTAGTAATTTGGTACATGTTTTGATTGTGACGTTGCGCATATAGCTTTGTGACGTAGCGCGTATCGGCCATGCCGCCCGCCGGGTAATGCATGGCCGCCCACTCGGGAACTTTAACATCTTTCAAAAGGTGGACAATATTGACCGCGCTGTGGGTCAGTTACTTTATTTGTGCCTTCTATTTAATAAGTAAGTATATGGACCCTCCATTGAGGGTATTGAAGTATTCTGTGAGTATATGCATAAAAATAGAATCAGCAGTTCCCGTGAAACGGCTGCCCATGGCTGCACACCGGAGCCTCTACTCTAGTTAACTTAATTTAATTGTTAAAACTTTAATCCTAACAAAATCCTAGGAAATTTAGGAGACTAGATCTAGATCTAGATCTAGTGCCTAGTGCCGGTAGTGGGGTATTGCAAGAAAGTTGAGTTGCAATCGATTTCAAATAACATTATCAGTTGCAAATTTTGCAACTTGCAATAATAATTATATTTGCTTATATAGCGCCTAACAACACTTAATTTATTTAGAGTAAAGGAGGCAGTTTTCGGCCACTAAACAGCAAAATCCTATTTTTTGACTCTTTATTTCCTACTTATCATTATTTGTTCAAATCATGAAGCCAATACTATTATTATTTAAATGTGAGAAGAATCCCCGAAAAAAATCATGATTGCCATGGCAATATTTTACCTCCGAAACAGTGAACATGAAAATGAATATTGCCATGGCAATTCATTTCCTTGTTCACTTTTTCAGAGGCAGTTTTCGGCTGCATGTACAAAGTCAATTGGGAGCGCGCGCTGTGCATTCGCCCGCTGATCTATAGCACGTGCGGCCAGAGCACGTAATCCCCCGCACGGCCGAAAAATACACCTGCGAGTGCGGTAATCAGAAATTGCAATCTAAACTCAACAGAGATACATCGCTAAAATGTGATATTTAAGGATACATTTTCCTTTGCAAATGTGGTTCTCCAGTGACTCTGGCATGTTATTGTATGTGTGTGATATGTGATATGCTATTATGCAATATATTGTAAAGGGATTTTACCATGCATCCAACGGACTGGCCGAAAACTGCCTCCTTTACTCTACCCTGGCTTTTGCAGAGCAGCTGTCACGCGCTCTGCGTTTCAAGGAATTCCTACCAGGTCCCCATTTACTTCACCTGGGCGGAGTGCAGCACAATGTGGATGAATTTCTTGCTGAAGGAAATTAATGTCCTGGAGTGGGATTCGAACTCACGACCTTATGATTGAAAGACGAGAGTCAGAACCACTACACCATGACGCTTCCGCAATCAATCAGAACTTTCTTGCAACGTCCCATAGGTCTAGTTCAATAATTACAAAATGGACAACAAAATTTTAGACTACAAAAGGCACTAGAAAATTTATCAGCATAGAATTCCAGAGATATTAGCTGTAACTTAAGCCTTAAAGGGAGTGTAGCTTGGCAAATACTGGTTAACGCCATCTACATCTTCTTTTGGACAACTGCACGTAAGTGAATGGACTTGATTAACGGTAGTCAGCGACTTAATCTCTACATGGTCAGCGCGTGCTACATGTAGTGTTCACGAAACAGACCGAAGTTCTCCTCAGGCTTCGGTTTTGCATATGTTGCACGCACGTGATTGCTGCGGTCGCGTAGTCCGTAGTCATATTATACCCGATTGGCCCCGAGTCAGGCCACGGGAAAGACACAGTCTCGTCATGCTACACTCCCTTTAAGGGCTAGGTGATAATATGAAATATGTTATTGATATCACCTAGCCTTAGCTTAATTGGCACCCATACCCCTGCGTGAAGTGAAGAGGGAGGTACACAACCTCTAAAAATTTGTAAAATGCATTTCACATTTGTAATCGCCTCTTCCTGCACCCAACGAACATTGCACACTGGCTTCAGAGTTCGTTAGTTGACTCTTTTTTTCTTCTCATACAAGGCACTTTGAAATTGGTCAAAAAATTTAAGTGAGAACTAACCCCAAATAATAATTTAGTTGTTCTGAGAGATTTATTGCATTCTTGCCCAGCAATCTACAAGATTCCCCACCAAAGTGTATGAGAAAGGCATAAGGCAAGAATAAAGTACAGTTTCTCAGCAAGACATGGGCATCGCCATTTTCTTGATTGCATGATGTACTATGCGGAGTCATTGATCAACTAAATTTATTCAAATTTATGGATGCTTCCTTCCCAGGTGTTTGTGGTGTTGAAGCATTTCATTCACCTGCTATTATCCTTTGTACTCCAATTCCCATTGCATAAATAAGTTGGTGCTGTTCTGGGGTGAAGGTTTCTGTTACCCTATTATATATTTTTCACCAAATGTAATTTTTACCTTCTCGGCTATGATTTTCCCTCATTGAAAAGTAAAGGTTTTGTTATTGAATTAAAAAGTCTTTCCAATGAAAGCTTGGTGCATGACATGTACAACTACGTCTGGTACGTCACATTTTCAAGAAAATGGCTGCGCCCGTGTCATGCTAAAAGGCATTACATCATGCCAAGAAATCTTCATTTATATATCTCTTGTACATGTTTGTAAGATCTATTGCACATCAAAAGGCGGGAATTCATCTCGTTTTTCAGAATACCTACAATTATTCTTTGGGGTTAGTTCTCCTTAAACAAAAAATATGAGATTTTGATACCGGAGGGATAACAAATTGCTTACCTTCCACGTGTTCCTGATGATAATGAGTTACCTTGCGATTTACATTACAAAAACACTGACCTCTTACGAGAGTTGATGTTGCATGGACCCGCCTGAAATGCAGATACATGCTGTGTACATGAAAAAAAAAACCTGTTTTCTCATTGCCAATTTGATACTTTATGATAATGGCGCTTGGGTAAATTCACCGAACTCTGTGTGTGCACCTAAGTATACTTAACTAATCAGTAAAGTGCCCTTGATTTTACCCTTTATGAAAATTATATGCCACCTTGCGTATGAATTTTATGTTGATTATTCTACAAATAATTGGTTTGTTCAAAACTATCTGTGGTCGTTTCAGTGCATATTGTTTTTTGTTTTTTACATTTCTTTTTAACTGAGGTTGGTTAAGTTGATATTACAGCAGTATAAATTTGATTTGGATGATAATTGAAAACGAAAGAAAAATATATCAAATTGCCTCAATTCAACTGCATTGGTTCATGATACAGCAGACAATTGTCAGCGTTAACATGCCTGCAAATTAAGAGGCCCCATATTATGATCTTTTACTTTCTGAAATGCATTTGATGGAACATTAAATCATCTCATTTATAAAAGGAATAAATAAAATTCTAATAGTTCATAAACACACTTCATCTCAAATTGGTTTCCCGAATTTCAACTCTTACCTTGAATTACCATGAGAAAGATATTCTGAAATTTCCACAGTAATCCAAGCTCAATGAAGTTATGTAAAATCTTAAATTTTATGTGCAGACATGTCATTTAGCCACCTGAATTAATACTATAAATGTTATTCTATTCTTCAAATCCCAAAGCTCCCCTAATATTTTTTAAAATTTGCATACGACCTTATCTCTTGTGCAGAATTCTTGAATGTGCTTAGACACAAACCGGTACCATGCCTACTGGATTGGAGAAGCAGACCGCCCAGCGGGCGACAGACTGCGGGGAAACACCTGCCTATGACAGCAAAGTCACAGCTCCCAGGAATCCAAAACTTATACGAGGGCCTAAAGAAGAAATAAAGGTATGTCAATAATGTCATCCATGACATTGAGGAAAATCGTAATATAAACAAGAACTTTTTTTACCATGAAATATTATATATAACACCTACATGTATGGACCTTATCAAATTATACAAATGGGTTTATGAGGGGTTTACTCTTCATTCACTAATTTTCATAATTTTAACATTTGGAAAATATTCTGATGATCATTCTGTAAATTAAATTAGGACAGTTTTTTGTTTAATCTTTTTAATGGGTTGCAGCCTGTATATTGATAAAATGTTGATTTATCAGTAATTGGATATTGTTCTATTTTCATTCTTGTCCAATGCTGAAGTGTCAATTTTGGTAAATGAAATATTCTTCTATGTAGACATACAATTTTTTTAGCCCTTTTTTTAATATATTTTTTTTAGCCTTTTTTAAAATACAAAGTTAACTAATGCTAAATATATTATTCATTGCGGATGTAGTATCGAAAATAATATCACTAGTGTGCGTCAGCCAATAGGCGTTATTGTTCCAATTATCGATCGAATTATTGACCGTCGCGCTGGTCCTCCCGTAGAGTATAAAACACCCTTGCTTACATTAGTTTTTATCACCTGACGAAGTGTTGCAGCGGCGCACGAAACGTCGAGATCTTTTAGATTCCTTATTGACCACATCGCGAGATAAACGAATATCACTAGCGATATTATTTTCGATACAAAGTTAACTACTTTGAAAACCTTTCTCAATATGATATTCTTGTCTTGTTACAGATGACCCCTTCTTCATTTATGAAAGAAATATCACAAACAACAGAGGAAAAGCTGGCAAACACACACTTGATGCACATACCCAAAATAATTGAGCTTATGGATATGGGTGATAATACTCACCAAAAGGTAAGCATAACATAATTTTCACAAATGTACCGTCCCTCTTGCATACAAAAGTTGTTGTTAACGTAACTCCAGTCCCAAATACGCATACCTGATTGGTTGATAATCAAGTTGTGTTTGATTGTTTATTTGCATTTAAATGCAACTTTTTATGCAAAAGGGCCCTGCTGATAAATTTAACTGAAAAAGCAATGATATAGCAAACATAATTAAGTAACAAAAATGACCTCAGAAAAAAAAATATATTGTTGCATAAATACAGTATTTTTAAAAATATTTTTTAAAAACATTATTGTGTCAGTATGAAGATTTATGATTAATCTTGAGAAATGATAGGTCTTGATTTTTTTCTCCAGCATTTATCTATTGTAATTGTGATCCATCATTCCAATAGATGAATATATAACAAAAATTATAATCTATATTGAGTCTGTGTAATGAAATATACTTCATGTGTATATCCTCCTTTAAATTCCTTTCTTTTACTAGGGACTGTTTGTTAGCTTGATATACCAGTATGACCTCATACTGGTACAGCTGCCCATCCAGTCCTGTATCCAGTTTAAAGTACTTTTATTAACTTATCAATGTTTCCATCAGTTTGCTCCATCATATCTCATTTAATTGTTAATACAGTATATACCAGAAAGAACTGTGCATTCCAGTAAAAAGTCTTTACTTTATGTCCCACAAACTATGACAAAATCTTACAGGGAAAGGTCATTTTCATATGCAGCCACTGTTGTATGGAATAAATTTCTGGAAAACCTTAAAAATATAGAAACAAACTAAAAATTTAGAAGTAATTTGAAAACATACTTATTTAGCACTTTGTAAAATCTCACAATTATGAACCCAGTGCACCATTTCCACTTCTTCTGTATTCTGTTCTGTAAAGCGCATAGAGACATGCAATTATGCGTATGTGTTGTGCGCTATTCAAAAACGTCTAATTATTATTCTTATGATTCATGAATTGTTTACTTGTGTACAGTTCTCCATGGTTGATATAGATGAGCCTCTGTTCCAGCCATTCCCATCAGAGGTCACATTCCAGCAATTTGAGCCCCACATCATCTATGAAGTCCCTCTTCTACTCAGAAATAATGACAAGGTATATATATATAAAAAAACAATACATGCTTTAATGTGAGAGTCAACTGAAGAGACACTAAAAGAGAAAAAGTGATCTATGATGTAGTGTTTGGATGCAGTGATATTTCATGGCTGTCTAAATGTCCACTACAAATTGTTTTTTCTTCTGTACATTTACATTTGAAATGATAAGGACTCCAAAAGTGATATGTTTGAAACATGATCTGTTCAATTTGAATATACAGAGTCGAAGACAAACTGGCAACATTATTTATTTGTCCATTTTTGTTTCTGTATGTGATTGTAAATTACAACTCACAATTACACCTTAATGTTTCTGTTAGTGTATTTATTTGCAAGTTACAACTCACAACTAAACTGTAATATCTGTTTCTGTATTTCATCAAAGTGTTGCTACAAAATCTTAAATCTCTTCCTCATATTTCTCTCCTTGAAATAGAGTAACACAAAAATCATTAATCTTATCTTGAAAATATTTGCAGGTTTCCAGACTTGTCAAAGTATACCAAGCAGACTCACCGTACTTCAAGATCATCAGTCCACCAGATGTGACTACCAAGGTGGCTCCTGGTATGGCTACCATCTTCAGGATACAGTTCACACCATCAGAGAAAAGGGTAGGCAAATGATTGTGATGTTAACCCATTCTGTGTTATAGGCAGCAGATCCTAATTAAACTACATAAATGTACCGTGCACTGTATGTTGGTCTAAGAATAGATTGTCTTGGTAGGTCTTTTATTCCTGGACCAGAAATAGATAATTTATCATTCATATTTACAGACAGTTTCATGTGATATTTAAAAAAGTGATCCCCCCCAAAAAAAATTAGACACAAGTATTTTCATCATTGCTTCCAACTTAAAATAGTATAGGATGGTTAAAAATGTCAAAATGGTGAATTTGATTATTATGTTGTTTTTTAAAGACTTGTTGATTGTAGGTAAGTTTCTGTCTATAATACAAAAATTACAAAGATATACGTGGACAAGGATAAGAGAGGAAAATTCCATATTCTCTGAAGTTTGGAAATCATTCTCTTTCTAAAGCTGCATAAAACTTTATGTATTCTACTCATACACAAATGTCCATTACTGTCTCTGTCTTTCTTGGATAAAAAAAAAATCAAGCACTTATGCAATTCTGCATTGTTCTGTGACTTATCAACAGGACTACATTCACGAGCTAATCTGTATGACAGAGAGGGAGAAGTTTGTAGTCCCGGTGAAGGCCATCGGAGCCAGGGCCATGCTGGACTTCCCAGATGAGGTCAATTTCTCCATGTGTCCTGTCAAGTACCCTAGCACCAAAACCTTACTGGTTAGGAATATAGGCAACAAGGAAGCTCACTTTGCTCTCTATACTTCAGGGTGAGTGATCTATAGCTACAAAGCACAGAACAACAAATTTATACAGATGTAGGATATGTGCTATTTCTTTTTTTATTTGTTTGTTTGGTTTTGTAAAGAATGATAACATGTTTGGAAATAGCTGGTCTGAATGGCTGTAAAGATCGAGAATCGAATGCACCAAGATTGTTATTGTTTATCTCGTAGCATTTTGAAGGGAAATTTTTACTCTCAAATGGCTACAAACCGTGAATGTCCAGGACAATAGAAGCTCCAGATTACACATATTATGAAAAACTTATTCATTCAATTAAAAAAAAAAATGGATTGGACAGTGCATTAGATATTCTCTTATTAGTTATGTAAAAGTTCTGCAACAAATTTTTACAAGCTATATTCATTGCAGATCTATTTATTCAATACAGCTTTTAAAGTTGTCCATTACAAAAGGTAAGTCAATGGTTATTACTTGATTATAGCTGTCAAAGATCTTACTAATTTGTAAATTTTTAAAAATGAATGGAGGAAGAGTACTTTATCAATGTTGATACATTATTTCTCTTACACATTTCTCGCTGTAGACCATTCTCAGTCTCCCCAGAAAATGGGTCCCTGGCAGTGAAAGACAGCCTTCAAGTGGAACTGACCTTTCAACCTATGACCGTTGGAGATCACAACGATAACCTGGTCATCAACTTTGACTCAGGTATTCTAAAGTCATGTTATTCCTCATTGAATTTACCAAAGGGTTATTTTGTAAATAGCAAACTATTGACTTTATTTTATAGTAATTCTTTCATAATGAACAGGTCTTTTTTTTTAAATTATTTTTATTTTGTTATTTACTTATTTATATTGTACAGAATGAAAAAGTAAATAATTTTGATGCATTAGCCATGATGATGAATCTTTCAGTAGTTCAGCATTTTACAGAGGGATAGTTTCAGGATTAGGTGTACTAAAAATCAGTTGCAGTTTATTGAATGTCAACAAATCCCTGTTCAGTTTTCACATTGATTAAGTCATTCCATTGGCAGTAATATGAATGAATACCTGTCTAAAGCTCTAAGAATGGTAAACTGATTTGAGTACAAATGTATCAATTTAAGACTGCTTGTCCAGACTTCTTTAGCTGAAGTTTAAAGAATGTCAGTGTGTCTTTGTATAAAATTGGAGCATTTGAAACATCCCAGACTCAATCAATTTCTTTTCCACCTATCATACCAGGTGAAGACGTCTGTGTGAATCTCTATGGAGGTGCTTACGACGCCAACGTGCGACTTGACAAGAATTCTCTGCGCATTGAGAACACCTACATCTCCATGGCCAATCAGAGGACAGTGACCATCTCAAATCGCAGTGATGTCATCGTACACTACAAGTGGAAACAGTGTGCTACCGCAGAGGAGGAGGAGCAACAAAAACAAGGGTGAGGAATCTCAATCAGTTTCCTGGGCCGGTATTTATTGTCCTAATTTCAGTAATTTTCTGATAAATCTTAAGTGTCATCAATAAAGCATTGCCCTGCAGTTCAGAATGGAGAGACATTCAACAGCAATAAGTTTGATATCTAACTAATGTATTCAGATTGTTGGCATCCTATTGAAAATTGCGTTTCAAGGCCTGAAATCTTTCTGATTGCTTGCCTTGATTACTAATGTATGCAAGGTGGAACACATCTGATACACCTATACACAGAAATGCTATCCCACATAACAGCTGAAGTCAATAGGTTTGTCACCGAATGGGAAGAAAAGTCCATAGTTGCAACAGCTTCTGTTTTCCAATTTTTGTGTACTACATTTGCTCCGACATCATTGTAATAGATTTTCTTGACATTTTTTCTTGTGCAGATTTTTTGGTCACATAGAATCTGAGGAGCAAACAGAGCATGATGCCTTCCTTCAAGAATGTATCATGGACCCTACCCTGAGGGATCGTATGGCTATCCTCACACGCACGTTCCAGAACAGACGCACGGTGAGTAAATGGAAATGATACATTCCCTTAATACACAATGCAAGCTACCTGCAACCAGACTTTATAGAGAATTTTTTATCCCTTCTTTTGCAATTTTAATTTCAATTCATTATTTTACTATTACTCTTTACAATTTGACTGAATTTATCTTGGGGCTGAATGAGCTTTCATGATGCATGTACTTGTTTCTTCTTTAGACCAGAAAAAAAAAAGAATAAAAAAAGAAGAAAGAAAAAAAGCAATACATAGACAACATATGATCCAAATTTATTGAGAGAATTATTTGCCAGACAGTACATAAAGATTCAAGAAAACATTATAAAATAGTGGAAGAGGTGAATTTCCTTTTGATACTAAAAATGTATTTGTGTATAGAGAATAAGGCTAAAAAAAAACTTGAAGGAGAGTTCTAGAAATAATTTGTCTTTGCCTGTGCATTTTATTCTTCTTCAGCTTGTTCGAGGTGACGAACTGTTATTCTCGGATGATGCCTTCACCATCATGCCCCAAGAGGGAGATATTTGGCCCAATTCAACCTGCGAGATCAACGTAGTCTTCAAACCTACCCTGGCCAAGGCCTATAACCAGATTGCCTACTGTGACATTGTCGGTCGTGAGACCAGGCTCCCACTCAGACTGAAGGGAGACGGGATCGGACCGCAGGTCTTCTTCTCCTATGACACCATGAACATGGGACACATCTTTATCAACTCGAAGCATTCATATGAGGTGAGTGATAGGGTCTTTTCAAGAATATTTCTAGCAGTTCATTGGTGGTTGTAATCGAGTGTTGTTTGGGGCTGTTTTAAAAAAATAAATCACACTCTGAAACAATATGAAATAAATAGCAGGATGGTAAATGATAAATCAAGTTAGATAGCGTTGAAATTTACTTCACATATACTGTGCAGGATGGACCCATTCCCTTCTTTTACGTGGCTATTTTCACGAGGAAGAACTCTCTGCATAATTCTGAAAAAAAGAATTGTACATATGGGCATAGACATTCATGTTATGACATATCTGCACTTCCAATTTTGTTTAGTTGTAGTATGTAACCTGTTTATGGCTATGGCAGTATTTAATCTTGGTCATATTCATTTTTCCTTTCGAGTCATCATGGTAGCTTCAAAATTTTCATACTGATATCTATTTACCGTTCTAGGTGGTGCTTGGTAACCGTGGGGACATCGATGCTGCCTTCCGCCTGGTCCCCTCCGACTCCACCTTTGGGCCTTACTTCAGCTTCTCCCCCAGCTCTGGCGTGCTGGAGCCTGGAGCCTTCCAGGCCATTGATGTGACCTTTTCCTCCCCTCACCTGGGGGACTTCAGTGAAGACTTCTTCTGTGAGGTGGAAGGACTACCCTACCAGCACAAGCTCAACTTCAGGGGCTGTGTCATAGGACCCACCTTCCATTTTGATGTCCCCCGCCTCAAGTTTGGCACCATTTCTTATGGTATGCATGAAAAAGAATAATTTAGGAAGGAAATTGTGAATTTAGTCTTATGGCAGACCCAGTAGATGATTTCACTAAAAGATTTTAGAATGTGTCCATTGACTAATTGTTGAATTCACTTGCTACATATTTCTGTACTTCAGAAGTCAGAATGCAGAAGCTTGTTACTATGTTTGACAAGCCTCAAGTAATTTTAAAGGGATTGGGTAACTTAGTCTCAGATTCTGAAACAAAATCCTGGATTTAGCTCATGCTGCAATGATAATTATAAACCTTTAGGTCAGTAAGGAACTCCATGGCTTTTACAAGCCAATCGCCTGTCTGATTATCAAGATAATGAGTATGGTAAAACAGGTCACTCAAAGATTTTTTAATTTTTTGAGGCACTTCATGATCATTTTGAAGCGCAATTTTTTCAGGGCTTCATTATTACACCATATCACAGACACTGATAAAATGTAGGGCCATGTATCTCAGATTTAACATTGTTAAATGATGCCTTTAAGGGTGGCACTAGTTATTGTAGTAAAAGCATGTATACAAATCAATACATTTGTTAAGGGTATGTTGTGTTGAATTGATGAAAAAACGTGTTTTTATGTGATTTGTTGAAGTATGATGAGCTTTTAGTTTGTAAAGTATTAAAGTTTCAGATGTATTTTAGTCATGCTATGTGATAGCACTGTGAAGTCTTCCCACATTGTGAGCTACCTCATTAAACGCTAACTTGACCTAATAATCAATTAAGCAAGCATGTTAAAAAACAAATCGCTCCTCTGTGAGCTGAAGTATTATAAAAGATCATAAAGTTGTGGAAGTACCCTATCAGATTTTTTCTTTGGATGCTTCCAAATGGAGTGCCCCACTCATCATTCTTATGATACTTTCATATCTCCTTCCTCAAGGCTTCAAGAGCACCGAGGTAGCCACCTTGGTGAACACAGCCTTGGTACCCATGAGCTTCAGCCTTAGAGTCCCTGGGGACGGGGAGGGTGATGTCGTGTCTGCTACTAATGGTGAGGTGACCCTGGGGAGGTCCAACCTCAGCACTCCTGCCAGGGAGTTTCAGATCGTCCCATCCTCTGGCACGGTGGACCCTCAGAGTGAGGTCAAGATTGAGGTAAGTGAAATATTTGCATGATTCCTTTTCATATCATGATGATTTTGTACTCACTCATTGATGGTTTGTTCATTGCATTTGTACGTCAGAAGAAAAGTAAGGAAATATTTTCATATGTTTTCAATTTTTCAAATCTGTAGATTACCTGTTTTGCAGTAATTGGTGAAAATCTACTGGGGATTTAATCTTTCGTCTAGTCTGCACAGGGGAGCCATGATACTATGAGTCACTTTTTTTCCAACATGTTGCTATTCAAGAGCCCCTACGAGGAAAATACATATAGTTCAAGGAGGTTTTGCTGCTTAAGACCTGTATTACAAAAAAATGCATTCCTGACAGGCTTATACTTGACCTTTACTTATAATGTGAAACTCTCTTGTCCGAATTGTTTCTAAGATATTTCAACCATTTTTCGTTTGCAAATGTGAAACTAATGTTTACTTAATATGTGGAATCATATATGATATTTATTTTATTGAAAATATCTCGACATATATTTCTTCCAGGTTGAGTTGACTTCCAACTCCCTCAAGAAGTATGATCTAGCCCTTGTGGTCGATGTAGACGGAGTAGGACAAGAGCTGCTCTCGCTACCCATATCAGCTAAGTAAGTCACAAGTTTTTCAAGGGAAAATTTTTCATTGTTGCCTACTTTATTTCCAGAATCTTTCTTGATATACACTTTTGTAAATTGTTAATAATTGCTCTTTGCAGCAAGAAAACTCTCAAGATGCCAATATTTTGTGTTGTGATGTACGATTCTTGGTATTGTGAATCTCAAATACCCCTGAAATTCACAAAATTTTCATGCACATGGAAGTTTCTGGTTTTACAATAAATCCCCTTGAAAGAAAAACTGCAAGTTGAATAAGATAAATTGTAAGAATTTTATGGTATATGGTATAGAATTATAAAAAAAACAGATCATGCTTTGAGAGAAGTTGGAAATTGATAATCGGGGAAATGCATTTTTATATCAGGGTGAGCCAAATGCAGAACAAATCTTATATCAGTATTTATATTTCTTCCTGCAGATGTGTAGTGCCGTCCATCTCTGTGGTAACACCGATCCTTGACTACACCCGCTGCTTCCTGAACCATCCTTATGAACTCAGTGCCAGACTCTGTAACGACACTGACCTTCCTGCTAAATATGACCTGATTCCACAAGTAAGTAGCATCCACAGTCTAAGAAATAATTGTTTTAAATCAGGGATTGGTTGGGATTTGACTTACAGAGATGAGGTCCCCGTCTTCTAAAGCCTTGCAAGTGATTGAAATCAATCGTCGCTCTTTATTATAGAGGTAGGAGTTTTGTGTCAAGCACTAGACCATGTGGTTTCCGTTAATGATTTTTTTTCTGAGCAAGCTTTGATTAGTTTGTCTGTATTTCTAGTTTAGACAATCCGTTGATAGCATGATAAACAATGCAAAGTTTATTTAACCTAGATTCCTTTGAAATGTGTTTCCTAGCTCAAGATGCTTTAATAACCATTGGCAGGTGGCCACCGAAACATGTTTGATTGTATATGACTTTCTATCCCACAGGAGGTGGATGAGATGAGCCCTATGCTGTTCAGCAGTCCAGAGCCGACAGGGATCCTACCCCCTCACACCACCCGCAGGGTACCCCTTGTCATCATACCTCAGGGTCTCGAGGAGCTGGAAACCTATGCAGAGTTCAGTATCTTTGGTAGCATGGAACCACCTCTGGTGAGTTCTTTGTCTTTGTTCAATTCAATTTAATTCATTTCAAAAATGGTTTGCAGCAGTAAGCTAAATTGCACATGTATACAGTATATACAAAATAAAAAATGAACATTAGAATTCAAATTACATGGGAATATGTACAATTGATAAAAATGTTGTCTAACTACATTCATCACTATAATTATACAGATAAAATACATTGTTAAAATTCTGGACAAGTTATATACAAATATCATAAAATTGAATACCTATCAAAATAAAAATTGATTAATAAGACCCGGCAATTACTCCATTAAATAAAACTGCAAAGCTGTTACCTGTAATTTAGAGTTTAAAAAATCCCATGAAATTGGAGTATTCAGATGTATGTTTCATCTTTCTGTGATTTATGGTACCTTTCACTAGGTCCATGCATCCAATAATAGACATTGGTTATTTGACATTATTGAGAGATCACTGTGCTTGATGGATGACATATTTTATGTCTTTTACTATATAGGGCTGGGTTCTGAAGTTATTGTTAGACAGAAGGGTGTTTAATATATCTTGTTATCTCTCTTGTTTCATGTGCTTGCCAAATTTTTCTATCTCACATTGAATCAGATCTGTACTTCTGGATCACACACTGTGTATCCAACCAACTTTGAACAGTTGTTAAAAAACTATATATTATAATAATCATACTTTTCTTAAGATCTCCAGTTGGGATGCATTATCAAATCATTGTGTGGGAAGCTGTTTAAGCTTTTTCAAGAGATCAGATAACATTAGTTTGTGTCCTGTCTTTATTTTTTTTTAACCCACATTTGGAAAATTTTTGTAAGAAATTTTATTCTTTCTGTGTGAATGAATCCTTATTAATTTCTGAATTACAGCAGAAATATCTCATGTGTTTTCATGACTCCAAAGTTTATTTTCATTGTTTCTTTTTCATTACTTTGATGAAATGATAGCTTACTCACAAATGCAAAGAATGCAGTATCTAATAGAAATCAAATCTATTAACCTTTGTTTTGTCCCATGCAGCAAGTGGTGTTGAAGTGCATAGGGGAGGGGCCAGTGGTCCACGTGACCCCTACTGAGATGGACTGGGGTCAGACCCAGGTCCTGAAAGACATCTCCAGGATCGTGACCCTGTCTAACGAGTCTCTCATACCAGCCCCATTCACATGTCACATGGTAAGCAATGGGTTAACATAGTTATAATAATAATAATAATAATCTGGACTTATATAGCGCTTAATACGAAATACCGTCTCTAAGCGCTTTACAGATATTATTACCCTGGTCATAGGATTCATTCACCGACAATGTGCACCATCTCCACTCCCTGTGGAGTATTCCTACCTACAACGTGAGGGCATATGGCAATTACTAGTAACACAAAGGCTTTCTTATCCTACCAGGGCCCCATTTCTCTCCTGGGTATGGAGTGGCAAATGTAAATTAATGCCTTGCCATAGGACATGTCAGTGATCGAACCCACGACCTTTGCATTTCAATTCAAGTGCTTTAACCACTCGACTACGACATCTTTACATAAGTGGGGACCATTCACCAAAGGAGTGACACAAGAGTGGTTGTAATACACAACATAGTGTGTATTTCCAGAGATAGTTTGAATATGTTTCGTAAATTCCCCTCACGCATATGCACTCTGTTTTCTGAAGCCCCATCTTCAGTTTGCAACAAACAGATCTTATATAATATGCGTATCATTGTCTATGGTTAGAGTAGCAAAATAATGACTAAATTATATACAAATACATCATAATGTTAAACTTGTTTTCTACTCAGACTTTCATGGCCACATTGCAAGAGGCCCTGAAACCAATATTAAAGAAAAGCAAAATTACACAGTATCAGTCTCAATATTTGTGTCTTTTTGTCTGTTTGTCTGTCTGTCCATTCAGGTTCGTCCCAACACCTTGTGGAAGGTTGAACCAAGCGAGGGTGTGATACCACCAGAGGATACTGTGGAAGTCAAACTCACTGTCAACCTTGATGATTGCATCAGGTAAGGAGTAGTGTTGCCAATTTGATGCATCTGTAGTGAAGGATTGACATTGTCAAGGGAATTATATGTGGCCATACATAACGCCTAATTATGGAAGAGTTTCATCAGAATGGTTTTGAAAATCATTACATGTAACAGTTTCGGTGTCTAGACATATTCCTCAGATGCGAATTGGCAGACAGAAATAAGCCGCCAATTTTCAGATCACCAATAGTTGTTGTTTTGGCAATTACTGCATCGTATATGTCAGACAGCTAATATGTGCTCCCGTCCCGGTTCATGCATTTGATAATGTCATATTGTTGTTTGTAAGCAATGTCTTTGTGAAAATTCAATCATACTGCTGGAAATGTTGAAAACTGAACTTATTTTCAGGGGCATTAATTATTGTTAATAAAAAGAATATGTGGTGTCACTAACAGTAGTCTACAAAGCATTTTTATGCTTCCGCTACAAAGTAGCCGGAGGCATTATGTGTATGGTTGTCCGTCCGTCCGTCCGTAAGTACATACGTACGTCCTGTTCTCGTGATCGCTTTATCTCAAGAACCGATTCATGGATTACAGCCAAACTTGGGTCATGTATGTATCTTGCAGAGCTAATGAACTGATTAGATTTTGGGGTCACGAGGTCAGAGGTCAAAGGTCACAGGGCTCATTATGTATGCAAAAATAGCTCATGATCACGTTATCTCAAGAACCGATTGATGGATTACCGCCAAACTTGGGTCATGTATGTATCTTGCAAAGCCAATGAACTGATTAGATTTTTGGGTCATGAGGTCAAAGGTCAAAAGTCGTAGGGCTCATAATGTATTTTTAAAAAGCTTGTGATCGCATTATGAGAACCAATAGACAGATTACCATCAAACTCAAGACATGTATATGTATCTTGCAGAGCCAATGAACTGATTAGATTTTAGGGTCGTTAGGTCAAAGGTCATGGGGCTCATTATTTATGCCTATAAATAGCTCGTGAATGCATTATCATTAAAACCGACAGATGGATTACAATCAAACTCGAATTTTAAAAATTGCTTCCGTTTTGGTTTGTAAAATTGCTCTATGGCGGAGGCATCATTTTCGACTGCGTGCAGTCGAAGTTCCATCTAGTTTTAAATGCGTTTTGCATGCTTGAATTTAATCAGGTATATATTAATGTGACTTTTATAGTTATTGTTTATTTGGCAATAGCCAAACAGCTTGATGATGATCAGGGCACTTAAGGAATTTCTTTCAACCTGATATCAATTTATCTCACCTGGATCAAGAGTGGCATAAGAATGTCCTGTCTCCTCACATGTTTCTCATGAACAATCTTGCTGTGCTTATTTTAAACAGGTTCCAGGATAAGCTGGCCATTGATTTTAAGGATAGCCAGACAAGGACCATCAAGGTCCAGGCCTATGGTCATGGGACTACCATAGTCTCAGACCCACCTATGACCCCCACCATTGAGCTAGGCCACCATTTCAGGTAAGACTTGGTTCATTTGAAAGCCTTATCCCAGCTTTTGCAAATAGTCATCAAAAGTATGAGTTGGAGTAACATTAAATCATAAATAAGAAAAGAACAATAACACAACCTAGATTTGAATGTTCATGAATCAGAATTACATTGGCTGTTGATACAAAACTATCTGTTTCTATACTACTGTGTGCTTTCATGGCACCTCCACTTACATTTTATTCCTAGAAAAGTACTCTTTGATTCCAAACATCCATCCCTATTTCTTATGTACTCTCACTTTCTAATGTTGATTTATCCACCATATGCCCCCCTCTCTCTCTCTCCCTCTGTCCCACTACATCCACAAAAAATATACATACACTGTAATAAATTTATTTTGAATATTTTGTGTCACTAGCCAAAACATTGGAAGCTGTATAAATGTTAGAAATGACTTTGAAGTCACCTCACTCATGTCATAACTTCCTCTCTTCCACAAATTTGACTTTTTTCCTGAGCAGTAGTAAACCCAGCACTAGAACCTTCAAGCTAACCAATAAAGGCCGTCGTCATCAGCAGCTATTCTGGACCACTGAGGGCTTTGCTCCTATCAAGATCAAGAGCAGAGAACCGGAATACAACCCACTGGATGTCAAGTATCAGGTCGGTATATTGTCAGTACTGTTACTGATTAATTGGATGGGGGAGACTTCACTTGATCAATGTGACCTTTGAGCATCTACTTTGTGTAATTCTAATTGGGATGTGCACTGTACCACAAAATCCCTTCTTATGCTTTCCAAGAAATGCAGTGCTATGTACACTTTAAAGATGCATAGCATGTGCTTCTCCTGAAGTCAAACGTTGATGCAACAGAGAGAGTTTGAGTGATGATAACTTATAATCAAGCTATTCCAAGCTTTGTCACAACCATTACCAGCAGTAGGATAGCTACATTGTTAAAACCGTTTTTGTTATCAAAAAAGGGGAAACCTTATCACTCCAAACTGTAAAACCTGCACAAGATATTCATCCTGTGCTTGCTAATCATGTGTCACGTGAAAGGGAAAATTGCTCATTAATCTCTTGTTTTTGTCTTGCTTCTAGAAAATGCCTCCTCCTGCTCCGCCTCCAAGGCCAGTGTTCAGCCTGACTCCCTCTAGGTTTGAACTGGAGGCAGGAGAGAGTATCGAGGTCCATCTGGAAGGAGCAAGCTCAGAGTAAGTCATTTCAACATTTCAAGTTACTGGATATTGATCTGATGTTTTGTGTGGTTATGATATCTAGGATCTTCTCAAAGTCTTAGACCCATCTAAACAGTGTGGTCAAACATTATGATTGTTTTTCTATTGAACTTGCAGTGACTAATTTTTTTTTAATCGCAACGTGTGCAAAGGTCTAAACCCATGGCCTAGGAAAGTGTGAAGCTAAGGAATATCTGGGAATGAGCTAAGACAAATATATTCATTGAACGCAATGTGCTGAACCTGACTATTTCACCAAGTTGACGAAAGAGTATCACAGTCGATGACATGGCTCTAGAAATATTGCTCTGAATTTCTCGAATTGAAGATTTCATCTTTATGTGCACTACAACACTACAAAATTAAACAAATTGGATGAAGCAACTGAACTTGATTGTTTCATTTTTAATTTTTTAGACCCAAGACAGTGAAGGAGAGGATGTTGTGTCATGCCATCCTTGGTAGGACCAGTGGCAAAGAGAAAATCATGAAGACAGACATCAGTATCACCTTCATCAGCCCTGTACTAGAGTTCTCCTCCAAGCAGGTGGCCTTCAGGGTGGACAAGGTAATTTCTTGTTCCAGTCCAGTTTAGTCCACTTTAAAGCAGTTTACTTTAGTCAACTTCAGTTAGTCTAAAGGTGCTTCATCCTATTCAATTCGACAGAACTCTTTATTCTTACACCCAGCGTAATTAGATGGAAATTTACCTATCTGATGTAGCATTTCCCAAACCTCATGCTATGTTTTCCAGCATGTCAATTGAGGTGCAAGATTGTATCCTTTTAGGTCATTATATATTACATTTTTTGCTCTGTTCTTGTAATTTTAAATCCAAGTTGATGGTTTGTCTTATTTCAAAAATTAAGTCACCATTGCTTGAAAGAAAATTAAATAAATCAAATAGATTGAATCAAATTGTCCAGTTGAGTCCATTTGAGGGATCCATACTTCAAGTACCTTTATGACATAACTTTGTAAAAAAGGACTTTCGCATGCCTTCAAACTTGAAGCACACATCAAAGAGCTCTATAAACTGCATAAAATGAAGATGCGGAAGTTTTCTGTGTTCACTGATTTTAATGTACTTGTAAATTGAATTTATGTCAGCCTCAGGTCTACCATACCAACTTTGTTAATCCTTTGACTTTATGTCTGACATTTCTATAGCATCCTGATGATGTCCTGACCATGCAGTACAATGAACTGACCATGACCAACGTATCATCACTGCCCCTGCATACCACTGTCCAGCTCGAGAAGCCGTTCCAACTAATTGAAGATGGGATTGAAGCCCTCTCCTGTCTGGTATGTTGTTGATAGGCTTTCTTTTCTCTTCTGTTCATGCCGCCACTAAAGGTGATGCTTGTGCTTGAGGCAATATGCCGTTGGATTGTTAGTTGGTCCCGCTTGGCATTTGTGAAGATATCTTGTTGCTGTAGTAAGCAGTACTGATAGGATGATAACAACAGGTGAAATATACAAAGAAATGGAAAGGTACTGATTTAGATTTGTATATACACTATGGCAAAGGGATCAAATTTGTATAAATCAACATGTTGATAATTTTAGAACCATATTTAAGATTTGATAATGATATGAAAATATAAAAGGAGATATAGTTTTCAAAGTTGCCTACTAATATTTGTCAATAATGGATTCGATGGGAATGATTGGAGGAGAATTGTTGCATTTTAAGGAGATCCAAAGTTAGCCCCTTGGTCTTTCAGTCTAACTAAAATCCCCTTGGTCTTTCAGTCTAACTAAAATCCCCAAATTAATGCTTCGAAATGTGTCTTCTAAAGGGGCCTTTTTCAACTCTTCAGTCTTTCCATCTGATAATGTATTTCCTTCCCCCACCTGTACTTATTTGCAGGAGGTGCCTCTGGAGGTTGGTGAGAGTAAGCTGATGACCATTCAGTTTGATCCTGCCTATCAGAATGATTCACACAGCCGTATCGCTGAGAAACTGCTGACTCTCACATACCTTGAACATCCGCACACTGTAAGTAAAGTTTCCCAGTGACATTTTTATGCCTCCGCTACAATGTAGCCGGAGGCATTATGTTTTCTGGTTGTCCGTCCGTCCGTACGTACGTACGTACGTCCCGTTCTCGTGATCGCGTTATCTCAAGAACCAATTGATGGATTACCGCCAAACTCAGGTCATGTATGTATCTTGCAGAGCTAATGAAGTGATTAGATTTTGGGGTCACGAGGTCCAAGGTCAAAGGTCACAGGGCCCATTATGTATGCAAAAATAGCTCGTGATCGCGTTATCTCAAGAACCGATTGATGGATTACCGCCAAACTCGGGTCATGTATGTATCTTGCAGAGCTAATGAACTGATTAGATTTTGGGGTCACGAGGTCAAGGTCAAAGGTCACAGGGCCCATTATGTATGCAAAAATAGCTCGTGATCGCGTTATCTCAAGAACCGATTGATGGATTACCGCCAAACTTGGGTCATGTATGTATCTTGCAGAGCTAATGAACTGATTAGATTTTGGGGTCACGAGGTCAAAGGTCAAAGGTCACAGGGCTCATTATGTATGCAAAAATAGCTCGTGATCACGTTATCTCAAGAACCGATTGATGGATTACCGCCAAACTTGGGTCATGTATGTATCTTGCAGAGCTAATGAACTGATTAGATTTTGGGGTCACGAGGTCAAAGGTCTAAGGTCACAGGGCTCATTATGTATGCAAAATAGCTTGTGATCACGTTATCTCAAGAACCGATTGATGGATTACCGCCAAACTTGGGTCATGTATGTATCTTGCAGAGTCAATGAACTGATTAGATTTGGGGTCACGAGGTCAAAGGTCACAGGGCTCATTATGTATCTCAAAATAGCTTGTGATCGCGTTATCATTAGAACCAACAGATGGATTACAATCAAACTTGAATTTTAAAAATTGCTTCCATTTTGGTTTGTAAAATTGCTCTATGGCGGAGGCATCATTTTCGACTGCGCGCAGTTGAAGTTCCATCTAGTTTCTTTATTTTTGTATTGATATGACTTCAGGATTGTTTTAAGTACTCATAAATAAGGTTAATTTAAATGGTAGTTACTGCTCTCATAATCATTCAGCATAATTGTCATCTACTTTTTATTAAACCTAGCTAGCACATTTACCCCAAACCACTCTTTGTATTTTAATATTTCTTGAATCATCCCTTTCAAATGATTTGTTTACCTTTATGTGCTGTTGCAGCAAAAGTCATTAGGGCCAGCAACACAATAGTATCTTGAACTTGTACTTGATATATTACATGTATTTTTATTGGGATTCCACAGTTTGATCCTGTATTCAAAACAGTGTGTTGCTGTGGAAAGAATTTCAATCTATCTGAATCCAAGTAGGATACAAATTAATGACCGTTTCTGCCACCATTAAAGTAACTGGTCACATTTCAATCATTGTTTGTTTAATCATGTTCAGGACTATGTCAGTCTGCGTGGCGAGGTCTTCTTTCCCAACCTGACATTTGAGAAGATGCAGGTCAGCTTTGGTTGCATCCTCAATGACACCGAGGTCACCCGCTACGTCAACATCACCAACAACAGCCCCATGGCTGTCGACTACCGTTGGTCTTTCCTAGAACCTGAGACACCCATCATGCTCTACCCCCTGCCAGTTCCTGCACCGCAAGTTGAGCCTGTGGAAGGTAAGATATTCTCCCCTTCTCTCCTGGTTCTGTCCGTTTTGGAAGGATTTAGTATTTACTTAACACACATTGCTAATGTGGTAATCCCAAGTTATCTTGGTCGTATTGAAGAATTTGATGATGCAAAGGAAATCTTTTTCTATCTGCGCTTTAGAAGATGCAAGGCTTGCAAATTTTTAGCTATTGATCCCAAATTGAAGTGGTTAGTCCAAGGAAAATCATTGATATTGTGTTGATTTTATCAAACGCAACTCCTGCTCTAATCTGCATCACATTATATTGTCAAAATATGTGTAGTGCTCTTTATACAGGGGATTGGTAAGTTCGCCCCCTCCCCCACTAAAGAAAAGAAAGAAAAACATTGAAATTATGTTGATTCTATGATGTTTATCAATTAATTCAGTTACTGTTTTCATCTGCATTAAGATGTAAGAGTAGACAAATTCTTAGGTTATTGTTGTACAATCATGTCAGTATTTATATTTTCTGGAGGTATTCTCATATGGCCAGACTATTTGAACCTTCATTGAATCGTTCTTTTGCTTCTGTTGATTATCCATGTCATTAAATAGAAATTTGTGTTGTTTCATCCTGCTAGTCAAATTCTTTACCTTTTGTGTTTTGTGTTCAAATATTTTTTATTTGATGAATGTATGATATAAACCAAGATCAAGTTTCAATTCATCAGCGAAAAAAAAAAAAAATTAGGGGGACATGTGATTTTAACACTTCTTCGTTTTTAGGGGGTTGCATGTAATTTTTAACAATGCAGGAAAAAGTAAATCTAATACATTCTTACAAGATTTTGAATCTTTTGAAGGATTAGTTGGTTGAGGAGGTGAATGATTTTGCCTGCTGCTAATTCATTCTTCTTCTTTTTTTGCATGGTAAATCATGCGTAACAAATTTAGACTAAAATTCCTTATTTCATTTCCTCTGTTTCCCTTTTCCCAGAATATGGTAAATGGTTTTGTGTAGCCTATTTAATATTTCATGCATTGAACACTTTTAGTGAACAAATATACACAGATATCACCTTTTCACAATTGATTTTTACTGATAGTACTTCACTGAGTTTAATACAAGTTCTGCCAACTTTTGCAGCATTGTGCACTTTTTGTACTTGTGCTTTTATAGATTTGTGCACCATCACATCACATATTCAGAAGAAAAAAATATGTAGGTTGAAATTCAGTGCAAATAATGTAGGCATAAACTGGTATTAGTCATAGTTTTGTTTATAGTTAGCATTTCAGTAGGTTGTGACATAACAATTTTGGTAGTACGGTATGTCGATTTTTAGCCAAGCAGTTAGGGTATAATGCCCTTGCCAAGATAGAAAGAAGACCATTTTCTCATTATTTGATGAAAACGATTTGATGAAAATTAATATTCAGTTGAAAGTTTATATGATTTTTAAATCTAACCATTCTTAGATCTGAAAATTTGTTATACTAAATTTTTAGTCAGTACCAAGCGATGTCTGTATTCTTCTGCTGGTTCAATTTGGGCAAGTAAGGTGCATAATTTGTCCCAAATACTTGCCCAAATGATAGAACTGCTTGCCCTTAGCCTCTTGGCTAGTACATGCAGTTATATTAACAGAAGTATTCTGATTGTAGGAGCTAGTATTAGATAAACCGTTTTGCACGCACTTGTACTTTCCCAACTTTATTCTCTATGCAAGAATCCGAGTCGGATGAGGAAAGCGAAGGTGAGGTTTTAAGAGATAACTATGGGCATCAATCCTTAGGGGGATATGTACATGTACTCCCCTTGTTTTAAAGTACAAGTCCACTCCAAAAATAACTTACTTTCAATAGAACCAGAAAAATCAGACAAACCAATAAAAAAAAAAACTTTGAGCAAAATCAGATAACTAATAAGAAAGTTATGAATTTTTAATGACATAAAAAACTTTGAAAATCACTACACAAATTGGCAACTCACTCATGAGTCTGTGACGTCATGTCCTCACTATCCACTAATTATTTTCTTTATATTGATAATATAAATTTCCTATTTTCCCCCTAAGAATCTTATTTCTTCACACCAGCATCCAAGTTAGATTGATAGTAATATGTTTTTGTGTGGATGCACTAATAGAGAGTAATTTTTCCAGTTAAATCATGAAAAATGTGAATTTTGATAAACTATTTATATAAAAATCAATAATTATGAATATACATTATTCAGAAAATAGTATCAATTCTTCAAAGTTCATAAATTTTTGTGTGAAATGTCATGCAAGCAATATGATACAAATCATAAAACCTGGGCGAAGGCATGGGGAAATCAAGTTTTGGGGGATAAAAAAGGAAATTAATGGGATTAAACTATATAAAACAATTGACAAATAGTGAGGACATGACGTCACAAACTGATAACCAAATTGGCAATTTGTGTAGTGATTTCCATTGTTTTTTAGTTTTACATACTTTTTCAAAAAGTAATAACTTTCTTATTAGTTATCCGATTTTGCGCAAACTTTATTTGATTGGTTTGTCTGATTTTTCTGGTTCTATTAAAGGCAAGTTATTTTTGGAGTGGACTTGTACTTTAAAGAGAAGGTTGAGTTCTGGTCATGCGATTGCATTGTGAAAGAAACGGTGTGGAATCGATCAGAAAAGGTTGATCATCTAGCTTATAAGTATTGGTGTGTACTGCAAGGTTCTGGAATCATCAAACTGATAAGAAATTTGGCCCAGTCTTGGTAAAAATACAAGCACTGTACACAGAAAGATGTATATGGGACTACACCAACATGTGGCATAAAAATCGGGACGGATTTTTATGCTGTTACATGCCATATTTAGAATATTAAGGCATTTGAAGAGCCATGCTTTTTAGGGAACATTTTTTATCTGATGTTCTTTCACACTTGCATAATAACAATGATAACACTCTCAAATTATTGTTCACCTCTTCCCAGAACTCAACCTTCTCTTCCCAGAACTCAACCTTCTCTTTAAGGCAGTGGACATATCACTCACACACACCCCCCTCCCACCATTCCCATCTCACCATTCCCATCTCACCCACCACCACGTTTTTTTTAACACTAAACATTCCTTCTTCTTTTTTTTCCTGTCAGATAGTGCTCAATTCAAGCATTTTGTGGGATTTGTTTATCAAACCTTTTGGATACTTAAAGTTTTTTTTGATACTGATGAAAAGTTGAGAGCCGGCCGACCCCCTCCTTTCCTTTTTCGCTGTTTAAAGTTTTCACTGTGTCCCACCTGCAAATGAAAATGGATTGATGCCCATGCTTGAAACTACTAGGTTTTAGATCCCATCCTTATAACCATATTGTAATTCACCCTGATTTAGTTTTCCCCACTGTTTAATCATTAATGTTGTTTTTTGCCACCCATTAATCTAACATGTTCTATATGACATTCATTGCCTCTGTATAATCATATCAAAGCCAGTTCAATCAGAAATGCCATTGAGAACAAGTTGAGTTATTTAAAGGCGATTGTAAATGCAAGATGGTCACATGTATTTTAGAAGTGCTGATTTTATCCACAATCTTTGTATGGTGTGATAAAGTGCATGGCAAGTGCATAACTTGTTTCAAACTATATTTTTCACACTTATCAAATGTTTTATGTAGTCATTAGCAAAGGAGAATATTCATATTTTATTTAACTGTACACTACCAAAGTGAAGAAGAAGAAAAAAAAAAATGCAAAATACAATGCCATGCCTGTATCAAAGACAAGGAAGTAATATTCTTGAGTCACAGATTTTATTCAAAAAAAGGAAAAAATTGAAAAAAAGTTCAAATTTAGTTTTTTACCTCAAATTTAAGCATATTCTGCACTTGAGGAAGTTTATGTGTTTGGATATAATACTGTGTTAATTTAGACTAATCCATATTAGTATAAAATCCATTCGATGCCTCTTTTTTCCTTGATTTTTTAAAATCTATATTCATCAGCAATTTATCAACCTGCATGTTTATAGCCAAGCTTTGTAATGCTTTCCCATTTTACATCAGAAACCATTGATATTATTAAAGTAATTTATGTCTATTTCGATCCCGAATGAAATAGTTGATATTATCCATTTTATTTTAGTAGTTCATTTGATTTAAAAAAAAAGTAGATTTCATAAAATTTCATCTTTATATTCATGTAGAAATTATATACAAGAATTGTGTATTCATTTACCAGTTTCTCCCATTTATATATTTCCAAAATTCATCATATGAAATATGAGAAAAATTATTTCATTATGCATAGAGAAGGTTTAAAAAATATCAAACTTCTTGAGTATATGTACATCTGAATTCCATCGATACTATTTTTCTTTAGTCTAAAGTGTAGTCAATTGTCAATAAATTAGTCAAGTAAAAGTTGTCACAATATGCATCCTAAAGATGATGGGTACAACCTATCGAAACGTCGAGATAGAGCATGAGTGGGCCCTTTACAGGGCCTCTACTAATCCTGCCAAAAGAATACATGGTGTTACCGCAAAACTTGCTCAAATCTATCCTCACCATGGAAGCCTTCAAAGATTACAATATGCTTTATTACTTATAGTTTGTATTGTGTTTATGTTTGTAAAAAATTAACGATGCTTCCTTGTGATTGAAATTTCCAATGATATTGAAGTCCCCATTTATAATATCCAATTTTTGAGTACCCTGTGAATAACAAAATAATACCCCGTTTTTTATGTGCACAAGATAAAATGGAGTTGCACCTATTATTCAAATTCTGTATGTGTTCAAGGTATGAATTTTTGTGACCCTGTATATTGTTTTGCTTCAGTTTGAAACCAAACTAATCAACACCATAAGAAAGAATAGAATTCATGAAGACTATCGGGTTGTTAATTATTGTGCTTACTTTAACAAGAGAATGATAAAGATAAAAAGAATATATAGGATAGGGCATGAGAATCTTAAGCACTATGAATCTGAATAATTAGTGTTAGTAGAAGTAGTGTTGGTATTGTTATTATTTTGAATTTTTAGTTATGCTGCATATAAACTTGACACGTATTTTAAAGAATGGTGAACATGGTGGAAGTGATGGTAACAATAGTATTAGTGATAAGTATTAGTGACACATATAATGCTAATACTATTGGCAGGCGAGTTGTAAATTGCACTCATTATATTATAAACAGATTCAGTAGTAGTGTAAATTTTATAGTCCTAAAATTCTACTTGTAGTATGGAGGTTTAGAGATGTTTTGAATATCAGTATTCATACCAGTAATTGTAATATATCTACCAAGGTAAACATTCCTGTAATGGATCAAATATATTCAAATATATTCAAATATATTCAAATATATTCAAATATATTCATTCATTCTGCAGTCTACTTGTACTAGCTATTCATGAAATATTTATGTTTCACAAGCAGCAGAGACACATGTAGCCTTTGAGGAACCTCTCCTTGGTGATGATGATGAACAGATGGAGGATGGAGAACAGACAGGCCAAGAGAAGGGTGAAGGAGGAGCAGAGAGTGGAGAGGAGAAGATGGATGAGATGAAGGTATGATACTACTTGCTACTGAGGATGGCCAGAAAGGGTTAAATAAACACAGATTCAGTTTATTGCTGTAAGAACTTGAAGAAAATGGAGAACATTGTTATTACAAATACAATGAGAAGCGGAAATGGCAACAACAACAAAAAAACGCAAAAGAAGGTGAGTCTGGATTTATCTAATACCAGGAGTAGATAGAGAACGAGGACACAATATCTACCGATATATCTGACATGTATGCAGACAATAAAGAAAAGCTAGGTTGCCATAGATATCCAAAGTAGCTTACCAGTAGAATCTGTGAAGTCTTAGGGTAGTGTAAATCACACAAAAATAAAATTTAGAAGAGTTAATGAAATACAACAAGAAATGTGTAGGTTAGTACATAATGAAGACACAAAGAGTGGTCAAATCGGCTGAATTTGCCGTTTTATACACCAAAATGACATATTACTTACATTTTGCGTCCCAAGGTCTTCCCATTCCTCAGTGGCGCGCTGAACCGTCGCAAATATGCCTTTACTTATTACGCTGCGCTGGTGCAAGCCCAGCGGGCGGCAGTCCGCACACGTACGCTGTATGTGCGTGAAGACTTAGCCTTCGCTACAGACACTTGCTAAATGTACGCGCACGGACGCACGGACAAGGCAGGGTGGATCACTGACCTCTATTATGTGGACGTACCGCACCATCGCCCATTCCCGCGCCCGTGTTAAAAACTGAAGCGGGTGCGCACTCGGTGGCCATTGGAGTGCCGTATCACTTTTAGAAGTGAAACATGGCCGCAGAGTACCTCTATACGCCGTGCGCTCATTCAGAAGTGCAACATGGCGGCCGCACAGTCACTTCTGTTAGCCAATGAAATGTCCGTGTAACGTTAGAGGTCGGTGGGGTGGATTGATATTAGGCCCCAACTGTTATACCTACTGGTTTAGTGCTGTGGGTCTATTTGAAAATAAAAATAAAATAAAAGAATTTTTGGAATCTAGATCGAGATTTAAATGGGGTCTAGACTAAACAAATTGGAAGACAAAAACTTGCCTTTGCCCAGAAGTATTTTTCATTCTACTTTGTCATTTAATTGCCTGTAATTTAAATATTTTAACATTTTTCTTTATATCTCTCACTTTTCCTTCTTTTACCTTCTTCTTTTTTCTATCCTCAGGTGTCAGAGGTACGGTGTCAAAAAATAATTAAGCATCCCATAATGCAAGTTGTTTGTAAAGTCATGCCTAACTATAAATGAACTATACATATGATCAATTCTGAATGACTTTTACTTTTGAAAACACTGTAATCTCACTGATGAACACTAGTTCTATAGGCCTATATACAAGTAAAGACAATCATCCCAACTATCTCGCCCCCTGGTGGAGCATATCTGCATGCAAGAAACCAAAGGCTTTGACCTTGCAGGTAGAAGCTGCCTGCAGACACAAAACCCCATAGTGCTCCATTTGCCAAAAATATTTTTGGTGGACAGCAGTGTAATTATGGCATTGAATTTCAATCATAGCTACCCGACCCAAATGTATGCATGCATAAAGTTGCAGGTTTAATGTGTATGATTAATTCTTAAAGAATTTCATATTTGGAAGCATTGTAATATCTCACCAGTTTAATGATAATTAACTATATTTACAGTCTTTTTCTTCTTGTTTAGGCCTGTACACCAAGGGTTTTCACATTGCAGGTAGAAGCTACCTGCAATAACTAACTGCAAACTGAGACTCACCAATATAGATATTGTTGGCTGTCAACTGCTTTAAAGTCTGCTGGACTCCACACATCTAGATGCCTGGGCAATGATAGGCTGCTCACAACTTCACAATGTTGCATACAAATTCTTTGAATTGTTTTCAAGAATAACTTTTTTTTCCAGACTCTTTCCACAATGCTTGTCATAACCAATTTGCGAATAATGCAAATTTCTAAGAATATAACACTAGCAATTACAGGTCTTTACATAGTTTTACCGTTATAATCGTTTTTACTTTTGGGCCTTTCAAGTTACACATAGCAGATATCACCGAGATGAATGTCAGTAAAGAATTCTGCAATCGTCATGTAGAACAATTCATTGTTGCCTTGATAGGAGACCTCAAACTCCCCATCCTTCAAGTTGATTACTGTTGCATTGTACCATTGCTCCTTTTCATCTTTCTCCCACTTCTGCGCGAATTCTCTATTAATAATTTGTCCTGGGTCTTTCACATCTGTCAGAAAGTTCTTGTCTGTAGGTTCGGAATACTCAGGAGAATGTTCTTCAACTCATCAACAGAGCACTTACTTAGGGCATGTTTCCCAATATCTTGTCCAAGTATTTTGGTCCTAAATTGAATCTGTGCCTTCAGCATCCCTGTAGCTCTGGTCTTGGACATGCCATTGACTTTGGTTTCACATTCATCCCGATGTTCAATCACCCCATCTTGCAAGATACTCTCAATAAGTTCTTCTACTTTGTTTCTGGCCTTCTCTGCTTTTCAGTTAGCTTCTGCTGTTTTCCCGGACTCGTCTTTTCACCTTCTCTCTGTATGTCACCTTATTCTCCATTTCTCTCTTGCGTTCTTTTGCACCTGCCTTAATGTTATTGCGAATTAGCTCCTTCCTACTTCCCTGTGGCTTGTTTTGGAGCCAGTGCCGTGTGGCATTGGCCTTGAACATTACTTTTGACTCTATTTTACCTATGCCAATATTGGGTGCATGATGTAGGTGCGAGTCCAATTGCGCAAAGTTACGCTCTCCACTTATATTACTGTTGCAGCATGATGCAGCTTGTTCCTTCAAGACCTCTGAAGACTCCCAAAACTGTCCACCCGGCAGCTGGGACCCGAGTTGACGTCTGATCACATCTAAGATTGATGTCAGAATAGCCTTGAGTGGCCCGACCATATCGTCCTCAAATGGTTGAGACAAAAGTGCAGTTAGGACCTCATCTTTAACAGGTGGAGTACCAAATACGGTGCAGTTGTCCCGAAGCATGGACTGCGGCTCCTCCGACCATTTGGTGAGCATATTGGCAGCACTCTCATACAAATTATTCATCTCGAGGATGTTGCCTCCTTCACTGACCACCTCCATCCAGGGTCTGGCTACCAATGCACCAACAAGGCCAAGGCATCGAAGATGGCGGATGTTGTCAATGTTCCATGCATTTACAAATGCCCTGTGCAAGTCATTTGTCGGCTTGTTGACCAATCTGAAATAATCTACAATGGCCTCCCCAATTAGATGCAACCTCCCAGCCGAATAAAACAAAATGTTGAATCTGTTGCCCACCCATCTGGGGATCTGTTGAGGAAATCCTTTCTCTTTCAAAAAAGACCGCAACTCGGTGCTATCTCCACAGCTGTCACTCGTGAAAAGCTTGCTCGCAACTTCGAATGAATGCTTGCGCATTACACTCGCCGCCTTTATTGAAAGGCATTTTGCAAGTGCGTTCTTTGTTGACATCTAGTCGTTTCAATGCCTTGTTGGCATCGCGTGCGAATGAATCCAGCGGATGCATGCTACATCGAAACTTGTTCACCTTGATATTTCTCTGCTCCTCCAGTTGTCTGTCGACGGCATCATTCGTTGAGCAACGATCCGTCATGGTATTAGTTACCTCATTTAGGACATGAGGGGACACAGCATCACAAACTCCCTTGATTGACTCAACATATTCCGCTGCTGTCCCTCCAACCTGTTGGGCGAACCCTATCATGAATGTATTGTCTTTTGTGGCGACTTCTACCTCTGCCAGGTGGCCCAGTCTACCTTTAGTGGTTCCATCATATTTCAAGGTAAGTCCTTTCTCGTTTTCTAATGCTTCCGTAGCTGACTTCTCGATAATTCTTTCATCTCTGACCCCATGCGATGTTGTGTGCTTGCGGAGGGGAGGGGACCAATCTTTCTCCCATGAAGTGTTTCAGTCACTGTTCTTATAGCCTCACTGGTTTGGTGTTCTGGCACACCAACGTCCTATCATGGAGATAGTAGATATACAGAAAACTTTCTTAAGTGGTCAAAAATAACTAGCAATTAGCCTAAATGTAAGTCTTAGAAACATCAGGTGAACATTGTATCAAGTGCTATATAAATTTTATCAGTTATATATCTTGCCTTCCCTCGTCCCTACCCAACAAAAAGGCCAACACAGAGGCGGATCCAGGATTTGAAAAATGGTATGGGGGGTTGCAATGCAGGTATTAAATTTGAAATTTGAAACAGCCAGAAATTTGCTAATATTAACATACTTGGTTTTCAAAAGATAGGGGGGAGGGATGCACACCTGACCCGTGCCGCCCTCCCACCCCCTATATCCGCTACAGCAACATCATTTTTATTTCAAACTTAAATTAATAATGTAAATAAATTGATAATTTGTAATGTGAAACAGAAACTAAAGTTCTGGGAGAGGTGAAAATAAATTTGTAAGCTTCCAAATTCTTTTCAGTTCAGTTCACGCCGAATCAATTTACACTATATATACACTTGTTCTTGTAACTAATCTACCTTTCCCATTTGCTTGTAATTACATATTAAGAACTTGCATGTATCCTTAATAAAGCTCAGTAAAAAGGCTGTAATTGCGAAGAATTCAATCACCTTATCAAACCCAAATTACTATTGATAGCAAATTCTTAATATGCTGGTTGGCGCCAACTTAGTAATTGGACACAAAACAAACCTGCAGGTAAAATGAAGCCTCTCGTATGGCGGTATTAAATTGCTTTCCATCTTTGGTTGATACAGGAGCCTTCAATTCAGCGATTTCATTCTCTAGCACAGCTATCTTATCTATCATATAGATGGAGTCTTCATCCGGGCGAGTAGTACGAGGCTTTCGTGGAACACTTGACCGTTGCTTCCTCAATCTCAGGTATTTTTCCGGTACCTTTCAGCTTTCTTTTAGCGCTGTCATTGGCCTTTGAAAGTTTTGTTACCTTAGAGCTTGCCATCTTGAATTCATTTTTGAAATGATTGCATCTTGCACTGGTCCTGAAAACTTTCCTGTTAAGGTCTTTAGTCCTTTTGTTGGTGTTGATGATGGCATGGAGATCTTTAACTCGCCGTCTCGCAGCGGTCAGTTTGTTCTGAAGATCTGCAATAGATCTTTCATGTCTTTCCTTGATTTGCTTGACCTTGGCATCATGGCTGACTGCTTCATTGTCAATTACCTGACGGAGGCGGTTGCAGTTTCCACATCCAGACTCGCTGACTTGGACTGCTTGCAGCCGTGCCAGGGATGGAAAATTTGTTTTCGAGGAACTGTTCAAGGTTCTCTCTTGCACCGGGTCTTTTGAAATGTTTCTTGAAAGTTGTGTATTTCGCATACAAACGTTCCAGTTGACGCAACAGAGTTCTCTCGTTGGCACCCCATATTCTTGCTATGGGTGAAATTAGACCACGCTCCTTAGTATAGATCTCGAGCATAAACCCATTTACGATATGGACGATGGAGATGTTCTCGAGAATTGTGTCTGGGGCCAGACCTGCCCGTGCTATAAAGCCACTGGCAGCCATTTCCTGTGAAATAAAATACATTTTGTATTCATGCAAACCTATGTGTATTTGCATATTATTGTTAGTGAAATCATATTTCAAACCAAGAGACCCAGTTAAAAAAAAAAGGAAGATAAATAAAAAATAAAATTTGATCACAAATAAACACACAAGGACAAGAACTCATAACAAAGTACAGATTACAAACATTTAACACTCAAACCACGAGTTATATCTTTTGTATCTTTCTTGAGTTTTTATCTTGGTCTTGAGTTTTTATCTTGGACTTGAGGATCTTGAGAGTCACGCAGACACAGTGAAAAATACACGGGGGCTCAGGGCGAATTTGCCCCCGAAATGCCCAAAAGAGCCCCCAAAAATCAGAAAGAGCCCCCGTAAATTTGCATAGAGTTCAATGCAAAACAAATTTTAGAGTGTTATTTTTATGCAAGCAAGCTTGAAAAGTAGCCCCTGAAAAATAAATATTAATTTTTTTCCTGCGCAGACAGGAGCACAAACCACCATGACACGGCCACAAAGGCAGCTGAGGTGTTCTACAGCCATGTGTCTGCCGGGTAATGCGACAAATGCTCTGATGAAATTATCTCTGTATTTAATTTTGTAAGAGCTATGAATAGGGAATCGATCATAGCTAATAGCTAAAGTAATTGTCACCAGAGCATTTGTCGTAAAACCGTCTGCAGGTAGTTCAGATCTTAGTTGTGCATCAAAAGGTCTTGGCATGAAAATTGTGTTGAAGTTCCTAGGAGGAAAATAAAAGAAACGTCATGAAAGTTTATTTGTGGGATATGTCATGTTGAACATCTCTCAAACTAATTAACTGAGTCTACCAGTCCATTTAAAAAAAATTTTTTAGGGGGGTAGTCAACACTTTGAAATTTAAATTTTGAAATAGGCCTACTGATCTGAAATAAAATTCTAAGTTTCAAACATATTTTGGCCCATTGTAAAACGAGGAAGACAAAGTAGGGCCTATAGAAAATTGAGCTGGTTACCCAGGACGTAGGCCTATTGCAGGTTGACATTCATAAGGGGGGAAAATATAGGTACAAACAAAAGTATTCTAAAAGGAAATGAAAATTGATTACAAGAGAAAAGAAAATAAAAGACATGTATACGCCTACATGTCAAAATAAAAGTGTACAAAAAAATAAAACTTTACGGCAATCACTGGGATTTGAAAATCAAATAAGTCTTTAGACATTTATTTCAGAATAATTCAAGTACCCATACATGTACAGTTGTTTGACACCGTAGAACAAATAGAACATTCATACATGGGGGGACACACCCTGAAATCTCAAGAGTTTAATACTTGTCCTTCATCCATTCACTTTTTTTTCAGTCATTATTAGGCGTAACTTTAAGTTAGATCTCCTCATGCATGGAATTTGTTATTTTCATGACGAAATGAAATAGGTTTACAACCAACTCCATTATTATGCTAGCACTAGAATATGCTCTGCGCGAGCGTATGTGTGTGCATTGAAATTTATTTAGGGACAATTTAATTTGATAAGCAGATATTAACAGAAAAATATTGTTAGGGGTGACATGACTGGCGTATAAATGAGCCAATATTTTGGGGGGACTGCGCTATATCTACAGAAATTTGTAAGATTTATTTATTTGAATTTTTTTAGGGGCAGCTGTCCACCCCACCAGACAAGTTGTACGCCAATTTTGTCTTTGTGTCAAGAGAGGCGTGACCTGAAGCCGAGAGTCAATAAAAATGATCATGAAACTTGAATAAAAGATGGGCTGAAACCTGAGCTAATTCCTGTAATAAAGAGAAAAGGATGTGATTGTGGATACACCCCCCCCCACACCGATATATATTTCACTGTACTCACTCAGGTCTCTCTCAGTCACTGACTCACACTCACACACAGCCCAGGCCAAAATTGACTTTTTTAATTTATTTTCTTAATCAGTATGCATATATAAAAATTAACAACAAACCTCTGATAATAATAAAAAATAATGTTCCTCGTCACATTCAAACGCCCACCAGATTAATAAAATTAAGTATTAAAGACCAACGAGTATGAAAAGACTAGTATCCATATACACGCACTGTGCAATTGCAATGGCGGTCGTACAACACATAAACTCAATAGCGTCCGCGGCAGCAACCGCAGAAATCTTTCGCGCGAAACTGCCGGGGATCACATTTTGCTGAAATTTGCCCTACTTGGTGCACTCATACTGATATGTGGGCGTACCTGGGCTCGGTAAAACTTTCTTCCAAAAAATCCGAAAACAGTTCAATTTTGAAAAAAACAAACTTTGGAGACTGCCAAATTCTGCGCAATATGGATCTAGGATACATACTGACAAAGTTCACTCCGAAAATAGCGAAAACATCGACTTACCGAGGTGAAAAGTCTACAAACTAACGGCGTTATGGAGGTAGGTAGCAGACACCATCGCAATGATCAGAATCGTAACTACTTCTCATATAATTTATGTTAATTTTATTTCTACAGGACCCGTTCACTTCAGGAAAGAATAATATCAATCCACCCCTTGTCGAAAGCATATGCAACGGGCGAGCTGCCAAAGCTTGAGCACACCGTATGTACAAAACGATGTACGTGCGCAAGGGCCCCCTCTAGTGTCGAATGACGTCCACTACTTAGGGTCATGAAAGTTTTGAATGTAAGCAAGAAAGGAGTCCCACATTCAATATCCTTTCCAGTGTTTCTCTAATATCATGACACCTATTTCAAATCTCTTTTTGATTATATTTGGCAGGATGCTGATGGCCTAGCACCTCCAGACAACGTCATAGAGAAGCTGGACATTCCTCTCTCCAAAGCCTCCCATTGATGAGACTGACAAGGCAACCCTGAAGTCCACCAGCCTTGCTGACGTGACCTCTGAGAAGGAGAGCAAGAAGGACAAGAAGTTGACAGCTACCAAGAAGAGCCCCCGCAAGTCGACGGCAAAGAGCGGAGGCAGCAAGGCCATGAGTAAAACCAGTGTCAAGAGCGAGGACAAGGCCAAGCAAGATGATGAGGTTGCTACAGTGGACCAGGTTTGTGGCCACCATATCTTTTCTTCTTTTAAGGGTTGCTCTCTATATCTTCTTTTGGAAATTTGGGGGCTCCTTTGACCCTCTAAGCAAATCTTCATTAAATTATGAAAGCTCATAGAGATTTTTTACTCCTGTGAATATGACTAGTGCTGTATGAGAATAGTGAAAAGTAAACTTCATCAAGAAATATCAAGTAGATGCAACATCAGTAGGAGAGATTGCATCACTTCGCTATTAAACTTATACATAACCTCCCCCGAATAATCAGCCCTTAACAAACATGATGCCCCAGTGGTAGAAATGCTGGACTGCAATTAGGTCATCTAGGCTCTAGTATTTCGATCTGCACCTTTGGCAAATGGTAAATGCAAGAAACAGGCACACGGACTACACGATTGTCAAAATTTTCCATTTTTAAAACTTTCTCCCACCCATGCAGCCCCTGAGTGACCGTGGCCCTCCAGTCATAGAGGATGAGGTACCGACTGCCAGAGCTCCTACCCCACTCACAGCTCTCAGGCCTGGTACAGCAGCCAGACAGAGGCTGAACAAGCTGCAGTACATCCAGGCCATCACAGAGCCAACTGCTGTCGGCATTGAAGAGGTATGACGATAAGAGTTTTGTACACTATTTCACTGGTGTACTCGGTGCTTGCCTAAATTTCTGATTGATTGAATAATTTACCTGACTGCTACGGAAAGCGAGATAGCACAATTACTACAATGTAGGTTCATACCTGGAACGAGACCCTTGATCTACGCTGGACCACAATTGCTCTGAAAAGTTTGCTTGTCAAAGAATTAACAAAAAAATGCAGTAAAAGTGCAGTTATAAATGCCCTAAAGTTCAATGAGACAGGTGTACATTTTGGCCTCCCTATTAATGCAAATGACCTAAAAGGGAGAGTCAAATACATTTTTTGGGTTGCTTTTAGATGCTTCCCAAAATAGCTCATTTTGTGGGTACAGATGAAAAGTAATTGCATTATATGCCATAATATTCGCATGTGGTGATAGAAAAAGCCCCCAACCACTGACAATTATGATAGAAGATTAGAACACTTTGACAGCAACATATTGGAGAGCTATTTAAACATAAAATTCACAAGTCAGATGTCCAATGTTGGGGTAGCTGATATCTATGATCTAAAGGCATTAAATATCATCTTAGTGGTGTAAGCCCAATAAAACTTTAAATGCCATTTTCTTCTTCAGGTGTTTGACATCCTACCCCTGTATGGTACCCTGCTACCCGGCGAGTCGGATACGGTGACCTTCACCTTCTATGGTCATGCAGAGATAGGGTCAGAGGCTAAAGCCCTTTGCAATGTGGAGGGTGGACCCTGCTATGAGCTAGATCTGCAGGGGGAGGCATCCATCGTTCAGTATGAGTTCGACCTCAAGAACATTGATTATGGCAGACAGGTAGGGGGACACTTAAGTATAACTATTTTTACAGTCAAATATGAATGAATGTATGTTTTTTTTAAAGAGCCATATTTTGAAGTTTTATTCTATGTTTCATTTTGGAGGGTAGGCATGAACTATTTGCTACGGAAACAAAATTCAGTGTGCATTTACCTAGCTCTAGTCTAGAAAAAAGAGACAAACAAACATGCAAATTTTAGTCCAAACGTGTAGACAAATATTTAAAAATTCCTGGGCTGGGATTATCACAAATTGTGCAGAAATGGTTAAATATCAGATCCATTAGATTGTACCCTACAAAATATGTTGTCTTCTTCAAACATAGGGAGTAAATGGATGCCATTTTCCAGCATTCAGGGAATATTGAAAGGAATCATGAAAAAAAAGATGCTGCTCTGTCATGCAAGCCACAGGATACCTCTGCATGAGAAGTTCGGGAAAAATATTATAGATTCAGCAGAAATCAGTATGACCTCGATGTTTTCTGAAGGTTAAATGTACAAGTGACCACCATTCATGTGTCCCCAACTAGATGTACGACCATGTCTGCATGGCTGAGATCACCCTGAGGAACACCGGCAAGGTAGAGTTCGACTTTCGTGCCCTGAACATGGACCCGTCCACTAGCAGCCGACCTCTCCCAGGGGTGCCCATCATGGTACCTCACACCGGCCATGTGGAGGCCTTCAGCGAGCAGAAACTACTGGTTAAGTTCCTGCCAGGCTACCCAGAGAAGTTCCACAAGAGCTTTGAGGTGAGGACTAGATGATTCTTGATTTTATCAAAGTGATTTTTCTAGAATTGTCTGTAATACCTTTATGTCATATCAGCCAAATGGTCTCCAATATCCTGTCATCTCAAATTTATTGTTTACTTGTGTGTTTCCTGACACTCTATATCATCAAACAATTTGTTTCTCCATTCCTCAGATCCAAGTCGCCCACTTTGAGCCTGACTCCATCAACCTGTGCGGAGAGGGTGTGTTCCCACGTGTCTCCCTTGACCTGCCCCGCTTCCCAGATGAAGAGGGGCTCTACTGCTCCCTCATGAAGGAGGCCAAGGAGAACCTGGGGCGGGACATCAAGAAGAAGCCCATCCAGTGTGCCGGAGGGTCTGGATCCCCTATTCCCTCCCCTACTCCAAGGGATCCTTCCCAGGAGGATGCCAAGTCTATCATGTCACTGCAGGTAGGTTGAGCAACATTCAGATCTATCTGGTGTGAGATTTATTATAATATACTGTAAATCTCTGTGTATAAGACGCACTTTTTTTCCCCCGGAAAAATTAGAAAGTCGGGAGTGCATCCTATAGACAGGTACAGGATATTTTGATGTGTTAAGATCTGTTGTTATGACTTAAAAATCAACAGTTAGCAACTTTGTGTGAGTAAAATCACCAAAAAAGACTATTAAAAAGAAAGTTTTACATTTTTTTTCTTTTCGGCCGTGTCCAAACAAAATAGTGCATCTTATACACAGGTGCATCTAATACATGGAGATTTACGGTATATGAGCATTAAATTCTTAATGGCTCAATCTAGTTGGTACATGATATAATATATTAATGGCTTTTGACTTTTTGATGGAGATACCGCCTCGAAACAATTTCCCGAGGGAAATATATTCAGGATTAACTTGGCTTAACAACAAGAAATGTAAACCTCTCCAGCCATCAAATCCATCAACAGCTGCCCTTATCAAAACAAATGATCCCTGCTACAGAAAAATTACGAAATGTTACGCAACGCCGTCTGCTTCCATAAGTTCTCTATTTACTCGGTCGTAAAGAAAAGCTTAGAAGTCATCCGTGGCACCGCAAAAATGACGTCATTTTGATTGAAGATGTATATAACTATAACATATAAAATACAGAATCCACAACATATGACCAATGCATTTTTCTAGTGGTTATCAAATGCTTTTTTCGTGCTTGGATAACTCTACTGAAGACAACCGTTTGAACCAGCGAAATCAACCAATGTAATTCAAAATTGCCATGTACCAAGTACACATGTGGTTTCAGTATAAAAGTGTATATGAAAACATTATTAATGTATGATACTTTATATACCACCCCTCTGTAGAATGAGTTCCCATCCGAGCTGGAATTCCAGTTGGAGGTCGAACGATTGCTGGTCAAGGAGTTTGCTATTGAGTATCAGCAGCAGAACGTGGTGCTAGACACTGACCGGTCAGCTCCAGTTCTGGCCACCCCAGGAGCCTTGATGGCTAGCGTCATGACGTCCAGGAGCAAGAAGAACGTCAAGGCTAAGTAAATTAAGATTCATTTTGTAATGTAACCAAATTTATACTCGAGTGCCTCGATACAAATTAGTTACAAATAAATGTATTTCAATAGTCAGAATGCAAATTGCATATATTATGTGTTGTTAGGTAGGGCAAGCCATAATGTTTGTCCTACTTAGCAACAAATATAATGTATCAAATTTGTATTATGACTATTGAGATACCATTATTTGTAACAGTTGAATGAAATAATTGGTATCGAGGCACTTTTCACAGAGGCATATGCATAAATTTTGTTACGTTACGAAAATGGCCTATTCAGAAGCAAGAACACTTAGTTCCTTCAGTCAGAAAAATAAAGTGGGTTAATGTGTAGAGAAGGATCCACACTAGTTTGGGATATTAGAGATATGCATTAATCACCATGTGATGACATATACTCTACTTCATTCTACTACATTATAAAAGTGAGGGCCTGTATTAAGGTTTGTATCTATTCGGTTTTGTCATTTCTTTTATCCAAGTTACTTTCTTTTTGTCCTTTTCTTCCTTTTATTGTCAATTTCTCTGTCTTTTTGATCTCTCTCTTATCTTACACTTTCTCCTTTTCTTGTTAGCAGTTGATGTGTGGTTGGTAATAATAACTTCAGTGGAAATGAAAGTTATAAGCCTATTCCAGGTTTTTACATTTTATCTTGGGACCGGTCTTCATTTTTCTCTGTCGCAGAGATAATAATAACTGCAGTGGAAATGAAGTCCTAAACCTATTCCATTCCATTTTATTTTGAGATTCTTCTTCCTTTTTCTCTGTTGAAGGGCTCGCCTGCCAGACTACATGCTTGATTTTGGCTACGTGGTCCTCGGCACCGTTCGAACACACATCATCCGAGCCACCAACACCGGCTGCTTCCCCGTCTCCTTCTCTGCGGACCGGATCTCTCTGGCTGGAACTGGGTTCAACGTGGAACTGGACCGGGTGCGTCACCTACCAGGGTTCCCGGACCACGAGACGGTGGACTTCAGGGTCAGTTTCGACCCCCTTGGATCTAACCTGGGACTGGGAGATATGGAAGCGTTGATACCCATCAATGTAAGCAGAAACATTTTGCCATTTGTGATAACAGAGCTGCCAAGTAGTACGGATTTCCCGTATTTCGTACGGAAATTAACTTATAAATACGGACGTATGTTTTTTCATGTTAAAATACGGAAGAAGAAAAAATCAGTTGTGTATAAGTCTATGGGCATGGCTGAAAGACGTGTGTCAACTTCGGATATCCGTTTGTATGTTTACTATGCATGTGTGCGGTGCTTCAAGCATTGATTGTCTGCGTGTGGGATTGAAGTGGAATCGGTGCTGCAACTTGCCAATATGCGTACACGTGTGTGTATGTACTAATTGTGCATGCGATGTGACTACGAGTCGAGTTAGAACTGAAATGAAGGACATTCGCAGAAAAGACTGAAGGAATTGTCCAGTCAATGACAGTAATGAATGTTCATTTGATAAGCTACATATATGTGTACTTCTAAGGGTTTTTTTTGTTGAAAGGGCAAATTAAATGCATTAATTAAGTTTAATGTGTTAAGTCCATTGTGCAGTGCTTAGTGTACAACGCAATTGTTTACGTGTGGGACGGAAATGTAATAAGTGATCGAACATTGCCGATATGCATGCATATTTTTTTCACGCAGAAAAAATACGGATTTTTTTGTCAAAATACTGATTTTGGGGGATAAGAATACTGAAAATGCAAAATACAACTTGGCAGCTCTGTGATAATATGTCTTGAATGGAATGGTCATTGTTGATGTTCAATTTGTAATATTGTATATCACATTTGACAGTATTTCATTTTGAATTTGTGTTGTAGCATTGAATAGAGCATTCATGTTCAGATGTTGAAGTTCTGAAGATTTGTCTTTGTAAGATTGCATAGTGTTCCATTTGTGCCTTTTGTGATCCGATGATACACTTTTCATGGAAGTGAAAAGCTGAGTAATATATCATTAATTTCAAGTCTTATAAAACATAATAACATAATATTCCTTTAAATGTTGATACTTCAAAATAAAAGAGTTCTGAGGAAACTTATAGATGTAAACTCCTATCATCAAAGATTAATGTCTTTAATACCCAAGGGCATTAGCACAGCTTTGTTTTTTAAAGCATGGACCTCCCATCCCAGGTATTGCATTTCATCTGAGCCTTCTTTCTGTTTCATTCCCAGATCATCAATGGACCGTGCGTATTCCTGCGGCTGCGTGCCTGTGTGACCATGCCTGACATGGAGATCTCGACGGACTGCCTGGAGTTCGGAGACGTCCAGTGCGGTCAGTGCAAGGTGGTGACCATCCAGATTCACAATCACAAGGAGGTCAAGTGTGAATGGTCCTCACTACCCACTGAGAAGGAGAAGAAGCTGGTGAGTTCTTGACCATTATATGTCCTCTTACTATTATTCATTCATTGAATGCTTCTGAAATCTAAGAGTTGAAGGCAATGTCATATACAGGTCATACCAGATCATTTGTTTCTGAGCGTGAAATTACTTAAAAAAATTATTTATAACTCTCTCTATCTCACTCTCTCGCTGTGTGTCTATCTGCCTCTGGCTCTGTCTGTCTCCCTCTCTCATTTCCTCCCTCCCCACTCTTTGTTCCTCTCTGTCTCTCTCTCATGTTTGATTCAGTATGTACCTTGGTCAAGATGTGATAAAACCATCATAAGAGATTTCATGTTTATTGCATACTTTGCTCTGTTCTTCCAAAACATTTTGACATAGAAGATGTTAGTCCACAACTTAGTGCTAGAAGTCTCAGTTATTCATGTACATGTTTCTCAGTGCATCAGCCCTCCAAAAACTGCATTTATACTCGAGCACAATTAACATGGATGTTCTATATATTTTTCATGTCTGTATACCAAAGAGCCATGTCTTGTAATTCCCTTTGAAAACCTTACAAAAAAAATTGCTTTACAAAAGGAATTATGATATGTTTAGTTATGGTTTCAGTATATCTTTTTAAGATTTCATATTTATTACAACCTTTTCTTTTCTCTTCATTTATCAATCATGAAATTTCTGTTAATTCATTGTGCAATTATACCCTTCCTACACAAAAAATGTAAATATCAAGGTGTTATGTGCGAGTGTTAATTTCAATGGTGTACCTGGCAAACTCTACATGGTAACGGTGACATTTATCAGTTCATACATATTTTGATCTCCTGTATATGCAGGCTTCATATGTTTGCCTACGTTGAATCTAGGAATCTGTACTATAAAAATCCACTCTCACTGTTCTCATCATTCCTCTTATCATTCATACAAATTATATTTTGAGCATACTATATTATTATTTGTGCCTTTCTGTTTTCACTAGCTCCTGGAGAAACAAATGAAGGTACAATTTGCCTATATTAAGCACGCACCCTTGTCACATACATTGCAAATTTCACTTCGCTCCTTTTGTCATTTTATTCATTATTGCTTTTTTTAAGTGTGCCATAATTGTAACAAAGGTGTAGCATTGATCATAAAAGTTTGTCAAACATGCCTTCCAACCAAACTTTTGCATCAAACTTTTTGTTGATACAAAATCTGCCTTTTTATTTCAAAATTGCTGTATCAACTCTTATATTCCAAGGAATATAGAACATCATATCTCAAAAGTAGCTAAATAAAGAAATTGTCTATAATTCAGCACCAGTTATTAAATTAAATTTGATGTTGGAATATATTTGGACTTGAATTTGTTTACAATGATTCTTGTAACTTGATATATTAGCTTTGATCAATGCTACTACCTTTTGAGTTTGCACTTTAATACCCAGAAAGTCTACCTCAATTTGAGTACACATCCAAATAAAAATGCAAAATGGTTTCTCCCAAATACACTTTTTTTTTGCGTGTGTGTTTGTATATACGAAACTGAAATGACAAAACAGTGTGCGTGTGTGTGTGAATTTTATCACTGTATATTTTGTGGAGTCTGCCCATGATTTATTTGTGTGCAGTGTAAACATGTGATTATTTTGAACATTTTTGATTTATTTTTAGACATTTAAAGTTGATCAGAGAACTCACTCGCAAGAGTAAACGCTGCCTTGACAACTCCATGCAATTTTTTTTTATGGGGGGGGGGGGTTAAAAACACAATGTGCATTTTTAGGAGTGTATGTAAGAGAAAGTCAATCCTAGAAAATATCAACATGTACATGTACATCTTGTGTGAAACAAGTTGCTGTATGATTCATTTTAATTGTTTGCAGTATGCTTCCTGTTATGTGCTTGCAATATAATGTTCATTTTTTATGATGTGAAAATATATATATGTATATGCTGTGTCACTATATTTGTTTGAAACAAGCTTCTATACTAAACTGAGTTATGAGAGACATTTGAGAAACATTTGGGTCGAGTCAAACCAAGCTTTTTGTCACATAGAGATTTCACTTAATAGTTTTGGTCATGCCAAATTGCTAGACATTGCTCTTTGTACACTCTTATTTCATGAGGTTAAAAAATAGATAAAGAAATTTATTAGCCAAACCTTATGGGTTGCTTTTACTTGACCACGTTAAAAACAAAAAAAAAATATGTTGAGCTGTATATGCATCATTGATCTACAGTGTATCCTAAAACACAGATCAGTGAGTATGCACAAGGGTATTTGTAGGCAACAATTTTTGGGGTATATACCTCCCCTCCGCCTCGCCAGCATAACAAAAATCTCTTGATATATTGGCCATATTGAATAGATTTCTAGTGATATGACTCCTTTTTTATCTTCTCTCTGCAGGTTGACAAGCACATGCCTCTTCATTTGAGACGGAAGCTGAAGCCTGCAAGGTCCATACCTCGTAACTTTGAGATGATGCCCCCTACTGGTATGCTCCTGCCAGGTCAAAGGGTCAATGTACAGGTCAAGTTCATGCCTACAGAAGAGGTCAGTGACTTTCATAGCCTTATTGATTTTTTTGTTTCATTATACTTATCTTTTTTAAAAACAGTTTTGCTGTTTGCATTTACAGAAAGCAATGATATGTTATTAAAGATAACATTGATTTTATAACTCATAGTAAATTTTGATAATAGGTGAATAAATACAGCTAGAAGGAATGGCTCAAGCTAAAGCAAGTATTATCTATAGATTTCAATATAGCCTCTCTAGGTAGAAGATGCAATGCAATTGCTTACAATTATCCACATCTCACCTCTTCACCCAGAAACTCTACTCTGAGCGCATCACCCTCCGCATCAACCAGAGCAGCCAGCGTCTGACCATGATGGCCACTGGCATTGGCCTGGAGCCACGGCTTGAGCTCAGTCAATCCCTGCTGGAGTTTGGACCCATCCTACCTCACAGCGTAGGAGATGAGAAGGAAGTTATCATCAAGAACCCCTGCACATTCCCCATTGAGTTCTACTCCTTGGAGTTTGATAAGCAGTATCTAACAGAGGAGAAGGTGAGAGCCAAGAAATCTATTTTGCACTGAATGTTTCATGCATCATGATTCTGTCATATTACATTAAGGGAAAGCTTGATGACAATCAGGTATTAAAGCTTTTCTTAAGTTCTGGTGATGGTGCTGCACTTTGAGGAACACTGGTTGAATGTCATTCTGATGGGTTTTTCTCCATTATGCTGTAGATGGGTTGTTCGGGCCAGTAAAAGGTTATCAAAATAACAAAAATCTTGCTGAAAATTATATAACTATAAGCATATATAGTCTGATATTTGCAGATATTTGAATGTGTGTTATGCATGTTGTCAGGATAGAGGAAAAGAGGAAGGCAGAGACTACGTACAGAAAGAGTTTAATATATGCAGAATGTTCCATCTTGGCAAAGTGTAGGAAGGAATGGAGAGGTACCACAGCCACCAAGATTTCTTCTTAAAGATACATGATACCTGATAATAACAAAAACAAAGGAAACTTACATTCATCTCTTTATTCCTATAACCTTTCCAAGATGCTCCGCCTTATGAAGGACTACGACGAACACGGCACCCTGCTCCTGCCTCCCCGTACTCCAGGTGAGAAGCTCCTTCAGAGATCCTGGAGTTCTACGAGGAGCAGAAGAGGCGTTGGAGGAGGAGGAGGAGAAGGAGAAAGCCAAGGTGGAGGCAGAGCTGGCAGCCAGAGCAACGGCTGCTGCTGCTATTGAGTCAATGAAAGGTGAAGGTAAGGGTAGGTACTTGGCTGTTGTATTGCCACAATGTACTTGTCTTTGGTGGTCACCTGTAAAGAATGGTCACCAGCCTTCCAAGTATCATTCCACAGTTTTGAATAACTCTAGGAGTTAAATTGAGACTATATTTATACATACCATTGATTATAATCTTCTTTTATAATTTAAAAAAAAAAAAATCTCTATACACCCTGTAGCTTCGTCATTTGGAAGAGACTTTAACAAAAAGGCTGATTGCATGATCAATGACATACTGTACATTTGCACTCCTGTTCTGTTTTTTTGTGCATGTAGTCATGTAAAATAGACATCAATTGATCAATCATTGACCAGCGGTCTGATTTCCTTTATCACTAGGAGGTGAGGAGGGCCAGACTGCATCCCAAGCTCAAGCCGTATCAGCAGCAGGAGGCGTTGCAGCCACCCAGCCATCTGTCACTGGTGCTGCAGAGGATGGCGCAGGACAGGATGGAGAGAAGGACAAGACAGAGGGGGAGAAACAGGACGAGGATGACACGCAAGGTAAGATGATGTACTTGATATTACAAATAATTTCATGTTTCAATATTTTTCCACTGGTGTGGGCATCCTTACATAATATTGTTTGGGATGACATTATTAATTCCTCCCCCCTCATAGGAATAGGTAAAGTAAGGTATTGTGTGTATACACCATGCTATTCTTCCTTCGTCTTGCCTTAAAGGCATCGTTTAGCAATCAAAAATCTGAGATGCATGGCCCTACGTGTTATCAGCGTCTGTGATATGGTGTAATATTGAAGCCCTAACAAAATTGCGCTTCAAAATGATCATTAAGTGCCTCAAAAAAGTAAAAATCTTTGGGTAACCGGTTTTACCATACTCATTTTTCCCAATAGACTGTAGTGTTGTAAAAACCATTGGGAAAACGTTTTTTGAAATTTCGAATTCCAATCATAGATATATTGATAATTAGAAGATGACTGACCTCATAATTATGATTGCAGCATGAGCTAAATACAGGATTTTTGTTTAGAATCTGAGACAAAGTTACCCAATCCCTTTAAACAGCATCTACCTGATTTAAAATTCTGAATAAAACATTCTGTTTATTCTCTATATGTAGGTGACTTTTTAATGGCCATGAAATTTCAATCTACCCTGCAAGATTTCTCTTATCATTTCCATCCTCTCGTGTCCATTCTTCTTTTAGAAAATAAAGTTTACTTATTTTTCTTTTTTTCTTTCAAACTTTGTCTATAACATCTTTTCATCTTGCTTTTACTTTCTTTACCATTTCTCCCACGAACAGACAAAAAAGACTCAGCCAGCACTGTTGGAGTTGGTGAGCTGATAGAGATCACCCCTGTCTCTGCATCAATCGCTAGGCACCTTGGCATTGACCTGTCCCCAGAGGGCAAGGCTGCCATGAGGCGTAGAGGGCTGGCCTTGGTGGTCCATGGAGCACCTCTCGCTGGTAAGGATCTCTAAAAGTTCCCATTACTTTCTAAGGCATCATCTCAAGTGCAGTTGCGCTATGAGAATTTATTTTATCACTAATTATCTCTCTTGACCCGGATGGAGCAAAACAGGCACCTTTTTGCAGAAATGAATCACTGCTATGCCTTCAAATTGTATAGAAGCTCAGATAATACTTGACCTAACCGTCACTATGATTTCCTTTAAATATGGAACTTTCAGATCAGAACTCATAGGTGAAATATAAATAAGTTATCTGTAGATCAAATCTTTCTTACGATGTATGACTCAGAAATAAGTTAAACTTATTTCAGAACTAATATAACTTTTTAAAATCACAACAGCTCATCTTAAAATTGAGCTGAATTAATAGTAGAACTGTGTATTTGTCCTTAAATCAGATTTATAACAAATCATATCAAAGGATTATGCCTTTATATTAATTTTCCATCAACAGGCAAGACCACCACATCTATCGCCTTAGCCAAACACTACGAGGCTGCCCTCCTGACTGTGGACAGCGTGATACTGGATGCCATCTCTAATGGCAACACCCCAGCAGGTTTGAAGGCCAGGGAGCTGTGTGCCATAATGGCCCGAGCCCAGCTGGCCAGGGAAGGGGATGGCAGCGAGGCCCAGGCCCAGGGTACGGGCGGTGCTCTCAGCATGGAGGCAGTCTATCAGCACACACAGGGACTTGGTGCTGCCTCAGGTAAGAATGTGACAGGTCGATTCCTTGATTGTGAAGAAAGTAAAATGGTTTTGGAACTGAGGGAACAGGAATTTCATTGCTATGTGCAAATCTGTAATGAAGTCGGGGAGGAATCAGCTTTCAGCATTATTTGCCAGTAAATTAAGGCAATACTTTACAATACGATTGAACAGTGAAAGCTAACAAAGCTTCGTATCCAGTCTTGATTGACCTTAAAACTATTCTCAACGGATATGCACACATATTGCTATATATTAAGTATAATAATAATAATAACAATAATGATAATGATCGATGTATGAGATTTTAAGGCGCCAAATCCACTTCAATTTGAATGCTCAAGGCGCACTTGTGAATAAATGAAGGAACAGCAGTACGATAGAACATACGAAAATGAAAGAACAATTAATTACATGCCAAATTAAACCATACGATAAATATTGAGCATTTCAGAATTTAGGTTAGGCTTCTTTGAGAAAGGAAGAATGTAGGCAGTTTTGAGCCCAGAGGGTACATGGGCCTGATCAATTCTTAAGTTGACAATCTGTGAAATAAAAGAGGCAAACGTTGAAAAACATTGAAGAACCCTGTGGACAGGGTCTAGTTGACATGACTTAGCTGGAAGTCTACCCAGTAGTGCTTGGATCTCATCTAGTGTGGTAGGTTGGATATCGTTTCGAGGGATGATGATGTGAGATGATCGGGCAGAGTTTCGTTTGAATAAAACTCTTATGAATATTATGAACCTTTGAGTGGAAGAACTGAATAAACTTTAGGCCAATACCTTACTGTTGACATGTGAAGAAAGAGGAGAGCTCTGTTTACGGTTCAGTAGACGGCTAGCTATAGAAAACGGTTCCTTAGAGTCATTCCATGATAACTGATATTTTATGACATTAATACTTCTGAAAGGGTTTTCTACACTAAAACTATTCATAATATCTCTGTTGAATGCACTGAAACTATTCTGCTAAAGCTGCAATTTCATTTTTTTAAATAGCTTCTGTGATGGGCGGTGCCCATTCTGTCATCAGTAACCGCAAGACCAGCACCATCTCCGGCCACAAGCCTATGCACAGCATGGTAGCTGGCGAGGATGGAGCCCCAGCACCGCCCCCGGCCAAAGCCGAGAAAGCGGACAAGAAGGACAAGAAGGGGGCTAAGCAGGAGGGCGATACCACCACCCAGCTGTCCAGCAGCCCCCCTCCAGCTGCGCCCATTGCTAGAAGGTTGAGTGTGAGTGCTAGCGTGGCTGGGGAGGAGGGGTTGATGAGCTGTATCTTACCTGAGGACCTGCTCGCTGAGATCCTGGCTGAACGTATGCAGGTGAGGACTTGGATGCCCTAGCTTGTACATGAAGCAATCAAATTTACACAAACATTTTATTTACCTGTTTGTGTTGTTGAAATTGTGTAATAATACACACGTACGTGGATGTATCATTTGAATTCTTTCATAGCATTTAAATATAACAAACTGACATGGAAGTTGTTACCATCAAGATATGACTAAAATATTTTGTTTTAACCAGTTGGATAGGATTTTACTTTGGTATTACATGCATCTCCATAGACTCTAACCCAAGTTATCTTGTTCTTATCTATTATGGTTACGGTGTTGTGTGCTCTCTTAATTGGCAGACCAAGATGTCCAAAAATGTTGAAAACAACAGCTGAAGAAAGCATTTACATGGTGTCAAACTGGAATATTAAAAAAAACTATAACACTAGCGTACGCATGTCTTATGAAGTGGCTTATGTCTTTGCTTTAATCAAATGTGCTAGTTTGTGAAACCTTTGAGAAATTGGCTTTTTCATTCATTTTGTGTTTTCATTATTTCAATTTCATTCAGTTGAACGACTGTCACAAGGGTGTGGTCTTTGATGGCTTGGAGACACTCTTCAGTCCTAACCAGACTGCTACAGCAAAGGCTCTCCTTGGGGCTTTCAACAACAGGAAATACATCTATTTTGTCACGCTGAAACTTGACCAGGTGGTCCTACAGGCCAGGGAGAAGAGACTACAAGAGGAGAAAGGTAAACTCAACTTTAGTTTTATAAATATGAATATTTTAGAATAGGTATATATCTTCTAATAATAAAGAGTTCAATGAAGATGGTTTTGATCATAGTGACACCAAGCAATTTTACAAATAGCTATGTCATTTTCTATCCTTCGCTTCTATCATTTTCTCCTTAAATTTTATTGATAGAAGAAATAGACAGAATCAATATATCAATTTTCTCCATTGGTATTTTATTTTATTCAAAACTAACACCAATATGTGCAAGATTTATTCCCCAACATACTTATAACAAAATCTGATCCATTAACCTACAAATTTTTTCCATTATGGTTCCTTTTTCTTTCTTTTCTTTTTACTTTTCTGTAAGGCTGTAAAATTTGAGCAGAAATTGACTTGTCCAAATATCCTCACCATACATACAAAATTCCCATGTATACTTCATGAACAATAGTTGTAGATGGTTTCTCTAAATGCCAGTTTCACCATCAGAATCCAACCTTACCTTTCATGATCAATCCCTTTTTATTCACCCCACCAGAGGAACGTGAGAGGGAGGAGGAAGAGGAGGAGAGGCAGAGGTTAGAGGAGATGTCTGAGGATGAGTATGATGCCCTGACTGAGGAAGAAAGAGCTGCCATCGACCGTAAGAGACTCAAGACCAAGAAGGAGAGGCTCCACAAGAAGTGAGCAACCATACATATCATCTCATTAACAAATTTTTTTTCACAATTATTAGCATTCTGATGAAAATTATAGAAATTCTAGCAAGAAACCCCAATGATAAAGGCTAATTTATGGAAATAATTATATCTACAATACTTGTTTCTGTTTTTGGAAGACAGTTATTATACATAGACCCCTATCTCTCTCCATTTCTAAAGTTCTTTTAAGATTTTAATCAGTGCTTTGTACACTGTGACTGAAGTCATCATTATTAGCTACTTTATGAGCTGATGTTGTATTTGGTGAGCAGTTCTTATTTGGGATTCGACTGCTTAGTGTGAGGCTTGCAGCATATATTCTTGTACATTTTGCTTGTGTTAATTCCAGATTCAGTATCTAATATTGATCATTTTGAAAAAATATTATTATTTTAGAGAAATGGTGGAGCGTCTTGAGAGGGAACAAAAGGAGAGGGAGCTTCTTGCCTTGATGGAAGAGAAGAAGCTGGAAGATGATAAGTAAGTCCAGAAATCTTCAAATATGCTTTAAAACAAAAAATCATGCATGAATTGTTTCTGTTCCCCTTCTATAGTGGGAAATGAGGAATAAGTGAATGATTGATTTCCTTGCAAATACTTCATATTACCTATACACAGGAAATAGTATGATATAATTGATATCATACTTTGACAGTATGCTGTAATTATAGTAGTTTTGTTAGATTTGGTAGTATCATTGATACATTTTTCATCATAAACAAGCCCATATATAATGCTTACATCTTCAAATAAGTTTCACACCACTAGACAGAGCCGTATGCATGCAGTAATTTTTGCACACAGATCAAACTTCTTTGTTTCTTCATTTTATATTCCTCACAGAACCAAGAAGAAGAAGAGTACCAAACAAGGAGACAAGGACAGCACTAAGGGCGGTGGAGGACCAGGTGGACCCGCCAGGCTAAGAAGGGACAGGATGGCAAGGTAGCCATGTCCTCCAGCCAGGCAACCATCAGGAAGGGGCCCCCTGACCCAACGGCTCCATCGGACCATGCCCTGAAAGGGGTGCAGTCGGTTGCCACGGAGAGACCGGAGTCACATGGCACAGCAGGCAGTGATCAGCCCCAGGATGAGGGAACAAAGTAAGTGAATGATGGTGATGATGATAAAGATGATGATGGTCATGGTGGTGGTGGTGGTTATTGTGGTGATGATGATGTTGATGAAGGTGAAAATGATGATGAGGAGGAGGAGGAGGAGGAGGAAAATAACGATGATGATGATGATGAGGTTTTATGATGACATGTGAGAATAAAGATAAATAAATGTAGATGACAATGATGGAGCCAATGAGGTGGTGATGACAATGATGGAGCCAATGAGGTGATGATGACAATGATGGAGCCAATGAGGTGATGATGACAATAATTTGCCGATGATGACGATGATCATTTTTGTGATGACAAAATTTATTGATAAGTGGGTCAAAGTTACCATAAAGTTGCTTTGCTGGTTATCTCCTCTATTAGGAAAAAGAAGAAGGATAAGGGCCGTCCCATTTCCAACGAGGTGGCGGTAGAGCCTGAGGTTGAAAGAGACCCTGCTAAGGAAGCCGAGATCTTTCTGACTAATCGCTTCAAGGCATTTGAGCATGGCATGAAGGACATTGACAAGATGCTGGCACGATGGGAAAGGACCACAGGTGAGTTGTTACAGCGATGGCATTAAAATTGAATGAAAGGAATTATTTACATTATCATAGATCTAAGTTATTGAAGAAATAAGAAAATTCCTGCTGATAATAGTATTCAAAGATTGTTATGAACATGTACAAAGAAGACATGGAGTTTCCTGAAATACTTTAGAATTGTTTAGAATGGTGTGGGAGTTAAGTAGAATGGAAGGAAATAATATTGGCATAAAAGATTCTTTTTACAGGAAATTATATGAAATAGGATGGAATAGGAATGGAATAAATGGAATGAGGTCGAAATAAATAGAATTGATTTTGAATCAAATTAGATAGAATGAAATGGAAGTAAAGGTTGAAAATGGAGAGGTATAAAGTTGAATAGATAGGAAAAGAATGGAAATGGTATGGGTGGAAATGGATTAAAGTCGAATGGAAATAGGGCATTGATTGGAATGAATTGAATTGAAATTAGAGAGAGTTCAAGTGCTGCATCTAAAAGAGATTTTATATTTTGAACTCAGAGGTAGAAAAAAAATAGCATATGACACTTACTATCGACAGATTAGATGTACATAATGAAGCTTAATATTTATGAGTAGCTTCATTTTTGGAAACAGAACCCAAGACACAACTCTCCTATCTCATTCTCCACATTCCTTCCAAACCTCAGGTCAGATTGTCCAAGACGCATCCGGTGATGACATGGACGCAGAAGAGACCCTAGCTGCCCATCCTCCCTCAGGCAGGAAGGGCAAGACCAAAGCAGAGAAGGAGAAAGAGAAGGAGCGAGAGAGGGAACGACAGGAGAGGGAGAGGCTTGAGAGGGAGAAGGCTGAAAAGGTAAGGTGTTCTTGTTATGCCTCCGCTACAACGTAGCCGGAGGCATTATGTTTTCTGGTTGTCCGTCCGTCCGTACGTACGTACGTACGTCCCGTTCTCGTGATCGCGTTATCTCAAGAACCAATTGATGGATTACCGCCAAACTCGGGTCATGTATGTATCTTGCAGAGCTAATGAAGTGATTAGATTTTGGGGTCACGAGGTCCAAGGTCAAAGGTCACAAGGCTCATTATGTATGCAAAAATAGCTCGTGATCGCGTTATCTCAAGAACCGATTGATGGATTACCGCCAAACTTGGGTCATGTATGTATCTTGCAGAGCTAATGAACTGATTAGATTTTGGGGTCACGAGGTCAAAGGTCACAGGGCTCATTATGTATGCAAAATAGCTTGTGATCGCGTTATCTCAAGAACCGATTGATGGATTACCGCCAAACTTGGGTCATGTATGTATCTTGCAGAGCTAATGAACTGATTAGATTTTGGGGTCACGAGGTCAAAGGTCAAAGGTCACAGGGCTCATTATGTATGCAAAAATAGCTCGTGATCGCGTTATCTCAAGAACCGATTGATGGATTACCGCCAAACTTGGGTCATGTATGTATCTTGCAGAGCTAATGAACTGATTAGATTTTGGGGTCACGAGGTCAAAGGTCACAGGGCTCGTTATGTATGCAAAATAGCTTGTGATCACATTATCTCAAGAACCGATTGATGGATTACCGCCAAACTTGGGTCATGTATGTATCTTGCAGAGCCAATGAACTGATTAGATTTGGGGTCACGAGGTCAAAGGTCACAGGGCTCATTATGTATCCTAAAATAGCTCGTGATCGCGTTATCATTAGAACCAACAGATGGATTACAATCAAACTTGAATTTTAAAAATTGCTTCCATTTTGGTTTGTAAAATTGCTCTATGGCGGAGGCATCATCGACTGCGCGCAGTTGAAGTTCCATCTAGTTTGCCTTTTAATCTGTGTCTGTTATTAGGCATATTACATACTAGCTGAGCATGAAATAAATCTTGGGTAAACACTTTGCCAGTACACATTGAAATGTATCAAAAGGTCACAATAATCAGCTAATATGCTTTTCATCTGTCTTATACAGACAACTTTTTGGGTGCTCGTCACCAAATGATTTTTCACAAAAAAAAAATTAAAAACAATTCTCATGCATATGAATTGAACAGTGTATGTATGAATAAACGATGTTGCATGAGTAGAGAAATATTGCTGTGTATAAGTAGACGTAGGTCCACATTTTGCTAAAATACAGATTATGAATGGATAATGTGGATCTTATTACAGACTTGACATAGGAAAATGGCAGTTATTTACATGTATACATGTATGTTATCCAGGTGTCTTTTTTTGACGGGCATTTGTTTAAAAAACAGAAGAAGAGTGCACTAGACAATTCACTTGTTAAACCACAGCTTTCAGGGGCCTGATTAAAGCGCTGTCTGCTGATAATCCCTCCCATTGTTTACTTTGACATACTTCAGGCTGCAGCCGAGTCTGGAGAACAAGGAGAGACCAAGGAGGGTGAAGGAGAAGGCAAGGAAGGAGAGGAGAAGGAGCAGCTCGGAGTACCTAACATCGTCATCGATGCCAGCGAGCCTGATGACATGATGGGTCAGAAGATCCTGGACGTTGGACAGTTGCCATCCTGCCAGGAGGTGAGACAGCTAGGCTTGATATTTTGAGGATTGCTGTAGATAAGTTATGGTTTGACTTTGGCATTTTTTTAAATGCCTGGAGCAGTTCCGAAAAGTTTATTATTAAATTAGCAAAAGAGGAGAAAAATAAAAGGAAAAAGAAATACATGCTATGAAATTTCCATTGAAATGCTAGTTAAGTATCACTGTGGCAGATTCGAAGATTAAAATCTTATTGATTAAGCCTTTTAACAATCCTTGACATTGATGGTTGAAAGTAGTTTAAAATAGTCAAACATGCACGTTATTCAGTATGCATGTGACTATAATTAATATGATATTAACTCCAGTCATTTACAGTGTATCTGTGCCATACAAATTCAAAGAAATAGTTGATTACTAGTTGCAAGGAGTGATGTGTATTCAGAATAAATAAACAAAACAAAATAAAAATGAATTTCAAAAATATCTTTGGTTCCAGGTCTTAGATGGTCTTGGTCTTGGACCTAGTGGTCCACCCATCCCACCTCCAGCATCATTTTCAGTCATCCCCTACCCTGTCAAGCGTAAGCCACCCCTTGGCTTTGACCCAATGGGGCACTACTACTTTGTTGCTAATGGACCTGATGATCCGTGAGTATCTATGGCTACCTTGTCAAATCTTAACCATTCTAACATCATGCTAGTCTCATATGTGTGTAAATGTGAGTTTTAGTGTTCAGTGAACTTGAGTTCGAATGATGTTTCATTAACTTATATTATGTTGCTAGTCCAAACGATCCCATCTACTGCATGATAAGCAAATAACGATAATTTTGTCACTTTCTCTCAATTGATGTATATTTTATTCATTTTCATTGCGCAATTAAACTCTTTACGATTAGATATGTTTTCTTGTATGGCTGAGTCTGATAATAAGTATGTTCATTTCTGCTAGGTTGATGTTTGTTTGATTGATTGATTTCACCTGACTGCAAAGAAAGCAAGTGCTATCTTAAGCCCGGCGCACACACCACACGATCCGACTGCGATTTGACTTTTGAAGGATTGGCAATTACAAGCAATATTGAAGCATAAACAAACATCGTCTTCCTGATTTAATTAGGTTCTAAATAATGGACAAAATACTAATGACCAGGGTTTTAATGCATTCAAGCTCTCTGATGAAAATAAAAGCTTAATCGGCTTCAAATCATAGACTATCGCACTACTGGTCTGATGTCATCATGATTCTGAGCCGATTTAGCTTTTCCTCCTTCAAGAAAGTGTGAAACCCCTTGAAATTTTGATTCTATCAATCATATGACAAAGCAGATTCTTGTTCATTAAGATTTTACATGTTTGAAATTCCATATCAAATACTATTGCAAATTCTTCCAAAATCGGATCGTAGTCAAATTGTGTAATGTGCGGTGGGCTTAAGTGACTTGGTAATGAGCATTACCAAAGGGCACTAGGGTATTGACTTTGTTAGAAACCTGGGACTTCCTTTAAAACAAGACCACTGCCCTATCAGTAAGTCATTTTTTTCCTTTGAAATGACTTTTTCCTTACTCCTTCAATAAAACCTGCCCTTATCTTTCATCTGTAAATTGTTTAGTAATATTGGACAAGAAGAGAAACCCAAAGAACTTGAGGGAGATCTGGAGGCAGGCACACCAGACAAAGGAAACAACAAGGTAAGAGTAGTTGTAGTAATAATAATAATAATAATAATAATAATAATAATAATAATAATAATAATAATAATAACGTTTCATTTTTAAAGCACCTTTTCATAAGATGCAAAGTGCATAAAAAGAAAATACTAACAAACAAAGCAAAAGAACATTTTCATACAAAGTTTACAATGATTACAAACAAAGATGAATATCAAGAGAAATTAGAAAACATGTATTTTCAGACACCTCTTGAAAGCTGCAAGAGTATGGCAATTCTTTAGAACAGCAGAGGGGTAAGGAGTTCCAGGTTTTGGGGTCCGTACCTGAAAAAGTATAGTAGAAGTAGGAGAGCAGGTACACAGGTTGTCATAACAATGTATGATGTAATACCTGGGCTGCTACATAAGTGAAATATTTTTCACAAGTTTGAGTATGAAATATTTTTGCACAGTGTAAATTCTGAATTTTAAGACCATGATATGTACATAAATGATTAACTTGTGTTGGAGCAAAATATATTGCCCAGGCACAGCTGAATATCATGTTAAAAAAGTCATGAATAAGAATAATAGTAACAATTATATATCTCTAAATACTGATGATTCTAAGCACTGTACTATTATTACCACGGCTTTAGCCGACCTACCCTGATAAGGCACTTTGGCAATGTCTTCTTATCGGGTACCCATGAATGTTTCATAATTTCACTTAATTAAGCCAATAGGAACTGTCTTTTGTATACCCCATGACATGTTTCATGCAATTAGAGTGCAATAGGCCATTTTCGTAATGCAACCAAATTTAAACTTGAGTGCCTTGATACAAATTATTTCATTAACCTGTTGCTAATAATTGTATTTCAATAGTCAGAATGCAAATTGCATTTATTACATGTTATTTGGTTAGGGCAAGCCATAGTGTTTGTCCTACCTAGCTAGCAACAATTAATATGTGCAATTTGAATTCTGACTATCGAGATACATTTATATATTCATAACAGATGAATAAAATGATTTGTATCAAGGCGATTCACAAAGGCATATGCATAAATTTGGTTATATTACAAAAATGGCCTATTCCCATATTACCACAAAAATGGTATATTCTTTGAAATGAAATGTACCTTCCTTTGTACTCATTCAGGATGACTTCTCTACCCCTACGGGTAGGAAGGGAGGCAAGGACAAGCTCAGGCCTGGCGCTGAGAGCACTGGGTCGCGCGCCGCTCAGCCAAGGGTTCTCGTAACCGCAAAGGGTCAGTCAGCGCAGCCTCCCCGCCCCCAGGAACCACCACACCGGGGTCGGACTTTGATGGCCAGAGCAGTACCACAGGGGATATGAACCAACATGACTCCAAGAATGTCAGGTCAGACCTTATTTTTATGTGGAAAGTATCATCAGAAGCAAGGAGACTTTTGCTTAATATGTGTTTTAATTAAATCAACAATGCCAGACTCTCTTTTGTATATCATATACAATGCTTTTGCTGGCTCTATTTTCTATATAATACGGTGTCATTTGCATAAATATAGTTCCTTGATAAACATGATTTTATGTAAAAAATCCATACTTGTCATTGGAAGTCCTTTGGGATATTTTGAATAATAATGTTTCAGAAGACACATCAAGGAAAGTTTAATAAGTAAAGACTACCCTAGGGAAACAGAACAGCTGTCTTTGGAGACAATGATATAATAGGTAATAATGATATAGGTGATTTTTATAAAAGCAGATTCGAATGTACCTATCTTGATAAAGATATATGCCAACAACTATTAAGCTAGATAGTTTAAAGGATGTAACCCTCAAAATATTCTTCTGATCCAGACTATCCATCTTCAGATGGACTGTACCAGCTGAAGGAGAGGTCACCCTCAAGCTACGCTTCCAGTCTGACGAACTAGGCCAGTTTGACCAGACACTCAACTTTGAGATCGTTGGCACCAGGAGGCGCTATCAACTCTTCTGCAGGGGTGTCTGTTCCTTCCCCAACATCAGCAGAGAACCAAGGTAAGAACTAATTTGAAGGGTTGAAGGCACTGTTTCGAAGAAAAAAAACCCCAGAAACATTTGCATATCTTGAATTAGGAGCAGATTATCCATGTGTTTTGCTTAAATTCAGAGAAGTCGTAATATATGATTTTTAGCATTTAGATGTTCACCTTTGGAATAGTTTGCTTGTTAATACTTGGGTCTCTGTCCCATAGGAAATACATTATTTCTTCATTGGAGTTAGGCCGTCTTTAATTGACCCAACGAGGAGCAAGATGGGACGGGAAACGTGAAGGAAATATTTCAATAAAAATATGAATACATTCATAATGCTACTTTTAAGTCTTCATAAGTCTGCATTATTTAATCTGTTTATGTCTGTACAAGATGCATTCATTTATGGAAGTTGCCTATATGTACATGTATATCCAAAGGAGCACACAGGAACACACTATATATAATAGGAACACACTATATTTTGTAAATACACTATGTTTCGTTGATTGTGATGCTTTCTACTGTGTACATGGCTTTAATCTGTCCATATTACCCTACCAGGATTGTGTTTCCACACCGCAAGAAGAACAAGAAGGCAGACGAGATTGTCCACAAGAAGTACATACTGAGCACTGAGTACCTCCAGATGGGACCTCTCCTGGCGGGTAAGACCAGGGACCGTTACAAGGAGGGCAAGTACCCCGAGAACATGGAGAAACTGACCATCAGCAATACGTCCCCGCTGGAGGCCGAGATGACCTTCTGCTTCCAGCACGATGGTAATGGAGCAACCTTCTTGCTAGATCCACCCAACATGGTGCTGAAGCCCAACCAGACACAGGTAGGTATCCCTGCATGTGCATGTTTCATCATACTTGTGTCGTGATAAACCATGACTGCTAATGGTCTTGGTCCTTGTTTCTTGTTGTATGCTTGTAGGAATGGGATTAGGATTTTACATGTCTTTCTGACGATGGAGTCCAGTTGTGAAGTTTAATGAGAGACCTTTCACACTGAGCTTTTGCTTCATTGCCTTATTCTGACGGACACCAAACATTTGCTCTAGCGACATATGTCAATAAATATATGTGAATAAATCCCGAACAGGTTTTAGTGTCTTTTTCTCTCTCATTCTTTTTTATTAAGTCTCTTGTCAACAGCAAGAACTGCTGTACCCTTTAAAATCATTGTTAACCCAAACTCCATTTTTTTCTGTTTCAATAGGAATTGACAATGTGGGCCTACCCAAAGAACCAGGGTTACTTTGAGGATACCATAGTATGCTGTATCAAGGAGAATCCAGAACCTGTCCAATTCAAGATCGCTTGCTATGGAGTCAGACCAGAGGTAGAACTTGATAAGAAACAACTCCACTTCGAGAAGGTGCTGCTACACAGGTAAGTCATAACCATTTACGAAGCAAGACAGGTATATGTTTTGTCACTGTGATCTGGAATGTTCTCTTCGGCAAATTATTCAAAGTTGTCTTTGACAATGATTCTTTCCCCTGACAATTACTGCTTTCTCCTGTAAAATAAGAACAACTTTAAACTTGACTTTGCAGAAGAAAGAAAAAATTAATCCATAACTATATGTCATGAAAGCAATATAATAAGTTCATTTTTTATTTGACAGTTCCTCTCAAGTTAGTTATAGCATTCATACCATTTTCTGGTTCCTTTTATTATTAATTGGTTTTCTTTATATGCAGTTTGTCTGGCCTTATCATTGTGAATGTAACATTCCAATTTATTTATTTCTGCCTATGATCTTTTGTAGACCACCATTGCTTTTAAATTGCATCCATGCAAGTTAAGTCGAGGATGAAAGAGGTTTAAAAAGCAAACTTTTTCATGTTTATAACCCTATAGGAAAGACACCAAGACCATCTACCTTCGTAACAGCACCCTGCTTCCTGTGGCATGGAGGGTCAGTGGCCTGGAGTCTCTTGGTGACGACTTCTCAGTCAGCACCGATAGTGGCGTCATCGAACCCAAATCTGAGTTTGCCCTCAATGCTCACTTCAGGGCCATGAAACCAGTCAACACGAAGAAGATGATCCGTCTTGAGGTATATAAGCAAAATTGTAAATTGAGATGCGAAGATGAAGAAACTGACGTGGTAATTTGTTGTATTCATCATTTTTTCATTGGACACTTTTACCTTCCAAAAGAAAAAGAGAAAGAAAAGAAAAGAGAAAGTCACACATGTGTGCACTTCATGATGATCAAGTGCAGATCTGTAGAAATTGTACTAGATAGTATCATGTTGTGTTACTTTTTACTTCTTGTTGGTTAGTTTGGTTGCCAACTTCTTTAGCTCAGATGATTTTTGACTTCTAAAGACACTGTATGATCCTTCTCTCTCAAGGTCTCTGATGTGGAGAACATCATGGGTCTCCTGCAGACAGAGAACATCCAGGTCCTGGCTGAGGCCTATGACGTGGCCCTGGACATGAGCTTCCCCAAGGGAGCCGATGGAGGTCTGGACTTTGGTGTCATCAGAGTCATGGATGAGAGCAAGCAGACATGCTCTCTCAAGAACAAGGGCCGTTACGAGATTGCATTCAGGTAGAGGAGCCACGATAGCTGGGGTTCACAAAGTAGAGGAGTCCCCCCTCCCTTCTCATTGGAAATAATTTGAGTTTTATGGGATATGTACTCATCTTTACAAAGGAATGAGTATCGACAGTAGAAGGATAGTCAGGATTATTCTGTATACTCTGGGTTATTCTGTGTATACTACAGATATTGTCAACATATTTTCCTGAAGGGTGCCAGTGGGGAAGTAAGAGACACTTCTTTTCCTTGGGAAGCAGGCTATAACAAAGCTAATTTGTGCAAATTTGGCCTAAAGAGGAAACTAGAGGCATCTTGGGTTTGATGTCATGTGGCAGGATACTAGGAAAGCATTAAGGACATAATTGTAACAAGCAAAGTAAATAATGAAAGCAGAGAACAATACATGAATAAATATAAAGAATGGAGAAACTATCCACTGATGAATTATCCAGACAATTAGGGACCTTTCCAAAATGTGAAGCAAGCAAAGCACATATATAATACAGTAAAAAGGAAAAGAAAACTTTATTATGAAACTATATATACTGACTAGTTCCATACTTGCTATAGCCATGCAGTCATCAGAGGTCTTTTCTTCTCTATGCTTATGTTTTCTTTCCTCACCCTTTCTTCTCAACAGCTTCATCTTAGAGGCAACTCCTACCAGCGGTGCGGAGATCATCAACCTATTCTCTGTCATCCCAGCCAAGGGAGTCCTGGTCCCTAACGATAGACCCACTCAGGTCCAGGTCATCTTCAAGTCTAGGAAGGAGATCACCATCAAGGACCAGCCAATCATGAAGTGCCAGGTATGATGTCTTGCTCCTTTCCAATCAACTTTGCAAATGCTTTAAAACAACATTTGTTATGATTCATGTATTATGTTATGATGTCAAGATGAAGAAATAAAACTATTCCCACTGTCAGTCATGCTTGAATTTCTACTTATTTTTGTATACCGGTATACAGTGAAATCTGTATATGAAGACCGCTCAAGGAAATTTAAAAATGTGGCCTTTATAGACGGGTCTTTCTATACAGGTTGTTGCTAAAACAGGTTTGACGGTAATAAATATCCAATCTAGCAGCTGTCCTGGGGTATTTCTAATTTTTTAAAAATCAACTTGAAAAATGCTTGAGGACAGGTGGAAAAAAGTTATAAATTCAATATATTGTGCAAGTGGACTAAATTATTGTGATAAGATGCCATACCTAAGTTTTTATGGATTGTTGGGACTTCATACTTGAGATGGTGGTATGCATGTGCACAGAATATATATATTTTTTTAGCTGCAACTTCCTTGATAAGAGCACTCCTGTCTGCTACAGGTCATTGAATCTGGTTTGAGAGATTATGTTTAAGTAATTATCTGTTGTTGTTTTATCTGTCTTCTTGAAGACTAACCTTGAAAACTAAAACTAATATAACTAATATTGCTTTAATTTGTGCCATAGGTGATTGAGCCCAACCTGAAAGACGGTGGAGAGACCATCGCCAGCATCCCTGTCAAGCTCAGTGTCCGGTCCATCTTCAGCAAGTATAACGTCTACCCCATCAATGACATCAACTTTGGGGCTGTCCTCGTCAATCAGCGTAAGCCACGCACCTTCCAAATCGAGAACAAGGGAGAGTTTGACTTCAAGTACACCGTCAACCGTATGGTACGCGACATGCCCATTCAGCCGGCCTTGTTGCGAGGAAGAGCGTAAGAGATTCTCCTTTCTTTTGCTTTACAACTTCAGTTTTGTCAAGTATATTTCTGATTCTCAAGTCATACTTGTCCTTGAAATTTCAGAGAGGCTTACTGCCCTTTTGCTTTACAATTCTTGTTTTTCATACATTTTCTTCCAGGCTCCAGGGTTTGTTTATGCCCCATCTGTAGTTACAAATCCTTAATGGATTTCTCTTAGTTGGAACCCTTGTTTTTCCAAAGTCTTTTTCTTCTTTGCTTCCAAATTCATTTCAGAAGTTTGCCTTCTGCTCTTAGAATAGTTACCGTATTTGCCGGCGTAAAGGCCGCAGTATTTTCAGAAGAGAAAAAAAGTCTGGGTGCGGCCTTTGCGCAGCAACAGTCAAAAATTCAAAAATACAACACGTATTCGTAAATGTGGGACCGGTAGCGAGATCCACGCCGGAGCTCGGGGCAGCAGTGCCGGTCGCGGTAGCGTCAAAACCATGTCTTTCAGCTTTTTCAAAATGTCTCAGGTACTCTAGATTTTTGTTTTTTCTTTTTTCTTCATATGTCTGTTTTTCTGTCTGTCTGTCTCTTTCAGGCTTTACAATTAATGCAGAGAAAAACATGAATATCAAGTCATCATTTTATCACTTTATCTTTTCATTTAATACTGTCTAACATTTTGTAGATAATCTTTTTTTTTAATGGCTGCATGCATGGTTTCTTCATTGTTAGTAGTATACTCTCTTTTGCATGCATTAATTTCTATCCTCTGTGTTTTCTTCAATCAGTTTAATTCAGTTACTGCATGCAGTCTGGTTCATATGTTCTGATTAGTAACCTTTAAGTCACCACTTTTCTTTTCTATAAAGTGGATCAAGAGCTTCCAAACTTTCCATGTCAATGTCTTTGTTGAGGTAATTATTCTCGGAGTTAAAACTGTTTGCATCAAATCTACCATCTTTACCTCTGACATAATCCCTAATCTTCACAGCCATAACCTTACTACCATTTTGTCTCACAATCTTGGAGTGGAGTGTTATGCCATGCACATCTATTTTGACCAGATGATTCCATGCATATATGGGGATTCATCATGTATATGTAAGGGGAATGATGGTCAAATGATTAAAACTAGGTTCTTTTTGTTGTTATTTATCTTTTTTCTTGTTGAGGGTTTTTAATGTGGGGGTGAGAACTATGCACAGTGTTCTCAAAAATATATGCAATTGTTTGATAGATTTTTGTACTTGTGTGGATGTTTTGATTTGTAATATCCATATATATCTCTAATATCCATAGCACGTATATCCCAACTGTGAAACAGTTTTCTTTTATTCTGGTCAGCCATAAATATATACTTTATGACTTTAATTATATTTTTTTAATTAATGAAGCCATTATTTTGAGTATACAGGCCCAATGAACTAACTTGGCATACTGGATTGAAACAAGAATTCTGTGTCTTGAATCACCATCTCATGGATTGTTTGTGTGTAAGAAAATGAAGACTTGTGTATAACAAAATATGTGATTGAGGATATTCTTTCGAGGGTGATTAGGTGGCCCTGATAAAGGCCCACTCATGCTCAACGTTTCGATGGTCTTCAGGATATGTACAAGGATAAAGATAATATCTGGCCTATCGAAATGTCAAGCATGAGTGGGCCCATATCAGGGCCACCTAATCACTCTCGATAGAATACATGGTGTAACCCTCGCAAACCTCGCTCACTTCTATCTTCACCGTGGAAGCCTTCAAATATTACAAAATAACATATAATCAACACAGTTATAACTGCTACTAATTATATCTCTAGATGCCCAGCAACAGGATTCAGGGGTGATATTTATAGAGTTTTGTGTGTATGTGTTTGACCTCTGTGTGTGTTTGACCTTTGTGTACCTGTGTCAATTAATGCTTTGATTTTTGCAGATTTGAGTGATTAGAACGATGTGCTGTCACATTTTGACACATTGAATAGTACTTCGTATCACAGATTTAACATTGTATGTATATATGTGTGTGCTTGTGATAGCTTTACACTTGCAGTGTGCACTGATTCTACAGCCAAAGACTTGTCTTATCTCAATGATTTACAATGAACTTCTGCAAATCAATTCATTGATAGGGCATTTAATGTGTGGAATTAATCTCTTTATAAAATGGTTATATGAGCCATTTGTTGATAGTATTTGATAGAGTTTAGCATTATTGTGCTTATTACAGAGATCATGTATACTATTCAATTCAGAAAATAAGTGAGGAGTGAGAGAGAGAGAGGGCCGGGAGAAAGAGTTGAGAAATGTCCTTGTTTTCTCAGCTTTCTAAAATGAAGATCATATGTATTGACAGTTATGAAATAAGTCATTTATGTAAAATTCGTTTAGCCATTGAATGTCATATGTATCACTGACGTGCATGTGTATATTTCAACAAAACCATTCCATGTATCTGTAAATGTAATTGAAAGTATGATATAGTGCAAATTCAGCCGCAATTACCTTTTTTCCCCCCTATCAAATCAAGATGTCATAATCATGCATTTTGTATCATCTCTGATATTCCTAAAATAACACATTTCTAATACAAAGATTATTCATCGGATACTGATAATGTCTCGTCTCATATTCCACATTCCTCTTTATTAGATTGATAATCACATAATTTGCATAATGTATCATTGAGATTTCATCCTGTGTACCAAGTGATTTTAGTGCATATATACTCTAACTCACTTGTTAAGTTACTCCATTTTAATCCATGTGCATGTAACTACATGGAGAGATACAGGTGCATGCGCATACTACAGAGATACATGCCAAAAATAGCAGCCACAATTAAATGATATCCAATATACTATAAGTTTATTTATAACTACATGTATTAGTTTGTTTTTAAACACACTTATTTCTTAGGTTGTGAAGAAGTCAGAATAAATTCACTTGTGCCATTTTATCAACATTTCTCTTGTTTTAATGTAAAATTATCAACAATTTTCATTCTTTGACTTGATATGTGTACAGGTTTTTGTTTGAATTCTTTGTAGTTGAAGGTTGCTGTGCAGTACATTTAATGACATCCAGTAGTAAAAATATACAAATTACATCTAAACACATGTATACTTAATGGTACCAGAAATGGAATTGCAGTACTGGTATTTAAGATACATTGGACCTGAAAGCTTAAAGTGTTTGGAAATAAGATATATATAATAAGTTGTGCATACATACAGACATATTTTGTTATTAATTGAATTATGAGATGGAAATAGTTGGAAAGTTGAGTTGGAAATACCTGGTAGTCTTTCCACCTCTACATGTACCTACATATATTTTCATGCATTCCTCTCCTATCTTGCGTTCATAATACAGACCACCAGGTACTAACAAGCGTAGCAAGTCCAGAGATGGGTCAAGCTCTGGCCGGTCAGTGGCCAAACCCAAGAGAGCAGAGTCCATCAGGTAAGTCAAGGAAGGCAATAACCTTTGAACTTTGACAAATTTTTCCCCTTAATATTTCTCCAATGGAGTTTTTGAGTAATCGCCTTCTTCGGTTAGATTAGATGTTATGAGATTTCAATTTCTTGCAATAGACTGGTTTACTTACATATTCAAATTTACGGATGTTTCAGTCCTAGGGACCTATATAGTGACAAGGTATTAACCTTTTATTAATGAATGAACTACTGCATATATTACTTGTTGCTTTGTCGGGCAAGTCTCAGGCAAGCTTTCAGGTTGTGAAGAACAATCTTTTTTTAAACAGTATGCATACAATTGGAATATGCTAGTAAACCGGTCAATTCTCCATTATATATAGTCGATGAAAAGTATGGTCTCGCACATCCTCTGTATTCTTGTATATGATGTAGGAAATATTCTTAGTTTTAATAGTCAATATGATAGTTGCAAAAGGCTGCATTGTTTAGGATTTCACATTGTATCATTAGGTGGGGAATACAGATTTTGAGACTTTGTCTTCAGTATTTTATCTAAGTCTTTAAAGAAGGTTTCCCATCTGCTTTGAAAATTTCCCACAAATCAGGATATTTCAAGATTTAGGTACATATATATTGATATTTCAAAGTACATTGCTATTGTAGCTCAAAGCTATGACATGTTTGAAATTACAGTGAAAATAGAGCAACAAACTTTCACTCAGTCACTCTGGCTGATGGGTCATTTGATAAAAAAAATACAAATGTAAAAATGCATCTCATCATTAATCTGTCTAGATTTTGTTAAAAAAGTATACTCTATCTTTGATATATTGTTTTTCTAAAGTAATCCCGAAGACAAGTAATATTTCAGAATTCACTGCGTTTTCTTTCTCAAAATGCTCTTCTTAGAAATTCACCATAGTTCTGATTCATTATCTCAACAATGCACTCATATTTAAAGCCATGCTTTTTTCCCCTTGGTATTTCTCTTTTGGTCTAAAGATTATCCACCAGGTAAAAGGAAGCTTGTGTTTTTCTTTCATCAATATATTTCCTTTCTGTGTTTAAATGTCACGCTATAGTATTCTCTTTCTGCAATCTGGTTTTCCCAGTATATTTTTGTGCATTTTTGTCACTTTTGGTATGCAGTATTTAGCAGTTTATAGTGCTGAGGTTGTACCCACCACAACTGCCATGCTTCTTTCTCTTTTTTTTTTCACTTTCATTTCTCACGTGTCTTTTATTGAATATATAGGTTTAGCATTTCACAAATAGATTGACACATGTAGCACACTTTCTATATAAATAAAAAAATATGCTCTTTAGGCCTGTAAACAAAAAAAGAAAAAAGAAATGTCTATGATAATGCAACCTGATAATGGAATAGAGACGTAAAATAAATTGTAAGTTAATTTTACGTGATGCAAATATTTCAGAATACACATTTGTATGCATATTTTTGACCTACTTATCCATTTGAAATCAATTTAATAGGCATTTGTTATTTACTCCATAATGAATAACCAACACATACATATATACTGACACTTAAGTTTAAACGTATGAATATCATGAAATATATATGAATATGAAGTACATTCTGCCTGGGCATAGATACATGTGTTTTAGATGTTCTGTACATAAGAAAAAATAGAATAATTGTCAATTGAGTTTTTTAATTTTTAAATTTTAGATTAAATTTCAGACCATTTCTAAATAATGCAGTATCTTTTTTGTTTGGTAAGATTAGCAAAGTATTTTATTTTTCATATTGATGATCAAGGAAAACTTCAAAATTTGATTAATTTTCTTTACTTTTTCTATTGTAGTTGATTTGCTTTGGAGTGTTAAATGTTATTTCCCCCAAAGTGCCTCACAATATGAATTTCACTTCAAATGAAAATGTAGCTATTTAAGTAGCACTTTGAAGTTGTTAATATATGTAGATTTCATTTTTGGGTAATTGCTGTCAAAGAGTGTTGCATCTCATGTCTGTGTTTTTTTGTTTTTATTGGGGAAAAGTAATATTAAAGTCATATGAGTATACTCTATCAAATAATAAGCTTGGCAAATGCTCTCCTCTGTATTTTAAATGGCACATATTCGGTGGTACAATGAGTCAATCTCTTTTTACATTATACTTTTTACTGACCCCCACCATCTATATATCTACATTGTATGTATCTCTGCTTTTAGTTTCTAATTACACTGAGGTATCTTTATATTGCCTACAATATATTTCTTGCAATTTGTTTGTTGTCCTTGTTTACAATAAGATTTGTTTGCTTTGACACTTCAAGATTTCATGAGTGGGGACCAAGAAAGACTCATTTACACAGAGTTATTGCCCTTCTGGATCTCACTACACAAAACACATTCTGTAACTCTAAATACATGACTTCAGTATATTTACTGCAATTAATTTCTTATTAATTTCAAGTACAAAGTGCATCTTTATTTATCAGTTACTTTAATAATATACAGATAGGTGTACAAATCACAATATTCAACGATTAAACATTGTAATCTTTACTCTGGGAAGTAAAATGTTAAAGCAACTTCATATTTAAGATTCCAAACTATATATTTCATCCAATTTGTTTCTGTTGATAAATATATTAGATGTATTAATCCATAAGAAATAGAATATATGCTTGTGACATTATCATCATCCTCATCATCATTGCCATCATCAAAATTGCTATCATCTTCATTATCATCATCATTGTCGTCATCTTCATCATTACTATCATTATATTTTTTCTTAATCATCATCATTCAATGTCATCTTCATCTCAATTTTCATCTCCACCACCACCACCACCACCATCATCATCATCAAGATCATCATTGTTATTATCATCATAATCCTCATCATCATTACTATCATCATCTTGTTCAATATAATCAACATTCATTGTCATCCTCTTCTCAATTAGATCATCACTTCCTTCATCATCATCATCATCATCATCATTGTATTCATCATCAATATCATATTCTTCATCATCATTTTATCATCTTCATCCTCCTGTCAATTATCATCTCTGCCATAATCATCATCACCATGACACCCTCAACATCGACATCGTTATTGTCATGATTATCTGTATCATCTATTTTTCTTTCACCTTCAGACAAGATGTGGGTGGTGCTGGAGGTGGAGGCGGAGGAGGAGGCGGCGGAGGAGGAGGCGGCGGTGGTGGTAGTCAGACCCGTCTCCAGCTAGGGATGTTCACAGTCTATCCAGCCTATGGTATGGTCTCTCCTAACAACCAGGCTACGGTCAGCGTGGACTGCCTTCCAGAGGCTGTTGGCTCAGGACTGGAGGTAAGTTAGGACTAATTGTTCAGTCTTTATTTGGTGTCCCAGTATGAAATTATGAAAGTATAAAATATGTGATAGAGGCTTTAAAAGACAGTTAAAATGTAATGTATTCTCCAAACCTACGCATTCTTTTTTATTATTGTAGATATGATAATGATGATTCATAGCATATTTCTGTCAACAATTACAAGCATGGAGATATGCCAATAACAAGGTTGACTGTCTTTCAAACAGATGAGGAAAATAATCATTCAAAGGCACCTTAAATGAATGACAATTTTTTTTGTCATGACCCAATGAAAAGAAATATGAAGCAAAAACTTGTAAACCTTTTGGTATCCTTTGGACGATTTCAAGGTGTAAAAACCACTGTGATATTTCATGTTCTATACCATATTAGGGGCGAAATTTCTTACTTGACCCCCTCTGGGTTTATGCATATTTCCTTTTGTTTGTTTTTTCAAATTATAGTGCTGTATGATATCTAATGTTGTACTAGCACCTCTGTTCTTTCTGCTTTCATCCATCAGGACCTAGCCATAGAGATCTCAGACCGTGACCCAACTGACCACCCCCAGGGCATCCCTTACAAGCTGATGGCTGAAGCATGCATTCCTGGCATCAACCTGACGGACCTGGGCTCCATCTTTGAGGAGCACCGCATCGTCAAGAACCTCAGCGTCTTCCTCAATACCCATCAGCTGGAGCTGGATGGAGGAGGAGTCTTTGGGGAAGACGAGAACAAGTTCATCTTTGGTCACGTGCTGGTCGGACGCAAGGCCAAGGCACGCTTCAAGATCTCCAATCCCTACAAGGTATGTCATGTTGTCATTCCTGTCTCTGTTTAATTATAGGCTCTATAGTCCTAGGTTACTTGACCTATTTAGAAGACATACTGAAATACTGGGATATGTTTTTCTATTGGATCGATATGTATATAAATATAACTTACTTATCGGGTAATGAATGTAAAAGAAGTTTCAGGTATAACATAATTCTGAAATGTTATCAGTTTAATATTTCGTTGTTTCATGCTATTTTTTTTTAACAAAGTAAACTATGTTTTGTAACAAGATAATCAGTTTATCAGGATAATACCCATTTATATTATTTCGGAAGTGATACTTATATTTTGGTTGATATGTCTAAGAAAAAATTGTAGCTTTACTTTGACAGCCCTTCAGTCAAATTTTAGAATGAATTTGCACCATGCAACTCAACTATGCTGTCTTCTAAAAATCGTACTAAACCAATACCTTAATCCTTTATCTCTTATGTTTTCTATACAGGTATCGTGTGATGTGTTGTTCTCTTGCAAGCTCCAGACCAGTAAACCTTCATCTAAGCTCCAGGATATCTTTGATGTGGAACCAGCTAGAGCCGCCATCCCTGCTCATGGTAGTGTCTATGCCACAGTCACCTTTTCACCTCCATCCATGCAGGTGTGTTCTAATTCTGTGCAAATAGAGATTTTGATTTGAATTACAGTAAAAACATGTCATAGTGGCCACCTATCTGTAAAGGCCACCTGGTTATAGCAGTCTCTGATTCTGTTTATCCCCAAATATCTTTTTTTATCTGTCATCTTGTAATTTTTTTTTCTTAAATTTATTTCAAAGATTTGTCATTGATAGAAAATGGTTCTGAAAAATCTAGCTAGAAAAGAATACAACAGCAATCCTTCTATCTATCCAATAGAGAATACAGAAAAGTTGAATGTATTCAATAGTCTTAGAAGAAATCTTGACAGTGACTACCTTGACTGATTAAAAAAACCCCACTTGTTTGATTTGTAACATGAATGATCATTAATTTGTCTCCCTGCTTTATTAGAATATTGTCTCCAGGCCGGTTTAAATTTTGTTACACTATAAATAGCACATGAAATTTTTTCTTAATGCAAACTAACTTTTTTTCGCACACATTTTCTTCAAATTACAGACATACACTGGTCAGTTTGAGGTGGCCATCGAAGGGCTAAGTGGACCACAGGCCAAGCTTCGTAACCTGTCCTTTGAGGTGCAGGGAGAGGGCAACTTACCCCGTGTGACGGTTCTCAAGCCCTCTCTGAGGAACAAGAAGGGTATGCCTTTGCTCCTCTTCTCTCGTCTGCTCAGCGGCAGATCCCAGACCCTGCCCCTGTGTCTGTCCAATGATGGCACCCTGCCCAGCAAGGTAAGTGGTCGATGGATAAAAGGGGGTGACTGTGTAACTTTACATGGGGATGATGGAGAGATGCCAGCTTCTGTGCAGTTGCTAGGCTCAATGCCTTCTATTTCCCTGGGGTATTTCAGACCTTTATAGGTGTCTTTTAAAATATTATATCTCACAGCTAAAGCTGCTCATATTTTATTATATTATGTATCTTTGGAAGAAATCATCTACTGTTCTTGATGATGCCTCTGTCCCTGCATAGGCTCAAATATGTTACTTAGCTACCGTAAATCTCTGTGTATAAGGCGCACCCGTGTATAAGGCGCACCCCTTTTTTTAATTAAAAAAAAACAAATTTTTTTTTTTTTTCCCCCCAGGTCTGTGTTAAAAAACCCACGCGGGGAAGGTCTTTCTTTTAACTGCGAGGTGCAGTTGAAAGCTTGTGAACTTGTCACAAATAATAGGAACAATGTCGTTTTTTAGAAGAATGTGTAAGATCATGAATGTAAATTAAAAACAGTAGAGGACCTAGGATAGGACCTTGTGGTATGCCATGTGTAATAGAAGAAAAATTGGAGGAATTATTATAAAGTATTATAAACTAAAGATTACTTTCAAACCAAGATGACAGACAAATTCGAGTGTTGTTCTAGTTTCCGAGTGGTGAGTCAACACACCGATTACTGAGCTGGGAGACATTGCCAGGCATAGTGCCAGGTGGAGGGGCACAAATCGAAACTTTATAAAAAAAAATATGATTTTTTTTTTTTTGTACCCGTGTATAAGACGCACCCCTGACTTTCAAATTTTTTCGGCAGCAAAAAAGTGCGCCTTATACACGGAGATTTACGGTATTATTTTGAGGCCTTATTCTACCAGTCCACCTTTCATTCTTGAGTTATGAAAAACACAAAAACATCATATTTACAAGGGATATATGTCTCTACTAATTATGTTCATGGTGTTTCTTTGTGTACATGTATATTTTGATGTTTAAAAAAACAAGGCATGTTACATATGTTTCTCCTATTGAAAGATATTGCTCTTTGCTTTGTCTTCTTACAGGTTGATATTGATCTTGAAGATACATCAGGTTCGTTCAAGCTCCAGAGTTCTGCCAAAACCAAGCTCATATACCCAACGTATAGTGATACTCTACTATCAGAAGGTAAGAGATATTCTGTAGAGGTGTCGTAGTCGAATGGTTAAAGCACTTGACTTGAGATGCAGAGGTCAGGGGTTCAATCCCCTAATGTCCTTTGGCAAGGCATTAATCTACATTTGCCACTCCATACCCACAAGAAATATGTTGACATGGTAGGATGACAATTAAACCTTTGTGTTAGTAGTTACCATATGCCCTCACAGTGACCATGGGGTAGAAATACTCCCCAGGGAGTGGAGATGGTACACATTGTGTAAGAATGAATCTGATGATTGGGGTAATAATATCTGTAAAGTGCTTAGAGAGCATATTTTGTATCAAGCGCAATATTAATCCAGATTATTCTGTCATATTTGTGTATATCCCCACCAGGAGGAATTATTAGCAGCTCAATAGTCTGTACAAACTTGAGTCAAGGTCAGGTTCCTGATCAGGTAAAACCACCTGGTGTGAGATGATATTATGAGAAAATGCATACTTAAACCGTTAGATGTTTCATCTAATGACTATTTGATAAGTAATATAATAATTCTAATCACCATTATAATACTCCATAATAATTCGAAATATAGATTGTCAAGTAAAACATTGGATAAAACTATACAATGTTGCCAAATTTCAGCCGACTCCACCAAGCAGCACCCCCATGCTGCATCCCTCATCATCCAGCCTAACGAGAGTGCAGAGTTCAACGTGGTCTACACCGCCTCCAACACAGGGCAGCGCTGCCCAGGTCCGCATCACCGTCACCGACAACCAGTTTGAGAACCAGCTCATCCAGCTGGTTGGAGAGAGTTACCATGACGATGTGACTCTGGACAACATCCATAGCCTGGTGACGGAGGAGACCCTGGATGGTACGGTGGAGGAGGAGCAGATAGCTGGTGAGTGATGCTTTCCCTCTTTTGCCCTGGTCTGTTTATAACTACTACACATGAATTGGCCTCTGTTTGTTGCCTATCCAAATATGTGTCTACCGGTATGTCATATTTCTACACCGATAACCCCTGTTACAAGTTAATCAAAGACAATGGAATCGGTTGCACTAATCATGTTGTTGATAGTATTTTGATGATACACATTATTTTAGATGTTTTGGCTGGTGAATGAAAAATATGTATTGCAAGATTTTATATAAGGTGATTAATTAGGTGAATTGATCATTGATTTTGTCATCGCTTGATGTTGAAACCCGTTGTTTTGATTATACACATATTAGAGTAAGGAGTATACCGTAGGAACATTTCACCAACCAGATTATGCTCCAATGCAGTCTTCTCATTTTCCAAAGAAGATGGGGTAATTTGGCGCTCTCCTCTGATCTTGCCTGAGAAGAAATGAGCTTTTTATCCATATATCTTTCTTTGGGTGTTTTTATCTAAAGCATTTCTCAATTTTCCTTTGTTTGCAGCTGCTCCATCCAACCACATCCACTTCAGTGACTGTTACATCAACGATGCCCGCCAGCTGAGTTTCACCATGACCAACCACAGCCAGAAGGACACCATCCGCTTCCACTGGCCAGAGAACCATCCCCAGCTCAAGTTCTCTCCAGCCATTGGTCATCTCCATGCAGGCTGTGCCAAGGATGTGGTCATCACATTCAAGACGACCGCCGCCGTCACGCTGACCAAGGCTTTGGTGGCATGCAAGATGTGCAAGATCAACTTTGACAAGCCAGTGGATCAGGTGAGTACTCACAAATTATCAGGACATCTTACTACAGACAGCTACTAAATTTTGCATTGATTGACTGAATCTAATGTTATTTATTCTCCTTGTCATTTTATCCTTGAAATATGCAAGGTTAGGGGATAATTATTTCCAAAGTTCAAAGTTCAGAATATACAATTCGTAGAGGCTTATATATATATATATATATATATATATATATATATGATTATTTTATCCATTCATTTATTACAACCTATGGAGGAGAATATAGAAAGGCCATAGAACTATTTTGCATTAGCATACAAACTTAGAAATCCACATTATACCTCTTGACTGTTGTGTAGATTTTGAAGAAAATTTCCTTCTTAATAAAGCAATGCATTTGATATTTTCTAGGTAATGGACTGGGATGACCGCTTGCGAACAGTCAATTGGGTTGACCTTCCAGTTGCCAATGCTCGACCAGCCACCTCTAGCGAGCAGACTGGCGGTCGGCCTCGCTCCACCCAGGACCAGAAGCGGGAGGATCGAGAGAGCAGGAAGGAGAAGAAGGGTGCAAGCAATGCAGCCGCCCAAGCTGCTGCTGCCGCTGCAGAGGCCGCAGAGAAGGAGAGAAATGAAGAGGAAATGAGGAAGAAGATGAACGCTACGCATGAGGTGCCACGCCCAACCAAGAAGAAGGTAAGAGAAAGGAAGTGAAAGAGAGAGTTATATATATATATATATATATATATAGAGAGAGAGAGAGAGAGAGAGAGAGATGGTGAGGTTTAGAAGAGACTGACATAAATAGATATAGAAGAAGGGATAGATAGATAGAGAGAGAGAGAGAGAGATAGACAGATAGACAGAGACAGATGTTGAGGTTATGAGAGAGAGATTTTGAAGGTTAGAGAAAGAATGAACAATGGAGACACATAGACTCATATTCTGAATTCTGGTTTAAATTAAACTAGAGTGTAAATGTGGTCTAAGTCCAGTCTAAATCCAGAAGTCCGGTTTACCTTAAACTCCAGTCTAAGTCTGGTTTAACTTTGTACAAAATTTATACTGCACCAGACTGTCAGTAACAGAAATGGAGTTAACCTGAATTAGACTGGACTTGCAGTCTTAGTCAGGTTTAATTAAACTCTGGTTTAACTTAGACTGGAGTTTAAGTTAGACCCGACTATCGAATACAGGCCATAAAGAAGAGCAAAAGAGATAGAGAAGGAAATGTGTGACAAAGAAAATATGATGAGAGTTAGAGAGAAAGACAGAGAAGAGGTATACAAGAAAAAGAAAGAGAGGCCACTATTATTTCTCATTTAAAAACATCTAAACATATGCCTAAGAAAATGTCTAGCCAGCCTAACAAAGTGCCTTGTCTGAATTGTAGAACCTTGAGATGTCAATATGCCGCTGAATTCACAGCAACGATTGTTACAAAACCACATCATCTTCTCGTAATAATCCCATGCATTATATCTCACGTAGGTGATTGAGACTGAGCCGGAACCGACCCACTCTGTGAAGGAAGACTCTAGCCGAGAGATAGAACTCAATGTCAGTGCCATTGCAGACTATTGCAAGTTCAAGTGCAAGACCGAGGCCGTCCACTTCAAGGATACACTTATGTTTCAAACCAGGATCTTCTCGTATGTATTCCTGTTTTGATTTTGAATACTATATAGTAACTTTATACTTTATATAGTAACTGTCATTGTATGTTAAGACTTAGGTGCATAGAAAATATAATGTGAATATTGCATAAACTTTATATTTGCACACTTAAATATAGAAATGAAGCAAATATAAAAGATATCCTTGTTTTACACTTGGAAGCAAGTTGACCATTTTTTTATGCACTCTTATAAACATACTTTTGATGTTCCTTTTCCATTCTATATTCCAAAATGGTTTGTAATATTCAGTCATTTTTGTCCTACCAAAAGGAATTTGGACAAGGACTGTGAAAAACAGGCCTTGTATGTTTAGGTGTGCCCGTGTCTATGTGGTTATGTGTGGGTGTGTATCTGTTTAAAATAAAATGTTAGATTTGCTTGTCCATTATTTTGTGACCAATCTTGATCTTGTTGCTTTTGTTTAACTTCATTATGTGTAAAGTCATGCAAACGCACTCTTGCAAAACAGTGCCAGAAACGGAGCTGTGCAGGTCAACCTTTTAAAATTACAATGAAATTTACAAAAAAAGAGAATCATTTTATTGTATTTATATGAGGTGTCGTGGTCTAGTAGATACGTTGTCGGACTGATGATCACAGGGTTTGCGGTTCGAGTCCCACTACGGCACTAATGTCCTTTGGCAAGACATTAATGTACATTTGCCACTCTCCACCCAGGTGTTAAATGGGTACCGGCAGGAAGGAATTCCTTGAATGCTATGAGCACTGATATGGTAGCCTAGCAGAGCCGGGGTAGTATTGGAGTGCCTTGAGCACCTTGGGTGGTGGATATGTGCGCTTTGCAAATATCCAATATTATTATTGTTATTATTACAGGTTTCTGGTGACAAACAAGGGAACAGTGGGGCTACCTTTCAGCTGGCAGGTGGTCATGGAGGATGAGGTAGCGAACCACAAGAGTGTCAGTTTTGCCGATGGTGAACAACTGAGACTCCCGTCCCGCTGCAGCACCGCCGCTGATGGCGCTGTGGACGTGTACCCCTTCACTGTAGAGCCGGACATGGGGTCTATCGGGCCGGGCAAGAAGCAGAACTTCAAGGTCAAGTTTGCTCCCCTGGATATCAAGGATTATGAGGGCAGGCTCATCTGCAGGTAAATTGATCTTGCTTATCACATCAAATTGATTGATCTTCGAATGTTATATTTAAAAAAAATTAACATCCCATGTATGCAATTGGGAAGAAAAAAAACATTGCACAGAGAAAAGTGTCAAATCATATTTTACTTGCAATCGTCATATTGATTTTACATATGAAAAATGAGAATACATGCAGGAATTTGACAATCTTGATTGGTTAGAAGAAATAATTCATTGCTAGGAAAGAATGTGATTTTGTTCTCATGATCCTTTTCAGAGAGAAAAAGTATGTGATCCTCATTTTGTAGAGCAAACAAAAGTTGTTTTATAAACACATAAATTCAGCTATTGCTTGCACTCTGTATTACATCTGATTGATTAGGTCAAGTCTAGCATTTGCATTTATCACATTTTCCATGTGAATTGGTAAATGTCCATTTGTGAAATGTTATTAAAAAAAACCCACATCAATTTACAGTGATAATTCCACATTTCTACTGTTTTTAGTATAAAGAAAGCTAGAGCTTAAGAAAGACATTATGTTAAAGATGTTTGAAATCAATCAAGGAAAGATTTTGTAATTAGTCTTTGGTAATTTATCTGTATTTGAATACCAGAGTGCCTAATCTAGAAGAGGGCAAGCAGGGACCAGTCCTGGCCGTCAAGGGTAAGAGTGTGATGCCTTACTGCCACTTTGATCTGGAGGACTCGGACTACATCACCGGAGCCAGGCGCAATCCGGAGCTGCCTGGACCAGGAGGGGCTCCACCTGGCTCTACCCTGGATCCCAACACCAGGGTCCTGGAGATGGCCTCCATTGGTGTGCAGGTAAGAAGGAATGGAAGGATGGAGAGGAGAAGAAGAAACTAGAGAGAAGATACAGGGAATATACACTGTAAAAAACATGAAGGGGAATTAGTGAAAGTGGGTTGGAAAAGCAAATGCAGATTGTGTTCAGGAATAGAGACATAACAAGAGAGGGAAGGAGTAAGAGAGAAAAGAAAAAAGTGCCCTGCCATTTGCCATCAGTATTAAATCATTAATGTTTATTAGCAAGGTAATCTGTGTGTGTTCCTTGATTTGTGATACAAGAAAATTTGTATAATACATGTAGCTTTGTTCCAGAAGAATGTTTACAAGAAAAGAGAAAATATATGTATTTCAAACTAATGAAATACAATTTACATGTGCATATTACTTAAAATATTGCTAATAGCTACAGTGTATACCCAAGAGGAAATTGAGAAAAGCATTGTTTTCATTTACATTGTTCACTATAACATAGTATATTTTAATATAATATCAATCTCTGAAGACAAGATTGAATAAACCATTGACTATTGAGCATGTGGCTCTGTTCTGATTGCAGGTGCGCAACACTCGTCACTTCTTCATCGTGAACCCTACAGCCACGCCCTACACCTTCATATGGATGTGTGAGGATGAAGAAGACCCAAAGAAACCCACTGTATTCAAATGTCTGACCACACAGGGCCAGGTAGCATCTGGCAAGAAGACACAGGTATGTACTGTAGGGATTCGAACTGTTAGCCCGTAATGAATAAAACATATTGTATTATGTCGCCTCTTGTGTCATTGTCGTGTTGTCTTGTTACAGAAGCATCGTATTTTCATCATGCACTGTTATGATCAAATTTTGCCTGTAAAGTTCTTTCATTCATGTATTCAGTCAGTCAGTCAGAATGCTCAAATTCAAACAATATGCTTGCATGAGCACAAAGACCAAACATCACTTTATTATGATTAATTTAGATATTTTGATACTCATTTATATGTGCAAAGAAATCCAATTAAGACTTACATGCATGGAATTGCTTCTGAACTTTTGTGCCACCTTGTTTATGAATAATTGTCATGTTAAATTTTGAGAGAAATATTTGCCTTTCTTTTCATTGTTTATTAGTTGGTACTTGTTTGTACAAGTTTAAATTGCCAGACAGGATATGCTGCAGAATCGCAGAATGGGATGAATTCCCTATAAAATGAAGACCTTTCAATGAGTAGTGATTAGGGCCGTGTGACACTCTGGTTTTGATACTAAATCAATTCCCTAGTTAACAAAAATTAAAAGCTCCTCCTGTAATTTATATCTGCAAGTATGCATTTGACTTTGTGTTGCATTTCAGCGACAATAATCACCAACACCTACTCATTATCATTTCTTGTTCCATGTTTGTCATCACCAGGTGAGCTTTGAGTTCTTGCCAAACCAGCTGGGTGTTGTGGAATCCTTCTGGAGGTTCACCATCCCTGAGCAGAACATCTCCGTCCCGTTCCTCTTGGTAGGAGATGCCCATGAACCTGCCGTCTCCACCGACAGATCCCACATCAACTTCAAGTCCATGCTTCTTGGTAAGTATTGATTCGTTTCCCAATTGTAAAGGGCTAGTTCCCGAAGGTTACCTGGTATACACATACATAACTATCATTTGTTATTTAGAGGTGGGAAAATTAGTTGTGTCATTTCCCTTTTTTTCAATGGATACCCTGCAACAAATAAAGTGCCATTCATACGTTATAGCTAGTATATGAGTTTCCATTATACTTAGGATGCATTTGTTGGAACAAGCCCTCTGCATTCAGTGTTCCCACTGAGCATACATGAATGAGCAAGAATAATGATGCTATTAATCATTAGTTATTAATAATTAAAAACTATCATGTTAATATAAAGTCATAAATGCCATTTCTACATTACTAATGTGCTGAAGGTGAAGTGGAAAATCAAATAACAATGCAAATTTAACTCACAAAGATAGAATGCACCTCCTTGCCAGGATGTGTTGTCTATTCCATTATTCACTTTTGCTGTAATCCCATGTCCTGTAACATGCAGTTCCTGTTCACAAAGATGGCTCCTGTATTCAACATGCTTATAACTCTATTATTATTATCCTGTTATTTTAGGTAACGAGGCCTATGAGAGAATTTTCCTGATCAACAACGAGGCACGAGCCTTTGACTTTGAGATCAACGAGACCTCTTGTCATTCAGAAGCATTCTCATCCAGGCTCCATTTGACTCCAATGAAGGGCACCATTCTGCCCAATGACAGGTGAGTAGAGTCAATGAACTTAGTTAAAGATATTTCAATGATAGACTGAATCATTATACAATAGTATACAGTTAACAACTACATTATTCATACCCCTTGTAAATTTGAAGTTTGTTGTGTCTTTCGTAGCTCCAGAATAAAAGATGGACTAGATGAATTAGGGCCTTTGTTTAACACTTTTAGATGTAAGCTTTAATACTTCACATTCTAAAGAAACATAAATTGGGACAAATACATTTTTTGCACATTCCATCCTTCCATTTCTTCTCACCTGCACACCAACAAAGTTTTTCAAAATCTTGAGATATTGAATGTCTGAGGGCCATCCATGTACTTTTTTCACGAAGATGAGATATTGGATGGCCATCCAGGTACTTAGATGCACTGATTTCTTTTAAATGATAATTTACACAATTTCCTTCAAATTCCCAGGATCCCCATCGATGTTTCCTTCATCCCCCGTGAGGAGAAGGTGGTCAACTTCAACGTCCAGATCCAGGTCCGGAAGAAGACCCTACCGATCTGTCTCAACGTCAAGGCGGAGGGCTACTCCATGAACTGCATTGTCCAGTGTGAAGACTCGACTGGTCAGAAGAAAGACCTGTCCAGCACAGGGGTCAACTGCATTGACTTTGGAGAGGTCAGTCATATCATTTTTCTCAACTGGTCGTTTGACCTCTCAACTTGACGCTTGACCGTTTCCCGAATGGGGAGAGCACTTTAGTTGTTGGGTTGTGTTTGACTTGCAATTGAGAATGTGCTACAGTTGAAGCAAAGTTAATCATAAGATTTTGATTTTGAAATGTATTTAATTCAAGTCAAAGACAAGGCACTTTATAGCATGTTGTCTCTCTCAACACCGGTTTAGTAAGTGGGTAACTGGTTGAATTCAATTCTTGAATGCCTTGTAAGCTACATTACATTGCATGCATGCCAATATGTTCAACTAGTCAGAGTAATAGCTTTTAAAGTGTACACAGGACCTGGGGTGTTTCACAAAGACTAAGATCGACTTAAAGTTTGACTTGAACTATGGCAGGCCGTTCATGCCACTTGTTCCTCTAACCATTCCTGGCATTAGTTGCTCAAGTGACAAACACATCGTGGTCACAAATCTACAGAATTTACATTTTTGGATAGTTTATTATTGAAGGAAAAAATATTATCTAAAGATCATAATTGAGAGATCAATGGTGAGAGCAGCCAGTGGCATGAATGGCCTGCCATATTTCAAGTCCAACTTAAGTCAATCTTAGTCTTTGTGAAACACACCCCTGATGTGTTACACGTGTTGTATTGTGTATGTGAAGTGTGACAAGTGAATGAATCTTAATTTGATGATGTATCATTGTATCAAAACCAAGTTCAAGTTCATGTAGGGCTGTACCATATCTGAATTTGGTGGACTGCAAAAAAAAAAAAGAAATTAAGAAAAAAAATGTATATAACCCATAAGCTGAATATTAGAGTGCTGCATTAAAACCCCTTGTTTCAACGCCATCTCTCGTGTTTCAGATTGAGGTGAATGAGAAGGCAGTCCGTTCTCTCTACATCATCAACACCGGCAAGTTCAATTTTGACTTTGAGTGGATGTTGAAGGAGGAGACCAGGGGAAGCAACCCTAAACTCTTGAGCATCTCACCGGACTTTGGTGGTGTACCATGCAACGATCGCAAGCGTAGTGTCCTGTCGTTCAAACCCATCTACAAGACGACCCTCAGAGGGTGTGAGCTTATCTGCAAGGTGAAACATCCTTTTGGTGTTTTTTTCTTTTTCTTTTTCATTCCAAGTTCACTGTTTGTATGATTTTTATCCCTTTTTTTGTAAGTGAATATAGTTTTGATATGTTTATGAACTAAATGGAATTTGAAACCTTTCCATTTCAGTGACACTGTGTGTGTGTGTTTCTTTTAGACACTCAAATTGTTTACCTTTATACATGTATGTACCACTGCAAATGAAAACATGATTATCATATTGCAGTCCCGTAGTTATTGGATTGATTAAGTGATTATTTTACCCAAGTGATAAGAAAGTATGTACGTGTTTATACACATATCTCAGCTCCAGAGGACGTGCAGCTCTGTGTCTTATCTTATTACTTAAGGATGGGTGCATTTGTCCTTATGCTTTGGAGCTCTAATTTAGTCTCGGATCTACATGTAGGTCTTTCACATCTAAGGCCATTGCACTATCTACTGAGTCATATAATCTTAGTATTGCATTACCTGGAAAGTCACCACCTGAAAAATGATGTTGAATATGCCATGCTTATCTGCTCTGAGGTTACTATTCCATTTGCATTCTTGATTCTTCTAGATTGCCAATGGTCCAACCTATGAGGTCAAGATCATCGGCCATGGGGTGGCCCCTGGGCTTCACTTCTCCTTCCCTCAGTATGACTTTGGGCCATGTTTCATCCACCGAGCTGGGATGCCCACCCACTCCAAGATCCTGACACTCACAAACAGAGACAGCAAAGACATCAGGTGGGTACATAGATAAATGGACAGGGGCAAGAACTTTATGGGTGTTGTGGTCCAGTGGATAACTCTATGGACTGTGAACCACAAGGTACAGGGTTTGAGTCCCTGCCACAACACTAACATCCTTTGGCAAGATGTTAATCTACAATTGCCACACTCCACCCAGGTGAGGTAAATGGGTACCTGGTAAGATAATTCCTTGAAATGCACTGTGCCCTGATAACTGCTGCCGGAGCGCTAGGGTAATAATTTCCAAAGCTCTTTGGAAGCACATAGGGATGTTATATCATACTGTGTTATGCGATATACAAAAACGGAATACTATCATTATTAAAAATAGATTTACCTTGTGGCCCCATGAAACCTTTATTCTACCGTATGTAATACATGTTCTTTCACCCTGCCCTAAATATCCTCTTAGACTGCCCACAAGAATTTAGATTTGAGCTGCTTATCCATTTTACATTTAAAGCAGCATATAATTTGATATTGGACAACCATAAGTTCTAATTCACTTCAGATAAAATGGGATCTCTATATCCACAAATACTATCATACAGGCAATGCATTAATTTGAAATGCACTCAATCTTTGATGACTAGAGTATATGGCTAGCTAAGATTGTTTTAATGAAGAACGGAATATGACCAAATATTCGATTATGAAGAAATATAATGAAAAAGTGTCATTTTGATAAAAGATGATTATTTTGGATTTATAGGTCCCTGTTCTCAATTAACACATTTACAATGTACCTTTCTTTCGTATCCAGTGTTGATTGCCTCTACACTAGTACATCACACCTCCATCTCCAATTCGATGCAACCGTGCTGTCACCAGGAGAGAGCAAAGACATCGCCTTCACTTTCTACCCCAGGGAGGCCATCAGATATCATGAGGTCATACACTTTGAGCTCAATGGACTCTCTCGCGCTCAGGTAATGAAGGGAAGAGAATTTCAGTCTGGGGGTGTTTCACAAAGACTAAGATCGACTTTAAGTTGGACTTAACTATGGCAGGCCGTTCATGCCACTAGTTCCTCTAACCATTCCTGGCATTGGTTTCTCAAGGGACGTACAAATCGTGGTCACAAATCTACAGAATTTACCTTTTTTGATACTTTGTTATTGAAGGAAAAAATAGTATCTAAAGATCATAATTGAGAGACCAATGGTGGGAGCAACCAGTGGCATGAATGGCCTGCCATAGTTAAGTCCAACTTTAAGTCGATCTTAGTCTTTGTGAAACACCCCCCTGGACTAATATAGATTATTAGTCAGCAGGAACAAGTGCAGAGATGTTCATTGTTCCTTATTTTAGAATGATGTTAGTCTGTAGAGGATGGGTTATGAATCGATAGAGGCATTGCAGATGCATTATGTGCTATATGAATCTAGAATTTGACTGTATTAGTCTTTGATGGGTGGAGCCTTGCATGGCCTGCAAATCCCTACCTGGATATCTATCTCAATGAACCACACACGTGAGGATACCCCCTCAATGAATCAATATTAAACAAAAACAAGATTTTCACTTTGGCAAACTTTTTGCTTCTCATTGAAATTGCGGGAGAAAATTGCGATGCTTTTGATTGCTTTCTTGTACGTGGTAAGAAGATGACAAGTATGCAAACATTGTCAGCTGCTAGAGTTAAAACTCTCAATCATAATCCATCAAAATGGGTTGGTAGAGTGTCTGACCTGAAAGAAGAAAGGAAAGAAAATAGGAAATTGTGTTCATAATGCAGAATATTTTGAATAGACGACTGATTTCATACTACTTAACCCTTTTATCCCCAGGTTGAGATCTTTGGACTTGGTACTGAGATGCGTGTGGAGGTGGCCAACTCAAAGGACCGCATCGTCAAATTCGGAGCCCTGCGCATTGGCCAAGTAGTGAAACGCACTGTACCTATCATCAACAACAGCCCCGCCCCTCTCTCCTTCAATGTGGCCATCACCCTCTCAACCCCATCCTGCAACAGGTCCCCACTGTGCTGAAGCTGGCCCCTACTCAGGAGATTAGCCTCAAGGCCAAGGGCGGGGCCTCGCAGCTGGAGCTGGTCTTCAGTCCCAAGTGCCGCATCCCGCAGTTTACGGAAGAGGTAAGAGGATAAGGAAGCTATGTGGTGGAGTAGGTTATTACTTTGAGTATCGTTCTCATTTTCATTTTCTTTGCCGTTATCATTGTCACCATCAAAAACAAAAACAAACAGAGAAACAAAACAAAAACAAAACACCATCTCTACATATTCTGAGGAGTATCACATTGTTATATGCTTCTTTCTTTTTACTCCTCCCAGGTGATGTTAGAGTGCGCAGGTCTCTCTCAGCCTCTCCTGGTGGTGACTGGGTCATGCCAAGGAATAGAGATTAATCTGGACCAGGAATCTATCCCATTTGGAGCTGTTGTCCTGAAGAGCAGTACCACACGCAAGCTCCTCATGTACAACATGGGAGATGTTGGTGCTGCGTAAGTAACTGGAGAGTTGTTGCTCCCTTGTTTTTGCTCTTCATATTGATATTTATTTTGATTTTTTGGGTGGAATAATATATAAAATAGGAAGAAACAATTTACTTTACATCCTGTAGCAAAACCACAAATTTCACATGACAAAGCAAACTTCTACTACTCGTGTATTTGTGCAAGAATATTTTTCTTCTCCCAGACATGACAAGTTGATATGATTATTTGCATCTGGCAAATGTCCATTAATGTCACCATCTAAAAGACACATCTCACTTTTAAATCAGGTCCATCTTTGTTGATTTGTAGACAAAGGGCTTGCTGCTGGACAATTTCACATCTGCCATTAATATGATTTCACCAAATCTAAATCTTTATTATCAGTATTGCTGTTATCATGCTTAGTATTTTGCAAAGTAAAGATCAAGATATTTTTTTCACACTACTTAATGTCTTAATTTCTATCATTTTCATATTAGGTTCAAGTGGAATGCAGAGAAGTTTGCCCCAGATTTTGCCATCAGCCCAGCAGAGGGCTACATCTCTCAGGGCATGACTGTGACCTTTGAGGTCAAGTTTCAACCCACCAAGGTCTGCCAAGACATCAGATATGATGTAAGTTTAGTCACCCTCAATCATCGTTGACATTGTTTTATTTGTCACTCTGTATGTCTTGTCTGCTGAGAGCCAGAATGGTGTTAACTTTGTGTTAACCTGAGAGTTAACACCCCTCCTACCTCACAGCAGTCAAGCGGTTGATTGGTCCTCTATACAAGTGCAGACACCTGCCCGTGATCCTTCTTAAGTTTGAAAATGGTAATTGCTGTTTCAGAGCAATTTTTTGCACTCATCTGTGTTATCTAGACCATCAAATTTTTACATTTGTACTAACAATTTTTGTGTGGATGTGCACATTAAATGATGAAATGAAATCTGCCAGTCCCCCAAACTGGCTAATTTAGTGACAAGAACATTACAAGCATTTTTAAAATGGTCTACTTTTCTTGCATTGAATATCATGGAGTTGTTTGTAGTACAGTAGAAATAGTAAACTACATTTAACTTGTGGCATCCCTTTTTCTAACAAGGTCCATATTTGATAGTCCAAATTAGATGGTGTCAGTAAAACAAACAAATTCCCAACCCTCTGTGATCTTCTACACAGAAACTGAACTGCAGCATTGAGGGAGGACGCCCTCTAAAGTTGGTCCTGACCGGCATGTGCGTGGGCTGTCAGCCTCAGAAGGAGATACTGCACTTCAGCACACATGTCCGGGTGAAAGACACACGCAGTCTGACCCTCCACAACCGCACCAACCAACGCTGGGAGCAGCTTAGACCGGTGATCGAGGGTGAACACTGGACTGGTGCGGAGGCCATCACTGTGGAGCCTCAGCATAGCAGGGCCTATGAGCTCATCTACAGGCCACTGGTTATGACAGCTGAGGGCAAGAAACATACGGTGGGTTTGAGCAATGTTTTAGTTTGGGAATCTGCTTAGGTGTACTCTGTGCAGATTAATCATATAGGCCAAGTTACAATTGCAAAGCATAATTTTCTTATTTTTTTCATTTATTTCTGTCTCATGTCTTCAAAGCTGACACAAAATTTGAAGTTTGAAACAATGTATATGATTTAGTGAACAGGTTCCTTGTATCACCCTTGTCTTCTTCTTTCTCTGTTCTTTTCTTTTCTCACTCTCTTTCTCTGCCTTGCTCTCTCCTTGTCTCATTGTTTCTCAGTTTTTAGAATCGTTTCTTTTCATTTATTCATGAGACTCGTTAGTTCATCGTTTACTTATCTTACCTAAATTTCTTACTTTAAATCTGTTCTCATTTTATTCTCTTGTCCTCTCTTTGTTTCTCTTTCATCGTTTCATCAGTACTTGAGCGTGAATTCTCCCCCACCTACTCAAGCCAAAGCTCTTATGTTAACCCTAATCAAAACACAAGATTATAAAGTACTTTACTCATTTATTTCCCACCTACAGGGCAGTGTATTCTTTGCCCTACCCGATGGTTCAGGACTCATGTACAACATGGTAGGTGTATCAGAAGCACCCAAGGCTGCAGGGAACATCACCAGAGATATTCCCAGTAAGACACACTACACAGAGAGTCTCTCTGTATCCAACTGGCTCAAGAGGCCCCAGAGGTATGTAGAAATGTAGTCAAACGGGTAGCAAGCACATTTCCCTCATGACTCTGTACTGTTTTTTAATTTTTTTAAAATTCTGGTAGTTCTTTTGCCCCTGTCCTATTTGTTTCATGAAGTGACACGTGTGGAGCATGAGCTCTGAGGCACTCTAGCCTTCTTCCATGTGCACTAGTTTTTTGCTGCTTTATTAAAATGTTATTTCACTAATGGGGCGTTGCAAGAAAGTTGCAATCAATTGCTGATCCCCAAAATCAAGCGTAAGTCTTGCGATTTATTGCAAATTTGCAATTGATCACAACTCAACTTTCATGCAACCCCCCATTAGTCTGGAGTTGGACTAGTCCTCCGCTGTTCCCATCTTTTTAGTTATCACCTTAGAAAACCAAACTCAGCTTGGAGATAGGATAAAACTTTATGCTTGTGACACTTTTGCCCTTTGTCACAAACAAATGTCTGAAAGTCATTTATAATTTGAAAAAGACTGCCATTTTAGATGTCTCTTTACTTGAATTGTCTTTATGGTAGGATAAACGTTTTAAGAAATTTAGTATTAAACCATTTCACCATGATACATTTGCTTGTGATGTGAGCATTTTTGAAATGTGGCTAATGAATCTTTATTTAAACATTTCTGAATATTCTAATGTTGTAGATTCAAGGCCATTATTGAGATGATTAAACCTGACAAACTGGACCCAGCTACCACTCTGAAAGGCTTGGACTACATTGATGTTCCTGGTCTTAGTAAGAGGGACTACAAACTCAACTTCTTCTGCCACAAGGAAGCTTCATATGCTGCTAAGGTAAAATTAAAGCTAACTAAGCATGTTCTACATTGACACAAATTTTGACTAGTCACTCACTGTATGAGTCATGGGAAATTTTGTCATTAAACATTTCTGGGAATTAGCATTTGGCACCTTCCTCTTTTTGAAAGAGGTATCAATAATTTACATGATTCAACAATTCAAAGAAAGCTTTCTTGGAATAACAGATCATGTGGTGAACATATTTAATGAAAAGTGTTTGAAATACATATTTTATGCTGCAATCAAGATCATACAGGTAAATGTTACAATGCATTAACATATCCTGTATTTATACATAAACAGTGTGCATAAAAATCACAATACATTCACATTCAAGTTAGGTAAACAGTGTAAATACTTCCCCTCAATGAAATTCATATTTTCTGTTTCCCCCCGCCCATGACAGATTCTATTCCGTAATGAGCAGACCAACGAGTTCCAGTTCTACTACATCACCTTCAAGAGTACCCCACCAGGCATCATTGACTTGGTGGAGATGAGTACACCGGTCCGTCTCAGTACCTCTCATACCATCACCCTAGAGAACCCCCTGTCCTTACCCGTCACCTTCCAGACTATATGTGCCATCAATGATATCATGGTCCCACCGCAGCTTATGGTCCCTCCCCAGTCTGAGGTAAGAGTCCTTGTGAAAGTACCATTGCATGCCTGGGTAAAAGAGCGTGTATAAATGCAAGGACAATGGTTGTAAATTATGAAGGGAAGGGAAAAATGCATCCAAAGTTTGACTGTTCTTTGACTAGGTTTGCTAAGCACACTTCAAGTTATATACAGTTCTATTGATACATCAACAATCAAAACTTAACAGGTCAAAAATCTGACAAGAATATGATGTTTGTGTCCTTCATCCGCAGACAAATTACAAATTCTTTTTTCTCTGTATTAATTTCATTAAAAAACTATTTCAAAATCCTTAATGTGCAATATCAGCTCCTTTGGTTACAAACTTCCAAGATTAAATGTTCAGGATGTTTGTTTAGTTTTCACAATATTGTAGATTTTTAATGTATAAATGATGATGTAATGTATGGATTTGTTAAAGGATGTTCTTGTAGATGATATGCAAAAAGGGAACCTGTGGTATTGAGTCTTCTATTTTGGACCGGGTAACAGAGAGCTGATGTCTTATCCTTAGTTCCATTAGAATCATATTGGAGTCCCATTGCTCACCCACACCCTGTCCAATTCCCCCCATATCCCTATTTTTGGTCAATTGAACTGGCTACCCATCAGGTCCCAGATTCATACAAAATACTCACCTTCAAATGCATCCATGGTCTGGCTCCTCCCAACCTATCTGAACTCAAAACTATCAACCAACCATACCGGTACTCCCTTCGATCTTCTCAAAGCATCACGCTGAACCATCCGTCTCTCAAGATGCTACCCACACTTGGTGACAGAGCATTCGCAACTGCTGGTCCTAAACTGTGGAATAACCTTCCCATATTTCTTTGCAAAAAGGAATCTCTCAATACCTTCAAATAATATCTAAAAAATCCCCTCTTCTTATAATAACATAAATGTAAAGCATATTATAAGATGTATGTGGAAAATGCACTTTATAGATAACATTATTATTATTATCATCATTATTATTATCCCAGGGTGTCCTGAGCTTCGAGTACCTTCCTCTCAAAACTGGCGAGATCTCCGGCAAGATGACCCTGGCAAGCAATGAGCTTGGTCAGTACGCTTACGACCTCCAGCTGACTGCCAGCGCAGCAGGACCGGAGAAGGCTGTCTTCTTCAGGGCGTCGCTTGGTGGAAACCACACCCAGACCACAAAGTTCACCAACTTTGCCAAAGTGAAGACAGAATATTCTTGCAAGGTGAGTAATTTTGAGTTTAATTTTCTTGTAAAAACCATGTAGATGACATTTCTTTAAACCTGTATAAAGCACCTTAAAGCAACAAATTTTGTACAATGTATATGCTCCAAATCTATTTCTTACATGTATTTTGCAAAGATTCTTGTTGGATTCTTGCTTTGTGTCCTGTGCATTAAAATATATGAAATTACTACAGTAAAATTTCCATTTTCGTTTTCTCGATACAGATTGACAACAATGACTTCCACTGTGATAAGACCATCACTGCTGCTCCTGGTTCCAGTGGCGGTAGCGAAGTCGGCTTCGACATCACCTTTGAACCGTCTCGTTTGGGCGAGACCCGCACCCTCACCCTCCACTCACCTCTTGGAGGGGAGTACACCTTCCCCCTTTTCGGCACTTGCATCGCCCCAAAGCCCCAGGGACCGTACACTATCAAGGCCGGCTCCACCACCTCCATCCCCTTTAGGAACATCTTCTCCCACACCACAGCATTCATCTTCCAGGTGGACAACCCCTCCTTCAGCTGCAAGCCTGGAGACCAGATCCGGGGCAAGAAGACCCACAACATCATCATCGGCTACGAGGGCAACAATGACGGCACCAAGGCCCCTAAGATGGGCAAGCTGGTAGTGACCTGTGCTCGGTCTGCAGGAGGTGCTGCCAATGTCTCCTGGACATACTATCTCAAAGGCATCACACCCTGAGGATCTATAGTACATGTAGATGGAAGGGTTAAACTGTACAACCCTTCAGGAAATCTGACTTACAATGAAATGTAAAAAATGCAGTGCAGAGGAATAGTTAGGGTGGATAATTTCTTGGATGATAGAAGTTACAAATGAATTGGTAATCTTTACAATTATTCTTCATCCCTACAGATGCATCTTGCTGTAATTTTAGTAAAGATGCTGGGGCTCTGAAATACAAGTTCCCAATGAACTGTACTACTTCAGGTTCTTTGTCCTGCTTCTACTCCTTGATGCATCAGACTTCAGTGTTAGTGTGTTTCAGAGATGCCGTTGTGTTCACGTGTATCAACCAGCCACATAAAACTGCACGTGCAAATACTGCATTTTATCACTGCATTATTCTTCTTTGTATGCAAACAGTTGTTATGGTATATTTTTTTGAGAGAGATTTGAAATTGACCAATAAGCATGATTATTATCTATATAAGGCTTCCAAGTGGTACAATAAATCAGTGTATTTAATATCTTTAGCGCAGTACCCGGATGACAGATCAATGTTGTTTTCATATTGCTCAGTCATCTGGGAACTTCAACTATCGATATCGATATCGCATGAAAACAAAGCCATATTTACTGAGGTAAGTCAAATTTTGTTATTTCGCTAGTCAGCCTGATATAGATAATAATAATGATATTATATGGCTTTGTTTTCGTGTGATACAAGAATATAGTACTCTCGCTGTGACAATATATTCTTGTATCACACTCAAAGCCATCCAATATTATATAAATACATTCTTTCCATTCGGAACACCTTGAAAACAATCTTTCATGAAAACTTTTGTAATTCTAGTTTTATTACTATTTGTATATTTATATATTCTCTTATCGAAATACAGGATTTGAATTTATTTATCAAATCAATAAATTATTTGGAGTGATAATTATCTATTGTATTAGTAATACATAACTTTTTGTGAATAACTAAAGGTATATTTGATATTGTAATGCTATTTAGGTTGTACAGAAGAGGAGAATGCAAAGTTTTTGTTTTATTCATTTATTGTAAACTGTACATATATACATATTATACAAACATTACATTGCATTTAATTGAGGCCTTGATTTTCATAAAGGTACAGCACAGCATGGATTACTTAAAAAAATTGTTTTAAAAGTAACTCATGTCACATGATACTTTTAACACAAGGTGCACTTAATATCGTGTTACAGAAGCCTTTCTTCTTTTCTGATGAAATTGAAAATAAATTGATGACACTTTAAGTGAATATAGATGCTTTCACTCTTTAAATGTGTATGAATAGCTATTTTGTCTACATATTGTTCTATGGAAATGAATTCCGTCCTATATTTTGTTGTTGAAATGTGTGAGAATTTCTTCCTTGTTCTTGAATAAAATGTGATGACACACAACACAAGCATATAGAGTGAACTTGATTTTCTTTTACGTTTGAGAAAATGACTTGGTGATGGTAGTTCTAGGAAAAGGATGAAAAGACACATGTAGGGTTGTAAGTCATTCTGAATAATTCTTTATGCAGCAAATATAAATTACAAATAAAATAACAATATCTACTTAAATAGCATTGAGATGGATAATTACATAGGTGGTCTTGGTATGCCTTGATGCACAGCAATTCTTGTTTCACATTTGATAGAGAAGTGATGGTTTTTAAGGAGTATTACAATAAATAGTATAGTTCACAATGCATAAAGAGCCCAGAACTAAAGTATGTTTTGTGTGACATGCATCCATATTATTATTTTCAATTTTAGGGTTCTGCATGTAACTCGAGTCTGGCATGTGTATTCAGTGAATATATTTCTAATACCTGAAGACAGTGAAATTTCTGTCACGCCCAGTTCTTGATTCAACACATGCTGAAGGTACATGTATATCCATAGTTTTTTGCCTCTACGAAATCTCAAACATTTTGCAGTGACAGTTTCAAACCATAAATATCTTATGACCTGGCTAGCATAATATTCCCAATGGCTTAATTTAAGGAAAGTGTAATTCCTTTATCTTTTTATTAACCCTGGCACAAGATAGATTCCTGGGCATCTAGCGAGTATTGATGATCTCTGTCAATTTCCTACAAGAGGCTGTATCATCTTGTCCCATTCATTACCCATCACATTTAAGATTTCAGTATGTCTGATGACTATCTAGCGGATAGCCTTACTAAAGATGGAACAAACAAAAACATTAAATAAAATATGTTCACAATACCATAATACTTTGTAACGTATGGGACATACCATGGACTGGCCCACATATACAAGTGGTAAAATACAATAATGAATTTGGGCAATAGATTTAAATTTTCACCCCCACCCCTCCTTAAAGGGGAAGTCCATCCTGATATTAAGTTGGTTTTAATAGTTTAATAGTTTAGATGACGGAACAGATTTGTTTCATACAGGGGTTGTATAAAATCATATTTGCGACAATTATATCTAGGATGATAGAAAATTTTCTTCAGGGAAAACATAAATTTTTGAAGTTTTTTAGTACAGGGCTAATGGGGGGTTGATTGATTGCACCTTCACAAATTCATAACTTTCTTATTTTTAATTGGTTTTTGCTCATACTTTCATTGAACTGTTTAATTTTTTCTGCTTCTATTAAAACCAACTTAATATCAGGGTGGACTTCCCCTTAAAGATACTATGTCCCTTTTGCAGCCAACATCAAATTCTGTAGAACTTTGCAGGAATTATGAATATGTCATGTATGTCCTATCTGTGAAATTTAAATATTAGCAGTGTCCTAATATTCAAATTATGCAAGGAAACCTGTTTACTTGCTAGAATTCACTGTCAGACACTATTGAGTGACTGACTGGCTTTTTTTCATCTTTGGTAATAACATATATAAAATGAGCTGTAAAGGGTACATGAGCATTTGTCTACATCAATAACCCACTTCTTGTACTGGCCAAAATTAAACTGATTGAATCTTTGCGCAGCATAAAACGTACGACCATTTGGTACAATGGTCTCAAAAATCAGACTATTACTTACTGGCTCTATAGCTCCTAAGTCAATTCGACAACTAATAGTCGTTATTTTCCCATTTAAAGACATTTTCAAGCCCCCCTTTTTTAAGGGAAGTTCTAAATTAGCATTGTCTTTCAAATGCCGTTGGAATTTAACCTTTTCATTTTTTTGGCCTGCAAATGGGACATAGTACCTTTAAAGGTTGGATTAAAACAGGCCAGTCCATCTGCATGATGATGCCTTTAAGTCTTCCATTTGGAATGTCAGAATCCATGACTTTCAATTTATGTTCATCAGCGCATGACACTTTCCAATCACATCTCTTTTCACGTCAGAACCCATGTCTCTCTATTTATGTTCACTTGAAAAGCCTTTACAATCTTGTCTGTCAGACTCTGTGCCTCTACCATTCCTCTTTGATATCCAAATTAAATTGGATAACCTTTGCTGGTTTCTCGTGGTAGATAGAAAGTTTATGTTCAAGGTAGCTTGGTCCAAATTCAACTGTTCCAGTTCTTTGAAGGTTGAGCATCTCCTCATTGTTTTCGGCTCACATCATGATAAAATGTGTCTTGCAATGCACTGTAAAGACGATGAAAGATGAAAGGAAAATTTTAGACAAATACATGTAATAGCGAAATTTTTACCTCGTAAATTTGACAGAGGATAACTAATTGCTCCTCTTCTGAGACTTGCCAACTTAAATATCAAATTAAAAAAAGAAAAAAAGATTCCAGGCAAATTTACTTTGCTAAGATAAACTACCGTATCCCCTTACAAATCCATTTGAAAAATATAAATAAAGGACATCCTTATTTGTCTAAAAGTCACTTCACCATCCCAAGGTGCCCATGTTTATACCTATGCTACTTACCTATGAAGTCTGAAACAGGATCTTTGCCATCTTCATTTCGTAATGAATCTGTGATGTCACTGTTCTCTATCACTGGTAAGAAGAGCTGTACAAAGTCTGATGTGTATGGAGGCGCTATCATGTCCAGAACCTAATTGGGAATGCAAGGGGAACAGAAAATATAGCAGATATTGATTTTAAAATGATAATCCTTTCTTTTTTAAATATGTACATTTTCGAGGGGGGAAGGGGGTCTGTATGTCCCTCTTCTAACTAATTGGTGAGAATAACTGGACAAAGTATGATGTTTATCACCATGGACATCATAAACGCCATAAACATCATACTTTGTCCAGTTATTGTGTCCAAGATTTGTAACAGGTACACACCAACAATGAGACAGGGCAATTGGAGCAGTTAGAAAGTTGTTAAGATGATTCCCTGATTTATGTTCGTTTGTGAATCATTTTCAGACTCTATGGCCACCCAAATCATACATTGGAACCTCAATTTTTAAAACACTTTTGTCTCTACCCCATGGTTATCATATCTCCAATGTGTGTCTTTAATCAGTCATGACTTTTCTTTTCCACCAAGTACACAATGTACATCGCCCTGTCATTTCAAAATAATCAGCCTAAAATCCTCTAAAAGTCTATGTACAATGCAAAGAGGCTCTATCAGCGTGACATGGACTCCTATCCTTTACAGCCACAGAGTCCTAAAACTACATGTATCATCTCTCTATAATTGTAGCCCACGTCATTCAAATACTTTACTAGAGATGCAAAAAATTATGGATTCTAGCCAACACCACCACCCCTCCCCCACCTTGTCTGGTGAATATAAGCACTTCATGAGTATCCATCCAATATCATTATCTATCATTTCTTGTTTACCTCCGTTACAAAATGTCTGATGAGTGAGATATCGGTGTCTTGTTTCTCCACGCACTTGGCAATGTACTTGATGACAGGTACAACAAAGCCTCTACTAAGGAGATGAACCATTCTGTCTAAGATTGTCTTTTTCAGTTCCATCTGAAGAAAAAAAATCATATTTCATTCACGTACTCAGACTGAAGAGTAACAATGGAAATACCTTGTATACAAACTCTGAGCAGTGCAAGTCACAAAATTCTTATATACTTTTGAATGTTGTTTTCAACTTATGTGAAATCACAATAAATCAAATAAAAGAAAATTTATTCAAACTACACATGGTAGCCATATGGCTGTATTGTATATTGCATACAGATGTTATATCGTAATGTATTCTGCACTACACAAGAATGGAATATCATTATTATTGTTATTATATAATTTGTACATTTAAGAATAAATCTTGACATTAAAAGTATTACAGCAATTTCAAAGATATAACTAAAAATAGAACCATGTTAAAATACTAAAAATTAATAAAGTGATAATACTTCTATGTAGCAGGATAAAACATGAAAAAAGTAATCACCTGAACCATCACATCAAGTTCAGGACACGGTGCTGCAAACTGTCGCATGAGAACCTCAAGAACTTTGGAATGTAGTAACTGATGACAGTTCACAACCTAGTATGGAAACAAAACAGTTTAAAACTCTTATCCTTTGATAGGCTATTGCCCCAATTTGCATGTGGGATGTGGGACGCCAGTCTTCCTTGGTTGATCAAATTAATAAGGCTGTTGATAAGGGGAAGGGTGTGGGAAAGAGGGGCCTTATGACCTTCTTTTCAGGTCCTCCTGTAGCTACGCTCTGTATTCAAACAATTTGTGCCACGATGCGACAGGTCTAGTGTTTTTTTTCCATATGCATCTTTACGCGATATCTGAAGTGTTTAATTAATATAATATTAATGAGGATTAACATCATTTTAACTGGAGCCAGGATAGAACCCATTTGAAGTTCAAGTGACTGAGAAGCACGGACACAGAACAACATTATCACCAGTGACTCAAATTGATCTGAGCAAACTTGACTATGAAAGCTTATGAAATATTGGATTGAGAAATGCAGAGGAGTGAAATAAGATAATGAGAATCTACACTGACATTTATTTCAAACTTTGAAATAATCATAGAAATTCACCTGTGTGTTTACACTCAAAGAATGATGATAATTAATGGTCTTGAAAAGATAAGGCAAATATGGGGTTCGCAATATTTTTTTGAATGTTTACATATGCTTGAAGAAGTAATGGACAATTTCCATATGTGTGCTGAAAATGGGCATCCATGATATTGTAAATGTTTTTAAAATGAGAGTACTTGGCAGAATGTTTACTTGGCAGAATGTTTACTTAACATGTGTGCGCTTAACAGGCAGCCCCTCAATGAGCTCTTTCATTTAAACTCAAAACTCATCTTTTCAAATTAGCATATCAATAGTATAAACGGATAAGTAATGTTGTAATTTTTCTCTTTGTAAGAACTTCATTGTTTTCTATATATATTTCTGTTTCATCTTCCTTTTATAAAACAGTAAAACAGCATGTTCCTTCCTTCATTCGGAACCGCCAGACCGGCACACGTTTACAACCGCCACGCTCATGCAAACAGGGAAACTTCCGTAAGGCAGACAACGCCAACTCTGCCATTGCTCAGCACTTGATGAACAACCAAGATTGCGCTGAACACTACTGTTCATCTTGGTTTAAAGCTCTCAGCGGAGCGAGAAACTTTACTCATCTGCGCATGCTCGAAGCCACACACATTCAGTTGACCGACCCTCTTCTATGGAGACAGAAAGAGTTTGTTCGGACGCTCATATTATTTTAGCAATTATCCTGTTATACCGGCTGGCAATAAGCCTAATTTACCGTTCCCTTAGACAGCCAATCAGAGCTCGTTATATTTCACGCCTTGTTCCTTTTAGTTTACATTTATATTGTTCGATTTCGGCTTTCTGTTCATTCTTGCGTTTTTACTCTGATGAGTGCAAGACAAAAAACTTAAGTATGGCTCTTTTCAACACAATTCTCTGATTTTATGATCTTGTTATACTTTATATATCGCTGCTGGGGCGACAAAACCTCGTATCTCAACAAAAGTTAAATGTTCAGGAGAGTAAAAAATATGGCTGCCAAAACACTGTATCCAATGGGATAGGCTTCCCTTTGGCTTGGTGTAGTGGCTTCATTTTTGGAGATAGAGAGCTGAGATTAGGATAGGTCATCACTTGACGGATCATCTAGTCATTAAAATAAAAAAGTGATTTTCCCCAAATTTTGAGATACAAGGTCTTGTCACCCCAGCGACGACATGTATATTGTAAAGCGCATTGAGATGTCAACAGACATGAAATGCGCTGTAAAAGAACAAAGTATTATTATTATTACTATTAAATGGACTGATGTTGAGAGTGAGTTAAAGAATCATTGCCTACCTCATCAAGAAGTAATAGATGTATGGGGGTGTGGTCTGTCAACCTCTGGAAGTATGTAGGGTCCTGGACCACGCAGTCTACCCAGTAGACCACGCCCATGGCTATCACTGGGTACCTGTGCCAATAAAAACTCAGTTCAGTTCAGTTCAGTTCAATTCAATTCAATTCAATTCAATTCAATTCAATTCAATTCAATTCAATCCAATCCAGTCCAATCCAATCCAGTCCAATCCAATCCAATCCAATTCATTTCAATTCAATTTCAAATTCATTGAAAAAGAATCCACCTTTCTGGATTATCTTCAATATACAAGTATATCCAAAAAGTATCAAAAAAAGTTGAAAAATTAATTATTGAAATTTCATCAAGTATGCAAATAGTCAATACACAATTACAAATGGAGAAGCACATGCAGAGTGTGGGATTATCATTAAAGTGCGGGTTCAAAGAAAATGACAAATATGGCAAATAACATATTACTAGAAACTGGTAAGCTAATAGATGGCCATCGTACAAGTTGTAGGTCAACTACAAATCGGATGATTTATAAAAAATACAAAAAAAAACACCTCCATAGCATCTGGGATATGCGAGAGATTCGCCAGAAAAATAACGATGTTTTAATGCCGTCACAATATGAACCAATCCTGCCCAAGCAGACGACATCCCATAAAGAATGAACATAATTGCAATGCTATTATTTCTCAAATTATAATGAGTTTAGTGTATATAAATGTGATGGAATTTTACACCATTCAAAAGGGATATGACCCGATTCTGATAACTAAATTCTTTTGTTTGTAAATACACAGGATAGGGGTTAATGAACAATCAAAGAAACCACACTTTCAAATTTAAAACCCCTGGAATGAAAGCATGGACGCATTTGTTCCTCTTGAAACGCCGAACATACCGCGGTGTATGCAGCTGAAAATACAATGGCGTCTTATTTTGTTTACAAGCGACGGATTCCTTTATTTTTTATCGCTGCATTTTTCATCAAAATAATACCATGCGCGGGGTTTAGAGTGAGGCAATAGATTAAACATTTAGTCTGACGGTAGTGAAGTAAGAGAAATAACTGAAGAGAAGACGACGAAACAGGCACTGAAAATGTGTGAGATGTCATGGGACATCGTCTGCTTGTGCAAATCATGTTCAACATGTGACGTCACACATCTCAGCAGCGATCGGAGAGCATTTTAGGTGCTATGTCGGGGCTGTATTTAAGAGTTTTGTAATTCATAATAATCATTACTTCGAATGTTTCCGAGCATGGAATTTTGATAACCTTGTCAAATCAAAGTGTTACCTTTGCAATAATGACAATAAAGTTAGTTTTTAAAATCAATGAACCTGATCTTTAACATCAATGCACTAGTAATTACAAAAGAACAAGTGAAACGCTCTCGGCGGTCTCGCCTGCATTTCGCAATTCGGCATTACGCAATTCGATATGATGAAAAATTGAGGTTGGGACATTATTTTTATAGGCAGGGTGGCCCATTTGCAGACCCCCGAAAATGAAATCCTCTGAATATAATAAGCATTTTGAAGTGAATATTGATTATGAATCATCAGAATAATTATTTACTGTATCATAAGAATACAATATAATGAGATTTAGTGTATGGGTAAGACTATAAATGTTTCAATGCTTGTCAGTAATTTACAAATAAAGTTATCTAATAAACTTTTTAAGAAAAGAGGATTTTTCAGCATTTTGTGTAAAAACAATTGGAAGGTAGAGCCCATCTACATCACATCACGTCTCATTAGCATAATGAGAACATTATTATGAGATATACTCCAATATATATTATCGAAACATCAATATTGTCACCTAGCTGTAACTGATCATGTACATACTAGGCCTGGGATCGAATACTAAAATTACTATTAGAATATTCATGGGAAAGTACTGAATGATTCGAATATTTACTTTCATGAAATATGAACAAATAACAACAATTTATTTATTAATTCTCATATTAAATTTTGAGAACATAATCCAAGTCTACTGACCTAAAATGACCTTTGACCTTGACTTTGTGACCTGGAATTTGTGTCACATGATTTGTGATACTTGATAGCCCTTGGGTACAAGTTTCATGGAATTTGAACAAACACTTTTGAAATTATGCTAAAATTTCAAAATCTTGATGTTGATGCCACAACAAAGTCTAAGTTTCCAGACCTGAAATGACATTTGACCTTTACTTTGTCACCTAAAAGACTAATAACATGATTGGTGATACTTGATAACCCTTATGTTCAAGTTTCATGGAATAGGAATGTATACTTTCAAAATTATGATAACAATTAAAAAATCTTAGCCTGATGCCACAACATAGTTAAGTTTGTTGACCTGAAATGACCTTTGACCTTGACCTAGTGGGCTGAAATTCTACTCACATGATTGGGGATACTTGATAACCCTTTAGTCTAAGTTTCATTGAATAAGAACTTATACTTTCAAAATTATATTACAAATTCAAAAACTTAACCTCAGGTTAAGTTTTTGATGATGATGCCACAACATAGTCTAAGTTTGTTGACCTGAAATGACCTTTGACCTTGACTTTGTGACCTGAAATTTTCCTCACATGATTGGGGATACTTGATAACCCTTTAGTCCAAGTTTCATTTAATAGGACCTTATACTTTCAAAATTATATTAACAATTCAAAAACTTAACCTTAGGTTAAGTTTTGATGTTGACGCCACCGCCGTCACCGTAGCCGCCGCCGCCGCCGCCTATGTCTCGCTTTTTGCTACGCAGGCTAAAGTGAATAGTCCCATTCCATATCATCCTCCCTTTTTCTCTTCCTTTTGTAAGCCTGTATAACGCCATGTGCCTGTCTGTTTCCCAGTCAGTCTGTTTCTCACTCATTCTGTCTCTATCACTCTCTGTTTGTCTCCTTGACTCCGGCCCTCCTCCTCAATTCTTCTCCTAAAGCAATGATTATAAGCTGTAATGAGTTCCATTTCACTTTCAGTACTACCCCCAAACTAATCTCTCTATTCCATATACATCGCTGTTTGTCCGTCTTGCTTTCTCCAGAGCTGCCAACCTTGTGCAACCAAAAAAAGGAACCATAATGGCAAAAAAAAGGAATTCATTAAAACGAAACTTACAACCACGCGCAACACACCGATGCAGAAATGTCCATTCCTCATGCTGTTATTTCCATATTAGGACCTATAGTTTATTTACAAGTAGGTAGTTTTGTTGTTGTTGTTTTTTGGTATTATCGGCGTTTCATTCTTTTTGAGAACATTTACGCCTTTCAATTCTTTTTCGTTTACTATTTGTAAATTTGTACTTGGAAAAAACAGAATAATTCCTGGAAAAACGTAACGGTTGGCAGCTCTGTTTCTCTCTCCTTCTCTCTTCCATCTCTCTCTCCCTATGTTGTATTCAATAGGCTTCTCTCACACTTTATAACTCTCAATCCCTCTCTCTACCTGTCTCTTCCTCTGTTCTCTTCCACCCTCCCTTATTCATATTTCCTCTCCATACCTGATACACTGATAGACCGTAGTGGGTTCCATGCTTAGTTCTGATTCTCCCTTCTTTCCTGAGCATTTTCTATCCATCCCCATTTCTTTCTTTCTCTCTCCCCTCCTTCTCTTCTCTTCCACCCTCTCTTCCACCCTCCCCTTATTCATATTTCCTCTCTATACCTGATACACTGATAGACCGTAGTGGGTTCCATGCTTAGTTCTGATTCTCCCTTCTTTCCTGAGCATTTTCTATCCATCCCCATTTCTTTCTTTTTTTCTCTCTCCCCTCCTTCTCTTCTCTTCCACCCTCCCCTTATTCATATTTCCTCTCCATACCTAATACACTGATAGACCATAGTGAGTTCACTGCTGAGCTCTGATTCTCCTTTCTTGCCTGAGCTACAGATAGCATGCACCTTCTCGATGGCAATGTTGGTGGCCTTCAGCTCGTCTTTTGTCACAGATGTCCTCTTGCCCTGGTGGGATTCAAGGCAGAATTATTTAGTTGAATTGGAATAATCCTGTCTTCAGTGAGAGGGTATAAAATGTTCATATGTTGTTTAAATATTTAGCGTTTGCACCTCTTTAGTTTAACATTTTTTAAAATTTCTTATTCTCATGACAGTCATCTTTATAGGCAACATTATCAATGACGTCATAATATCCTCCTCCTCCTTCCCCCTGCTCCTCCTCTCCTCCTCCTCCTCCCCTCCCCTCCCCTCCCCTCCTCCTCCTCCTCCTCCTCCATCAATCAATCATCATCATCACCACCATCAGCATCAATATCCTACTTACCAGCCTCCATGTTTCATGAGCGCAGGTGGCATGGGCTAGGAGGTAGGTATACTTGGGTCTGTATTCTGAGTTTATGGTAGCACCGGGCTTGAAGAGTGCCTCCATGAACAGGGTAAAGAACTGAGGTACCCTGATCAACTCCACAGGGGGAGGGTCAGGATCACTGTACATCTTATAGAGCTGTATTAAGATAATAATACGAATATGGAGATATTAAATGATGATTAATAATAAACAATTTATTCATGATTATACTAATCTGCACATTCCACGTATTGTGCAGGCACAAACTAATGTCTCCATGATAACGTGTAATACAGGGTTTGATTATCTAGGGCTGCACATCACCCCTGTGGTTTCTCAAAGCTATGTGTATCTGGAAGCTTCACTTCACTTCACTCGCAATACAACATATTTTGTGATTGTGTATTACTCTGGCTTCAGCAGTGCTAACAAACAAGGTGCTCCAGGTATTTGACCCATTTCTTCCTTTCACACACCGGTGTTAAAAGTAATAAATTTACATGTCGGTAGATCTCTTGCCAAAGGTCATTATTACCACGAATGGAGTAATAACGGAGACAGGCAAGAAAATGGGTTTCTTGAATACTGGGATGGCATCCAGCACCTTACCTGTGCCAAATCCACAAGTGTTAAAGCCTGTCTGCACTAGTTTGGCATGGAGGGATTAGACCACTCTGCTGGTCACTGGCAGGTGGTTATCTCATCAAATCAGCTCTCAATTAACATAAGAAAAAAGGGGACCATGGGGGATCAACGGTCACCACTTTGGCATTGTTGGCTATATAGAGAGCGCAAGTACATTGTTGTAGCTACAAGTAGTGCAGACAGGCTTTAATGGGACACTGTGGGTAAAGATGACAGTACTTGTATCTGCATTGTTCCCTTCACGACCCTATAACAATCAGAAAACTTCACGGACATATCAGCTCATTCAATTCCTACTCTAGAACACATTCTCAGAGTGAATTAGAGGAGGGTAGACTACGTACCACTGACATATCCGCTGGGTTTAGGGCCTTGCGAGAGATCATGGAGACCAGTGCCTGGCAGGCTCGAGGATAGGCAGTAGCACCGCTGACCGCTAGGCTGATTTGAGTTACACCTTCACCTCTGTCAGTAACAAAACAAATTGAAATTTATTACACAGTGCATCTAGACTTCAGTACTTTTCACATGTCTAATTCAATTATGTTCTATCCTTAAACCTTGACTACTTTTGTTGCTAGTGACAGATGTTTGTATTTCTAGTGCCCATCTCTCACCAGGCTAATGGAATACTGTTTGTATACTATGCTATGACAAATACAATGATTTTCAATACTTGTACATAGGTACTCCTTTATGCTCCTTTATGCAAGACTACTACTGCATATATCTAGCCAATAAGCTGATGAGCCTTTTCAATACCTCTTCAATATAAAATAAAAAGTTTATCTTTTTAGAATCCAATTTATCCAAATCTATATTTCAAACTAGATGCCTCCGCCATAGAGCAATTTTACAAACCAAAACAGAAGCAATTTTAAAAATTCAAGTTTGATTGTAATCCATTAACAGGTTCTCAGAATATCGTGATTAAAACCTATTTTTCATATACACGTATGACCCTTTAAACTATGACCTCATGACCCTAAAATCTAATCAGTTCATTGGCTCTGCAAGATACATACATGACCCAAGTTTGGCGATACTCCATCAATCGGTTGTTGAGATAATGCGATCACGAGCTATTTTTGCATACATAATAAGCCCTGTGACCTTTGACCTCGTGATCCCAAAATCTAATCAGTTCGTTGGCTCTGCAAGATACATACATGACCCAAGTTTGGCGGTAATCCATCAATCGGTTCTTGTGATAACGCGATCACGAGCTATTTTGCATACATAATTGGCCCTGTGACCTTTGAACTCGTGACCCCAAAATCTAATCAGTTCATTAACAGAAGAGGCGTAAATATTCACTCCTGAATGATAAATGCCTATAAACCTAAACAACAACAATATTTTCATTTGAGACCTCTTTCATCTCATCTAGAAGTTTAGCTCTGAACTGAATCAGCTCTTACCAGGGTCATTTAATATGGACTTTTAGATTTGCACGACGAGAACGTGGACTGCCCCGTGTGAATCCTTTTAAGGCAATGCCCCCGGCAGTGCCTTAAAAGGACGTCACATTGCCTTAAAAGGATTCACACGGGGCAGTCCACGTTCTCGTCGTGCAAATCTAAAAGTCCATATTACTAACTACTAGTATCCTATTTGAGGTATGATGTTATCAACCAAAAAATTACTTTTTTTTTTACGGGGGCTCTTTTCAGATTTTCCCTTAAAAAAATAGCCCCCCTTAATAATTTTGCGGTGGCTATTTTGGAGCTAAGGGGGGCATTTTTTTTTTTGGTATTTTTTTTTTAAAACATGAAATTACCCTATTATAACTTCCAAGCAGAGACAAATGTAACGTACATAGATTATGTCATGTAGAGTATTGCAGACATTCAGATACCCATACCCACGATTTATTCACTTTGTGTTAAACACGTGGTTTACTGTGTGATTTACATATACATGTAAATAAAACTTGTTAAAAGGAGCGTTTTGTTCAACTGTTCGGTTTTCATATCATAACAAAATATTATCACTGACACGCAGGCTATGAATTGATTTATTTATTGGGGCTACTTTTCCCATTGTCTCAAAAAGTGGGGGCTACTCTTGAAAAAAGGGGGCTACTTTCTTAAAGCCATATTGTAAACTGTAACAATCTGTTGTGTTTTTCCTTAGCCATCATACTGCTAGCGACCAAATTGGTACGTAATATGTTATTAAGTCTTTATTTTCTGTCCAAAATTTTGATCATGATTCATGGACAATGCAATCCCATTAAAAAAGAAATGTAATTCCGTTTAAAATTGTGTTATTTATAACTTAAACCATTAAATATCAGTGAATATTTTTACTGTTGTCCCACATACCGATGTAGATCTATTTGTTATAACGAAACATGCAAAATCATTGCCGGATTTTTTTCCCGTATAGGGTCTAGATTCTAATTCTAAAGCCAAGGCAAAGGCCAAAGCTAGATCTAGTTTCATTTCGTAGACAGAAATTGATGGCATCGTATATAAATAATATAATTTAATTAAACAGTTGTAAGACAAAATCTGAGGTATATGACCATCATTTATATATTTATTTACGGGTTTTTATAACAAAATTCAATTTGTGTCTACGAAACTAGCTTTATACCGATTAATACGGGAAGAAATCTGGCATTGATTTTACATGTTTCGTTATAACAAATATATCGGTATGTGGGACAACAGTAAAAATATTCACTAACATTTAATGGTTTTAAGTTATAAATAACACAATTTTAAACGGAATCACATGTTTAAAAATGGGATTGCATTGTCCATGATAACAATTCGGGTCAGAAAACAGACTAAATAAACATTACGTACCAATTTGGTCGCTAGCAGTTCAGCACTGACGGACGGTAAATACTTATTTGCTTCATACTACCACTAGCAGCACGTGCGCTGGAGCTGCGCGCGTTCTATTTCTGTGTATTGTGGATACAGTAGTGTACTATCGTATGCATAATGTGCAGGAAACTACTATGTACTCCGTATTTCCATCGGAGGCCGGGCCGGAGCTTAGGGGGATACCGCGGTGTATAGATCTACCTACAGTAGGTACGACCACCGATTCGCTGCAATCACAAAACTTGTTTAAACGTTGATGGAAGTTTCTAGTTTTAGAGTTTTTAGTTTGAACGGAGATTTCACTTAGACACATCAATAAATTAATTTATTAATTCCTAGGGAATATCATTTTATGGCGGGGCGATTTTTCAACATATATGGATTTTTTTTCGCCCTCGTCTTGATGTTTACCGTGGCGGTTTTAGAGGTTTAGAGGGCGAATCGCCCGTCGCCACCGTGTATTTTTTTCGTTGGATGTTATTCCACTTTGGTACAATAGAATAGAAGTTTGTCACAGAGAACAAATATTGATGTGTCCTATCATTCAATGACGCACTGTTTTACAATCCGGTAAAAAATCTATCCATCTAGCTCGGTTGAAACAAGAATTGTCAAAAGCTTTTACTATAAAAACAACTTAAAACTAATCCTAAACACACCTCTGATATCCGACTGCTTGAACTTCTTGACATAATCTCCTAATGATAGATTCTCCGCCATCTTGCCTGGCGAGTAGCTGCATCATCACCTCAGCATACAGGAATGTGTGCTGACCATGGCATACCATTTTCTGCAGGAGAACGGAGTAATGTAGAAGAAGGGGATAAAATTTCCCCGCATAACCATACATGCCCATGAGATGTGTGCCCCCTCCCCAACCCCTAAAAATACTAATGATGATTGACTGAAAGATGTATTAACGTCTGCTTGGAGCAAGAAGGGGATTAACACTGTGTTAAGTCACTGTTCATTGTTATGAGCTAACACTCTTTTGGCCCCAAACAGGAAATACATGTATGTTCATTCAGGATTTTACTATTTTACATCCACATTGCTTTAGTATTCTGTATGAAAGAGGGTCCACACTGAACAGGGAGATGTGAGTTGGTCTAGCGGTAATATCCATGGTACGGACAGCTCTCTGTCTTCGCCTACAAACTGACTCAGGCAGACCCCGGTTAGGAACCGAGCCATGTCTTTTGGATGGTGACGTTGGTGACATATCTGATTGATACAGGTCTGTAAAACCCAATTACACACACACCAGGCTCTCCATTTCTAACACTTGTGCTCAAATACACCACAATGCAGTAATGTTGATAATAACCCCTGAACATGACACGTGTTACCTTCAGTTTAGTTGGTTATTATATCATAATTTGTTAACAATACACTGGTTTATAATTATTTTTAGCTAAGTATATCAGTGGCCCTTCAAATGATGAATTATTAACAATTTAGGACTTACACTGAATTCTGGTAGATGCTTAACGATGGCCTCCTCCCCTCCCTCTAGGAGTTTATTGATGGACGTCTGGAGGACTTTGGAAAAGACTCCAATCTCATGGCAAGCTGTGGTAACAACCCCAATCTCACCTTGGAAACCAGCATCAGATATAAGCTGTAGAGAAAACAAGTGAAAGGTGCTTAACCCGCTAACTGCTGATTTCTCTAATCCCTATAGGCTTGATACACGGATCACCCAGTTCCCATAGGCAATGGGTTAGTCATTATAAGATTTAGCAACTATTCTAAGCTGGTTCTTTAACAGTAAAGTATGTGAGTCCAGTGTATAAAGAATGTACAATGAAGACAATAATACTGTTTTCATGTACAGGTTCCTGTGATACATGAGACACACACTTCAGTGGGCAAAAAATGTTGTCTTTACAGACAGGCGGTGGTCTTTCGAAACGGTTTTGATTGTAACAGCAATGGGTGTATGTTTGTATTTTATTGATCAACTGGTATTTATCTGTGGTTCTCTCTCTTTGGAAGGTGTGTTTTGTAGAACCTGTCTAGAAGGGCCATCTGCCTACAGCAGCCACAATTTCTGTAGCCCTCCAGTGATCCTTGTTAGACTGATTTGAGTGTTTGTGACTAGGAAGGGGTCAACATCTCACCTTGATTGTAAAGTTCAACATGAGGCAGTCAGGGTAAGATTCAGCCAGCTGATAAAACAACGCCCTCCATGTCCTGTGCTGAATCATGGCTTCTAACCATGCTGGAGTCTGAGGAAGGAAAAGACACAGACAAAAAATACTTACAGGTCCATCCATCTGGATTTGTCAAACATTAAACTGACCTTAATGGTTGCATTTCTGGCAGAAGTGCATTAACTTAGCAGGTGAATTCCTAACACACTGAAATAGTAGGAGCGCCCCTGCTAATGCCCTCCTGTCAGGCACACAATCAATTGACCATATATATTGCAGTATATTTAACAGATTATCAAGTTAACAATTCGAGAATTGAAAGTACAAAAAGCAGACTTTCTTGACTTCAGATAACAAACCTATTAAGAGTATAACATAACTTTTGGATATCGTGAATTCCTTTGTTTCTAAGAAACTACCATATATCATGTTTATTCTATTTTTTTTATATTTCAAATTAATGACTTATCTTAAATGGTTAGAACTTGAAATACACAAAAACAAGATTTGAAGGAGAACGATACATCACCCGTCTCCCACCAATCTTTCAAGAGTCTACCATACTCACCCCTCCTTCTTCACTGAAGATGGTATCAGCTTTCTTAGGATCAAAGTGCTTCACAATCAGCACTTTCAGATGGTCCTCCACCATTTGTTGCACTTCTGTCGGGTTCACACCTAAAAAAACAAAGGTTTCATTAAGGACTGGTCAACAGTGCAAAATATACAACACAAAACATGTTAACTACACTCTGCAAAAAAGAAAGTAGACACTCTTTATTGTTTAAAATTTTCATATAAACCGTCAATAAAATATAATAAAATATATATCAAATTATAGAAAAATTGATTCTCTACCAACATCAATTAGATCAAGTTTTATCATTTTACCGTTAGATGGTCTGATTAAGAAAATTGCAAAAATAGAGCAATTATAGACATTCAAATGTTATTGAACATGTGCATCTGCAAGACATTTTTGTTTAACAATGAAAACAAGAGTGAGAAACAATTAGGATTCAGCTCTGGATGTTATCTGTATTCTCAGGCCTGCATGGTTTTGACAAGAATGGTCAAGATGCCTCTCCTGCCGTGTTTTGCATGTTTGTTTTGTTTTTTTGTTGTTTTAATTTTACTCAAATGGAAATGTTCATCAACATTTGAATGGCTAGATGCCCGATTTTTGCAATTTTTCTTAGGGAGACTCATTTGTTGTTAAATGGCTATGCTAACTCATGTATGAGAACAGTGTGGCTGCCTCAGAATTCACTCAAAAACTGAGGAATTTTGGTCTAAAACGCCTTAGTTGTTATTCACAAGATGAACAAATCCACACGATGTGTGAATCTGATGAAGTGCACAAACACTAATGTCAATTCTAACTCCATGTTAATAAAGAATTCGATATCCAATAAAGTGTTATCCAAAACAAGTTTGTTGTCCTATTATATAATAAACTGAGAAATTCATAATGAAAATCTGGACAATTTTATGTAGATTTGTCGTCTATTTTGCTCCAGAAGAGTCATTAGGTCAGCATGCAAAATGTTCTCAGCACTCCCAGATCAGACACATACACGCTGACCTGCCCTCAGAATATGTGATTATTATTCTGATTTTTATGCTCAAATGTAACGGGAATAACATAAAATCAAACAAACATTTGTAGAAAGTAATATTTATTCAGTGTATCTCATTCAAAATGCCAGAAATAAAGGAAACATCACCACTGGCAGTAAATATACAAACAATGTTAACCCATATACATGTATATCTAAAAATTGCAATGGGTATCCAACATTGTCCCGAATGTGTGATGTACACTGTAGGTTGTTCATATTTGACGTCACCTTATCGCATGTAATAACGCCATCATTTCACTTTGTGAGTGGGTTCTGGAAAGAGTATCAAAATTGCATTTAATTTATTCCTCACAATAGTGAGGGCTTAAAAGGACTTTAGTCTTTACTCATTTTGTTAATGTTCTCAGCAATCTGTAGAGGTAATGGTATAATTTCCCTATTTAATGGTATAATTTCCCTATTTTCCAAATTTCAATGAACCTTCTCTTTAAAGAAACTCTATTTTCTCACAAACTTCAGTTATAATCATACAATAATCAACATGAACTACTAAATTGCAATATAATTATAGAGTCTATTCTTACCAAATTTGGGCCTGTTGTAGCTGTACAATAACTTTGAACACACTTTTCCTAGCTGAGACTGCTGCAACTTTAATAGCAACTTCACTGTATTAGTTTCACTTGAACACTGAATCCTGCCTACATGTATGTGCATTCAAGCAGTGCACTCAAACAAGGGGGAACTCCGTTTGCTGCACACAACTTTCTTTGTTGAGAGCTTAAACAAGGGGATTCTATTATCATTAGATAACCAAAAGAGCAGGGCCTAATCAATACCTTGACATTGGTAGTGACTAGTCTATAAACTCAGACTGCATTTTAAGTCTTCAACAACAGACCTTATTCAACAAAATCTTGTAACAATCCTCACTACACACACACTGCTGTAGTGACAAAAAGTATGATTTCAATTGCATATCATCTTAAATAGGATTAATTTAATTATATTTTAATAAATGAAAGATAAGTTTATATTAACTACATGTATTTATTTGTTTATATTCATTATACTTATAGTGTCCACTTTCTTGTTGTTGCTAAGTGTACATACACATGTACACTAGCACCTGAAAACAGTCCTCCACCATGTGTTAACCTCTGTGGTGTTAATACCTTTAAATAAGAATATTTTATACCAAATAGTCAACATTTGTGTTCACCTGTAAATATGAACTCTGTATAGAGTAATATGGTATACCAGGCTAACTATCAGCTGCTTGAGATGGTACTCTGCCATCTGTTTTACCCGAGTGGAATCATGAATACCGGTATCATCATGAACAGTCTAAGATTATTGGTCAATACACGGAGGTAAGTCTTGCCCAAAGCAGCTGGTGTAAAGTGGCAAGTCTTGTAAAGCTAGAGTAGTAACCTGTAAAAGCAATGTGATTTATCCAGGAGTTTTCACATACCTGTGAATATAAGCCACTCTGCCAGGAGATTTACAGTCTGAGCGACAGCCGTGTAGTGCTCTGATAATAACACCACAACCTGTTCCGGACCCCCACCTGCCTTGAAATATCTGCATTGATAAAGAGAAGTAACTAGGAAGATATAACAAATGTAGACTTTGTCTTTTGCCCCTACACTTGCAGGAAAGTGTATTAATGTGGATATAAATAAAGGCATCACCAAAGGGGATGACACACAGGCGATTTTCCAGAAGCGTTGTGAAAGAGAGAACCCTCTTTGCTGCATTTGACTTGGATCAGCGGTCTGAGCTATCTTGATTTTACCCAAACTCATGACCCTAGGTTTAAATTACCAAACATTCTTTATTTACAAGATAATATATAAAGAGAGACTTGAGAGAGTTTTACTTCTGTTATCATTTAGGCTGTAGATTGAGTGTGTCTAACACCAAAACATGTACTGTTCTTTTGAATATTATGTTGTTTTTTTTTCTTCTTTTTTCCCTTTGTTGTTGTTGTTTTTTCCTACTCAACATCTAGCATTTACAGATTGATTTTTTTTCTCTTTTGAAATGTTTTAGAGCTTTTGCTCTATAGACTATTTTCCATCTAACTAACGGTTCAACAAGGTTTGTGGAATCCAAATTGTAGGGTTAGCGAGACATGTTCACATCCATTCACCTCTTGAGATCTTTGAAGACTCCAGGCTCCATGATGTAATCCGTGCTGGCGAAGGCTTCCAGGCATTCTTTCGTGATCTCTTCATTTTCTTTGTATCTATCAGGGTCTTCATCTTCTTCTCCTTCCTCATCCTCATCCGCAGGGGTATCCTGAAAAAGTGGGACAATACAATTACATCATCATATGACAAGCAAAATATATTCCCAGACTTTAGAGTGATATCTGCAAGAAACTGGGCGACTGTAGTACAGAGAATGTATGTAAAAATTTACTCTTCAAAGATGTGTATTAATCACGTTTGATGTCACTATCCAAAATTAAAAATATGTGGCTTAGTTTCAAACAGGGGACCATCTGTGTCAGTTTGTAGGTGAAGACGGAGCTGACCGAGTGAACATAACGCTAGACCAAGCCTTTCCGACTTTCCGTAAGTCAAAGCAGACAGGGCCGGGAGCCAAATATCTGAAAAATGTGGCTCCCGGTCCTTAATTTTTTGTAGAGAACCGAGAGCCGTTTTTCCAGGACCAGGAGTCATTTCTAAAATTAATGAAAATATGTATTCTTTTAAATTATTTGTTAACCATTACCTTTTATTTATTCATTAGTCTACCTATAGACTAATGAATAAATAAAAGGTAACGGTTAACAAACACTATGTACACACTGCACAGCAGTGGTAGCAGTTTGAGATGTAAACAAACCACAGACGGAGACAAAAACAACATACAACACTCAACTACACTATCATGACTATGAGGATTGATTTGATGAGCTTTATATGATTAGGGAACAGACCTGTTGAATGGCCCTCTACAAGTCTTTAGATTTACTGGGCCTCAATCGCCTCATCATAAATTATTAAGGTGATTTTGCGTAGAGGCGGTGTGGCGCAATCGGATAGTCGTCTGGCTCTCATGACTTTCGTCATGCGTGTAGGTTAGAGTACCACGCTGAGCAGACAAAAATGCAAAAATGATTGTCGTTGAGTTGTGTGTAAGCGCGCCCCTCCCCTCTGTTCTCGATGCAGGTTCGGGTTCAGCCTTCTGTATGAGCCGGTCTAGGTGTTGTCTGTCGTCTCATGAAAGCACACAATCTCCTCCCCCCACAAGTAGCAGTTACCATGGAAGAATCCTGGATCGATGAACAGGCTTAGACCTACAACATCGTGTATTATAGTAAAGTAAGTGAGTGTTTTGGACTAGAACATTAACTGGAGGCCCGTGTGTGTGCAGGGTGTAAACCCGGTGTTTAGTGTGCCTGCATACAAAACTGGTAAGTGGTAGTCTAATTTCTACAGATATCTTCATGGTGACTATATTTAGCCCTTTTTAAGATTAACAATGGAAGATAGAAGAAGAGTCTATGGACATGATGGAGTGGGAATAAGAAAACCAATAAAGTTTGGCAATGCGTAGGCCTACGCATGTGACAAAAATAATAAAGCGTAGTAGACAGAAATAACCGTCTGGTAAGTGGTATGGGTCATTCTTTAATAAAACTGACATTTGTCAACATATTTTTATTAAAGAAATTAAGAATGACATGACCCATGCATGGCATAGTGCCATACCATATGCCAGACGGTTATTTCTGAATTCTGTCTAGCCCAGGCCGGGCATGAGGGCGGAGGTGATGCGAAAGTCCCCCGCCCCGTTTGGTTTAGTCCACAATCATCAGACATCAGATCATTTGGGAAGGAAAAGAGAAAAGATTAACGTTTTACAAACACTTATGACTTAAAACAGTCTGGAACAAACTAATAAACACATTACAAAGTACGGTAAACGACTAAGTAACGGGACTAACGCCACAGCAGCTGCTAGCTGTTTGACTCCGCGAGCGCCCACGGGCTAGCTATAGCTAGCGCAGGCACTGCCGCCGCGTTGGCTGGGGCGCCGAGGGCGCTAAGGCCTAAGCTAACAAAGTGGGCTGTATGAGAGTCGTGTGTGTAGACTGTACTCTTCAGTGCAGTTCAGTGCTTGTATTACACAACTAGACTATACGTACAGCTTGATCGTAGTTCCAGTCAATATCTCCATATTCATCTTCATCCATTTCAAATGACGAAAGTTTTAACGTTCAAAGTAATCTTTGTATTCAGCGAGCAAGGACAAGAATTACATGACCATGGGCGCTGCCATCTTTGTTGTGTTGAATGACCAATCAATGTAGCTGTAACTTTCACACGAAAAGAAGTAGACTTGAGCTGCATTCTGTGATTGGTTACATTTCTAACGCGGCGTCTCTCGATCTCTGATATCTTGTGAGCGTGTCGTTTTGTAGATGTTTGCGACGATTGACGAAAGCGCCGAATATCCTTCTACATCTGGGCAATAACAATCTCTTAAAATGGTAAGAAAAGTTTTATGTATTAAACATTGATACTCAAAATAGAATATATCCTAATTTCTTTTGTATGTATTGTATTTAATTCACAATTAGTGATAATCTACGGAAATTATTTTTAGTCGAGAACAGTGTCCCACATATAGGTATTTGTGTATGTTTTGCTTTCCTCATCAAAATGTATTTTAAGATCGAGCAAATATTTCACCACATACTGTAATTGATTTACATTTGGAAGAAAAGTGTAATTAGAATACTGGGTCAGCTTGAAAAATGAGCCAGTGCTCACTCACAATGTGTGTACTGCGTATGTGTGTACTGTAGTGTAGAGATGGTCACATTCGCAGTCGACCAATTTAAATTTTAACAATTAAATTACAAATAGGCCTACAATACATCAACAAAAAAAGTGAAAACCAAAACTGCTCATGTCTAAGTGACTAAATCAACTGATTAAGTCACTTAGACATGAGCAGTTTTCGTTAAGTTCAAATTAAGTGAGTTTCTGATTGGAATTGCATTTTCTGTTGTTAAATCGTATCTTTTTCAGTATCCCCCAAAGTGCTTGATTGAAGTTGACCTGGGACTGGAAGCTCCGGCATCCGACCCGGCCCCTGCTCAATTTCAGCACACCGCGCGCATGGCGCTTGTTCAGAACTGTGACCATACTTTGGAGTTTGGACCCGTGACTCTGGAGTGAAGATACCTTACTATAACACACCAAAAATCATCTAAATCTTCCACAATTGTTCAAATAACAGTCATGATTTATAAGTCGTTATCTTTCTTGCCTATTTCGTGTCAATTTTCTTATCTTTTTTGGAGTATTTTTCCTAAAAACAAAGACATTAGTATACACTTTCTCACAGTTTTCACGGCAACCCGCTGCACAGAACTAGTGCATACCGATGGTGGGTTTCGGGCGGGCGCGCGCCTGCGTGAAGTTAGCGACCGTAATGATCATGAATTCATAATGTGAATTACTTGCATGAATTTAATGAGGATCTTAGATTACAGTTGCTAACTTCACGCACGCGAGCACCCACCCACCGTCGGTATGCACTTGTATTGTGCAGCGGTTTGCCGTTAAACCTGTGAGAAAGTGTATACTTACTAATGTCTTCGTTTATAGGAAAAAACTCCAAAAAAGATTAAAAAATTGACACGAAACAGGTAAGAAAGATCACAACTTTTAAATCATGACCATTATTTGAACAATTGCGGAAGATTTAAAGTGTGTTTTAGTGAGGTATATCCACGCCAGAGTCACAGGTCCAAAGTATGGTCACAGTTCAGACTTCTGAACAAGCGTCCCGTTGACTAACGTGCAGCCAAAAAACACTGGCGAATTTCTGAAATGAAAATTGATATATATGCCATGGCAACTCTTTATTTCTTTTCAGGATTTTAAAAATATGCTTTCAATAATAAGTGAAAATAATTCTTAAGTAGTAAAAAATAGTCCTCCCTCACTCTATATCATTCATTATTCAAAAGAAGTTTCCTGTTGATATAATTTTTTAAAAAGTTTACATGTGTGTGTGTGTGCACGCAGATGGGTTTTTACAGACTGTATCAATAAGATGTGAACATTTGGGGACTCTGTGACGTCATAGACAATGTCATCAATCGAAAGTCTGAAAGATGAAACTCCATTCTAAAGCAGGGTCTGTCAATATGTCAGAGTGATTGAGTAAAGAGCTGTAAATGAAAAGTATATTTTTAAAAGGGAAGTCCACCCTGATGTCAAGTTAATTTTAATAGCAGCGGATATTAGAGAGATAGATTTACTGAAAGTTAGAGGGAAAGCTGGAAAGGAAAGTTGTGAACACCCCTGATGAATTTAAGTTGTCATCGATCAACTACTTACATCATCTTCAAAGGACCTCTTCCATTAGCTTATAATAACAACTTCTCTGAGGAAAATGTTAATTTATAAATGCACCCTTAAAAAAAAAATAATTTCTAAGCATATCCCAGTACAGCTCACAGAGTAAGCTTCAAAAGGGATTAATGAACCAGGTTCAAGGCTCATGATTTACACAGCCCCTATATGAAGTTAACCTCTTGAAGTTGTAATTTATAGCTTTTTCCCACTATTACAATAAGCCAATAACAGTGAGTAAGGATGCCACCTGTGCCTGTTGTCCAGAAAATCAGACGGGAAGGATCATGAAAGGATTTCCCGTCGTCCAATGAGTTCCCAACTTGAGATGACCTTTAGTCTGTCAGTTGAATGTTGGATTAAATCTTGGTAACTTGGGCCTATGGACCTCCATTTGACGAAGTCGTGTGTGTTTTCTTTTTCCTTTTCTTTTGTAGGTGGTGGGCAGGACTTCTAAGATGGTGCAGTACATCAACTACAGGATGAGAGTCAACCTGCAGGATGGACGCACATTCATTGGTGAGAGGAATGTGAATGCTTTGAGAAGTGAAGAAGTGAAACTTGCCAAAATGTGGTTTCATTTGTCTAATTTAAGTCTAATTGTTTAAGGAAAAAGTGGCTTCATTTAGTACATTTGAAGAAAAGTTATGACATACTAGTATGTTATCGTTATTATTATTATTGTTGTTCTTGTTGATGTATTTGATAAATCCTTTTGCAGTTTGTTACTTTCAACAGATCCTGTAACATAAATTTTAGTCTTGTACATGGGACAAATAAATTTGCCTACATGTAGCTGCCATTACGGTGCTCTAGCATTAGGCCAAGAGTTGTGACGTACAAGGAATCTCATGCAAACAATTAAGGTTATATTTAAATGTAATGATATTGAAAATGCTCGAAGAAATCTTAGTGTTGATCTAGAATATCAAGTGTTTTTCATTTTTACTGAATACTTTGACAGGGCAGTTCAAGGAATAAGTTCATGATAAACAACATTTGGTACTCAACTTGGGCACTAATATGGCATTTAAGGAGTTAAAAACCATCGTTTGTGATGACTTGATAGTATAATATTGTTGAGAGAAGTTTGAAGTGCGGTGAGCATTATAATGGGGGCAGTGAAAAGGATATGTTTAAGCTGAATGAAATGGATCTTTTTTTTCCATACAGGCACATTCCTTGCCTTTGACAAACACATGAACATCGTTCTTGGTGACTGCGAGGAGTTTAGAAAACTCCGAGCTAAGAGTGCCAAAGCCCCTGCCAAAGAGGAGAAGAGAGTACTAGGTCTAGTCCTGCTCAGAGGAGAGCATCTTGTTTCCATGACAGTAGAAGGACCAGCAAAAGATTCAGTAAGTGTTTTTTTGTTTTAGCCTCATTGTTAAAGTGAACCAATCACCAGGCAATGTTTTGCTCTGTATGTTAGGGTTCCAGGGGGTCGTTTTACGAAACTGTCATAAGTACAAGAACAACAACATCTTGGTGCTGTCGCTCGACTTGTCCGCTAAGTGTTTCACAAAACAAGTATTGTGGAAAATTACCTGATTTTTTTTCTGACATGCAATAGCATCAAGTCATTTGATTAATGCCATTTGAATCATCCTTTTTCCATTGCTGAGGAAAAACAATTGTGAGAAAGAAAAAAATAATCAATGACCATATGATTATTTCCTTGAATGTGAATGTGACATATGTACTCGTGAATAATTATTACATGTCCTATTCTTCATGAGGGCAAGTGTAGAATAATTTTTTAAAATCTTGACAGTTGGCACTACTATGATTCATAATGCCTAAACCACCGTTTGTATTGTCTTCTCCACAGGGTCCTAGAGTACCCATGCCAGGTGGTGGTAGCGGACCAGGTATGGCCCGTGCAGCAGGGCGTGGTATCCCCGCAGCCTCTGCCTCAATGTCCGCACCGGCAGGACTGGCAGGACCAGTCAGGGGCATCGGCGGCCCATCACAATCACATATGGCACCTATGGGTAAGAAAATGGGTGTTGGAACTTTGTGTACACCATAGCACAGATTCTCAGATGTGTTTCATTGTCAATGTGTCATACAGTATTCATGTATTGAGCTAGGCAAGAGAGTATGATTATAATATTTATTGTAATTATAAAAATTATTAATATTATAATTATTGGGTAAGAGAGTATAGATTATGAATCATTCAACATCCATGTAATTGAAATTTAGCTGTTCACACCTCTTATCATGGATGATACTTCTACCAAATGCAACTATTTCCCATTGAAGAAAAGTCCTTACTTTTATAAGTATCTAAAACAGAGGAAGCTTGGCATTTGAGCATTGTTATCTCATTGTCATATTGTATAGAAATGATGATGATGATGATGATGATGATGATGATGATGATGATGATGATAAGGGGAATTTATGAAATTTGTTTTTCCAGAAGATAATTCCTTCCGATTTTTATCTAAAACAACAATAATCAAGGTCATGGGTTTTGAGAAATTTGGTTTTCAACTCTCATTAATATCCTGACTGATTTGTTTGTCTTGTTACAGGTGGACCAGGAGGCTATCCACCAAGGGGACCACCTAGGGGACCTCCAGGTAATAAACTAGTTTATCATTATTTTTGTTTGATATATTTTATTTGTCTATGAATGTTTGTTGCTTGTAGAAGTGTTAAATGTCTGCCCAGCAGCAGTTCACAGGGGTCCGACATTTGGACTCTGGACCTTCAAAATGTAAACTAGAGGGCTCAGTCACACAGGCCCCTAATATTTTACTCTGGACCCCCATGAAAAATAGTGTGGGGCCTGGTGTAGCCTTGTCTCTTGAAATTGAAAGTTTTGAAAGTTTTTCTTTCTTTTTTTTCTTTCATTTTTTTGTTCGCTTTTTAATTTTTAAAAAATGTCATAACTGGTAATTATAATTCTCAAAATAGACACTGAAGTGAATATTCAATGTGCAGTGTTTTGTCCGTTTTGAGTTGAAATTACAGTTGTATGTTAATTTTTGTGTGTCCTTGGGCAACTTCAAATACGACTTGAGGACTTGCGTACCAATTATTTTGTTTTTCTTTATTTAAACTATGGAGTATTTGTATATTGTTTCATGTTTTTTTTGGTTTTTTTTCTCACCTGTACAAGTGTTTTATTATTTTTTATTTATATTTCGTTGCATTTGACAATTAAAATGTTGGTTTTACGCAAAATGCTTTGCAACTCATCCCTACCTTCTCTCTCTCGATACAGGCATGGGACCACCTGGAATGGGACCGCCCGGTATGGGACCACCAGGGTTCCGAGGAGGACCCCCAATGGGACGAGGAATGCCCCCCATGGGTATGGGACCGCCACCTGGCATGAGAGGTATGAATCATGATGTTAACTACTGTTAGTACAATATTTATGTAATGTAAGGAGTAGGGTTTGGTTTTCTGAGCAGTATTTTCCTTTTGAATTGGCGTAATACTTCAATTTAACTGTGATAATTGTTAAGTAAAAATTTGTAATCCCGTTTTCACACTCTTTCATTAGAGGCATCTCCCTCTTTCTTTCTTCTTCAGAAAACGGCCCCTGCCCTTAAATTTTTTAATATCATAAATATCATCCACCCCATCCTCCATTCACTGCATGTGTTTTTCTATATATTTAGGGTGTTGTGTCAAATTTATGTGACACACAAGTTCCAAATATTCATACTCTGATATCTTTTTGTTTCATAAGCTGTCATATACTTAAGAATAACATCCTGTCAATATATTTGTGCCTCTGCCACTGAAGGTGGTGCCAGAAGCATTATTCATTTTTTTTATCTTTCAAAATTGCAGACTGCAATAATCAGCTCCCTGAAATGGGCGTTTCTTATATTGTGGGATGATTTATGGGATTGTTTCAAATGTAAGAGTAAATTCATTAATCAACTTCCTTCCCTTTTTCCTTCTGCACAGGTCCCCCAAGGAATTAGCGTTGATTGTCCGTCTTCATGTTTGTAAATAGTTAATATCTTTTGTGAGAGATCGTCATCCAGTTAAGAATCGATGCTGGTTTGTATTCTTGGAACTCTTTATCAGCTTAATATTACTGCAACGGATGCAACACTTCTACATCATATTGGACTTGAAAGCTCCATCGGTCCTTCTATTGGTGCACAGTCAGTCAAAGAACAGCCTCGCACTAAACAAAACATTTGAAGTACAACCTTTATGAATTGATACCCTGATTTCTACAAATGATTGGTCTATTAGCCAATCTGGCATTCTGAATATTTTGATAAATATTATTTGGTTTGGGTCATGGTTTATTTCAATATAGTATTTGGATCAGGAAGCTGTTCTTTTAAGAACAGATACTACATAAGATCTTGTACTCAATGTAAAATACACGTAATGTTTTCAGGGTGCTGCAAAATTACTTGACTGCATGCTCAGGGCAACAAGAAATTACAGGTGAATTGTATGGAGTTTTCTTAGCTGTCAGCAAGTTTGAAATAATTTATTTGTAGAGCATCTTTGTTGTGTTACACATTCCTTTGTACCCTCTTATAATATTTGTATTTTTTTAAAAAATCGCTGATGCTTTTCCATAACCAAGATTCATCAACCTTTGAATCATCAAAGAAGATGTGGTACACCAACATGAATAGCTTTGGAGTACAATCAATGGCTAAATACTGATGTCGGAAATGAGGTGTTTTAATTATGTTAATGGAAATTTGTTTGTGGAAAGATAAAAAGTCAAAATACTTTTGTTGGGTACAGAATCAATGGATTCTTCTTCAATCATTTTTAATGTGCTTTTTATGACACAGTTATTATTTTTGAGGCAATGATTGAAGGAGAATTGTATATTGAGGAAAATAGGACTCAAATTCACTCTGTTCCTCATGTTATTCAGGGATTACGAGAATGATTTGGTTTTAGGCTTCACAAGTGTTATATTTTTGACAAATCAGCACTCAGCACTTGTCATCGGTATGTACCTACTTTGTAAATGAAATCATTGGAGAGATCCCTGTAAATGTTCTTGGATTTTTTTTGTACATCTGTAACTTGTCAAGTAGTTTTTGTCATTGCACCAAGAAGATTTCTTTTGTATAATAAACGATTTTCATGATAAACTTCATCTGTGCATTTGACTCTATTTAAGACTACAGTGATATATATGTTGGTTGATTGTGAAGTGTGCTTGTTTTGTTATAGTAATGTGCGGGCAGTTAAGTCGTGATATTGTAAATGTGGGCTGGATTTGGTGGAAAATTCAGTCTGTTCCTAAGGTCTTGGATGTATATATATTTTACTAGTGCTTTTAAGGTCGTTTGAGACCAAATCAATTATTTCATAAATTGTCTTTGAAAGCTATTTGACTGGCTCAGAGTTATCCATCTGGTCAAAAGAATTTTACATCTCTACATACATTCTTCCCTGGGAGTTCCCCCCCCCCTTTTTTTAAAGGTTCACCAAACTGGAATGCACTCCAATAAATTGTTAGTTCTGAAACTATATACAGATAACAAATTAATTTGATTGTAAACCCATTTATGTCAACTATTTTCGTTGATTTCTTGAAATGTTTTAATGGCACAAACAAAATAAATTGATCTATCATGTACACCTCGATGGCGTATGAAAATCAATATGCATGTAGTGCGTTTCTGTAAGCCTTCCCGTTATTGTATAAACTGATAATAATATTGGGTTCTTGTATAGCGCTCGTATCTGTCAGACTTGACACTCGAGGCGCTCCCGATTATTACCCTGGCTTTAGATAGTACAGTATTTAGCTACCTGTGACAAAATTTTACAATTGCTATCTCTATACAACTGAAACTTATTTCAAGATATCTTCGTACACATTACAGGAAAACATGAAAGGAACTTGAGTACAAAGGGAAAATGAATGTGGTTTTGTAGATTATCCAAGCTTTTAATGCTTCAAACAAACATACCAGCAATATTTGTATACACGACGACTAGAAGATTTTTACAATAATGAGCATGGAAATAATTTGAAGAACTTGTATATACATTTGTATTGTCAAATAACACTAACACCAGATAAACAAACTACATGTACTGCTATGTCCACATGACAAATATTAGGAAGTAATTTGAATGCTTCAAACAAACATAACAGCAATATTTTTATACACAATGACTAGAAAATAACACTTTTTAAAATAATGAACATGGAAATAATTTGTAGAACTTGTATTTTCAAATAACACTAAACACCAGATAAACTAACTACATGTACTGCTATGTCCATATAGACAAGTGTGTTGGGTTTGAATTCTAATGCACTTAATTGGTCTAATATGATGAGTTTACAAAATAAGGCAAGTCTTGAACTACACTGTAAATTGTCTTTGAAGGCCCTATTCTAAGATTTTAACCAAACGCAAGTGTCGTGTCTAGGCTCCAACCCAGAGTCTTTTCATCCACAGTCAAGTGATTTTTAACTTGTGACAATGAGACCTCCAGGATAATCATAAAGACGAGATGATATCGTCTCCTCTTTCAAAAATCCCTCCAATTTTGGGGAAAGTGGGTTGTTACAAATGTACTCATGGGGAATACAACTACAGCAATAGAGGTGACTGCCAATGACTTGCGTTCCAATTCGATATCTTGTATTGATGACGTCAGGATCAAGGATTGTAGAGCGGGAAGCCTGTAAAAATAAGAACTGGATAAATATGAATAATAATTCATTTACATGTATATATTGGTTATATGTTTTTAAAAAATAGTATAATCTAAAGTAATTTTAAGTGTAAATAGATCCTCATTAAGGGAACTACACAGGAGCAAAATACAGTTTACAATTCAAATAATTGTAAATATATTATATATCATGAAGGCATGGTTGATCATTGCAACAAGTATAAGGAATGTTTCTTGACGATGTATATATGCATAGATGTGTTGTTACTGCAATTGAGTATGAACAGATGTTGAGTTCCTCTGGTACTGTACAGGTGTATCATTAGTAGTAGTATTTTGTTGATTTTGTTGGTTTTGTTGGATTTGACAAAAAATTTAATTGTCAATTTTTTCAAAGTACATGTATTCTATAGAATCATCATATTATCCTAAATGAATAAGGAATAGATTATACATGTATAATGAACCAAACCCTGAATGAATTTGAACATCTCTTTCAAATGTAAGAAAATTTCATGTATCAGAACTTAATTTTTACACATGAATTGTACTCATGGCTTTTTCAAATTGAATAAAGTTCCTCTGGGCCTCTATTTTCTTCAAAGTACATGTATTCTAAAGAATCATCAAATTATCCTAAATGAAAAAGGAATAGATTATAATGAACTAAGCCTAGAGTGAATTTGAACATCTCTTTCAAATGTAAAATAATTTCACTTGTCAGAACTTAATTTTGCAAATGAAGTTTACTCTTGGCTTTTTCAAATTGAATAAATTCCTCTGGGCCTTTATTTTTTCAAAGTACATGTATTCTAAAGAATCAAATTATCTGAATTGAAAAAGGAATAGATTATAATGAACTAAACATAGAGTGAATTTGAACATCTCTTTCAAATGTAAGAAAAGTACTTAATTTTACACATGAATTTAAAATCATGTAATGTACGTCTCCCTCCCCCTCTTTCATCGTACCTCTAAAATAAGTAATAATATTTCTGAGTTACATTATGAAATCATATTATGAATAAATCTACATCTATTTCACTATATCTACAATGCAATTAAAAAAAAAAATAGCAAGCAGGAGGTACATGCAAATTGCTTCATGAGTAAAAGGAAAGTACAACTGAGCTGTAAAAAAAAAAAAAAAAATCATTTATGGTTAATGCGATTATTTAGGAAAACATTTCAAAAGATATGAAAAGATTTAGATTATTTTGCAAAAATTACTCACAGAACCTGATTATTCTGTTTAAAATTTAAACAGCTAATTAACAGCCTTATATAGAGACTGAAAGTATCTGTTATTATTATCATTAAGTATTTGGTGTCGTCTGTGCCAGAGAGGCAAAAAGTATGTGAACTGAATCACTGTAACCCTTGGGTCTCTCCTCCCAGTATAACTGATTGGGGGTGTGCAGGTGGACCACTACACCAGGGCCCTTAGGGAAGTCGTAGCTTTGCAAAACTTAAGTAATCGGACTGAATGGGGTACAATCCTTTTGCTATGAGTATAATTAATAACATCTGAAAGTCTCACAGAAATTGGAACTCATTTACTATCTTAAAAAAGAGAAAATAAATGAGGTTCTTGAAGTAAAATTTTGACCAAATTACTAGAGATTGACGTTTGAAATACTATGTAGTCTAGGGTCCTCATATATTCGTCATGAACCATTGGTGATATGTGTGCAATTGTGGTGACTCTCTACACAGGGCCTCCATTTAACGTCCTATTTGAGGGACGGAGTGTTTACCACTGTAACATAGCCTGTGTCTATGAAACAGTAAGGGCACATTAAAACACCTTGCAAGCTTCAGTCATCTGCCTGGGTTGGATTTAAACCCACCATCTTCGGTTCAACAGACAGACGCTTTATCGACTGAGCCAACTCTCCTCCTCGCAAATCAAATCTAAAGAAAATAAAGTATAAATGTAATAGTAGCAAACATAAATGATTTCAATGTCTATGAAAATATATGAATTAATGTGGTGTATAGAAGATTCAGGTCAATGACACAATACAGATGTACATAAATGCAGTCAATCAGTAAATATGTTGCCATTGCTGGATTTGCATAAGATACCCCAAAAGGTTTAATACACCAGTAAAGAACGAGCCTTACCCGGGGAATTAAGGAAAGCGCCCCAAAGTCCTTTTGGACAAAAAAGTGGGATGGCCAAGTCTCTTGAGCCACCCCTTTCCATAAGTTTTTTTTTCACAGATATACCACACATAAACATGTTTAACTAACTTTATATGAACAAGGATAATATCATTTGGTTTTCATATACATGTATTGTCTGTTTGGGGCCAAAAGGACATTAAGTCTGTGTTAAAGCACAAGAGTCAATGCCCTTGTGGCTCCACACAGACAGGATAATAACAGTTAAATCTTGCCCAAGATTTTTAATTGGTTCATATCATAATGAAACTTCAAATAACAAGAAAGACATATTTGTATTTCAATATTGATCAGTATTCAGAACTCAAAACTCAGCAATGGAGTCATTATGGATATTTTCAGATCATGGCCTATACATGTATGTAGAATAACAATAAAAAGTAAGTGAGCACACACTTTTTTCCCGGAAAAGTTTCTCATAAACGTTGCAATGAATGCAAAATAAATGTTTGAATACATAAACTATATCAATAGTTAAGACACTTTTGATTGCTGTTTCTCATCATCAGTTGACATATATGCTCCAATACTGTAAGATAATTAGTACTTCTGAAATCATCATAATAAAAATGGCTAAAGGTCATATGCTAGGCTGTGCTTGGTATAAAGCAACACATCAAATATATTAATACATAGAAAAATAAACATTTTTTTGCAATCCGGGTGACTCAAATTTGGTACCATTACCAAGGTTATATCATTACAGGCATCAAACATTCCCAAAGAAATGGATCTATTTCTTGGACATTCAACCATGTATAAGCCTACTTACACAGGCGATACATGCATGCATTATTGCACTAATTAGTTTTTTGAACTCAAGCTATTTAACTAATCTACTTTCTTTTGTTTGTATCACTTTAAAAAAAAAAAAAAATTCTTTTTTTTTTTTCTTCTTTTATTTTTTTACTTTTTTAAATTTTTTTTCTTTAGTTTTTTTTTTTTTTTTTCCTTTAGTCAGTTTTTTATTTTTTTGTTTTCTTTTTACTGAAGTCAGTTTGTGATTTTTTTTCATTTTTTTAAAACATTTATTTATTTCTTTTTATTTTCTTTTTACATTATTTCTCTTTTCTTGAACTATTTTTCAGGTTTTTTTAAATACTTTATTTACAAAAAAACTAGTTTTCAAAGAAATGTAAGTGGACAATGCAGGTATTATACTCAAATACAACATATATGAGTGAATAAACGTACATCACGAGGGTACAAATGAAAATAAGTATAGCAATATAGCACTCTTAAACACGAGAATGGCAATGAATATCATTCTAGATTGATATATCCAGCATATCATATGGAGCAGGTACACCCCTCTCCTTATGAAGGCAAAGATGAAAAAGTAAATAAAAAAATATATATTGAAACTTGTAGTGGGTCTAATCTCCACCAGCGCCATCTCCTCCTACATGCTGCAAGCCGTAGATGACGTCATCCCTGAATTTCTACGCCCGGCAAGGCTAGGCCATAAAACTGGTCCATACAACACCAATGCGAACAGATCCGTGAATCATATGCCATCTTTGGCTTGCAGTAGATAGTGGATGGGAGTGATGGTGATCACCAAATAAAATAACACTGTCCAGATCCTGGACTTGGGCTGTTCCCAGCACCTGCATACACATACAGTTTGCCCCCAGTGTGTGGAGGGAGGAGTCACCCCTGCTTTAACTGGATAAGCCAGTGACATCAAATGTAAAAGTTTATCAACATACAGTCTTTATCTACATGTTATATATATATATACACATTTATATGGCAAATAGAAAGTCATATACATTTTGTATTACCATCATATATATATATATATATATGAAACCCATTTAGGGATGCATATAAGTCAAACTGTTCTTCACTTCAGGGAATAAGTATAGTATAAAGAGCACAACACAAGCCAAACTGACATAGAAATCTGTATAGGTAGCCCATTACAAAAGTATTATTTAGATACAAGTTATACTTGTGTATGCAGATACATGTGTAATATTATTTCAGTGTCTCTAGTTATAAATTCCATATCTCAAATGAAATAAACTTTCATAACTTTTGATTCAGTCATCTTGTATAAAGTCTAGTAGCAGTTTACAAACTTTTCAAAACACATGGGAAAGTTTGTAAAATGATCATATATTTACAACATTGCATTTTAAGTATAATATTGATTATTTTTCACAAATGAAGTGCATATAGTATCATTAGGATACCATGCTTAGCGTTTCAGACTCGGTACTTCACACAGATGTTCTGTGCATTTACATTTACTGCATATACAAAACGATCAATCCATATATGCATATTCATTTTATCTTATAAATTTAAACTTTGTAGTACATGTAAATGTATTCCAGGAAAAAAGCAATAAAAAATAATAAGTAAATAAAATAAAATAGACTAAGGATCACATGTCATATATCAAATAGAGACTACATGTACATCTCTGCTTCCTCCACCATTGTTATTCATAATACGAGTCAAGACAATATATTTAGCCATACACCATAAAGGAAAATTGGAATACATTTTCAATTTCATTCTTGAAGGCAATTATCTTGATTTGCAAACAGTACTATATTTATTTTCATTGTGTTTTGTCTTGTTTTGTTTGTTGCTTTGTATATATTTTTTGGTAACAAATGAACACCTAGTGAACATATATACATCCTAGTGTTTTTGTTGTCGAGTATTTATGGCATAATAAGATATAATATCGGATATATACAACAAAACATTATGCATCTCAGTACAGGAATTGTGTATATATATACAACTGTACATAAATATGATCAGACATAAACAACTTTGAAAATGTACCTTAATTTGCTTCCAACAAAGTTGTATATTCATAGAAATTGTTTTTTTTTTTCAATAACAATATTGTGTGAACAATATAATCTCTAACCATCTTGGAGCTGTGGAATGAACATGATTTACAACAAAACAAACTGATCACATGTTTCAATGACTAAATATTTATAACAAAAATATAGACATATCTATACTTGTAGTAAGCAAAATCAAGAAAAATATTTGCGGCACTGTGTTCATTGTATCATATTATTGCATTTTTCTGAAGTTTGAAGTTTCAAGACAGTTAAACACTGATAGGTGGCAAGATCCTTTTAATAGTAATATGTTTAGTAATGGTATAGTAAATATTATTGCATCATAACAAGTCTACTCAGTGCGTGTACCGGAGAAGAACATAAGTAATACTACAAGTATTAATTTCAACCATATTGAAATACCAGAAAAATCCTTGCTTTGGGATCTACTTTATGCAGCATAATATCACAGAAATGTAAAATGTTCACTATTAGTACTTGTAAAAGAAATTATGACTGAAATATTTCATTGCCAGGCATTATTGCACCGTGCATATTGTGATGGAAATACACTCCAAGGAATGAACATGATGTCATACCTTGTGTGCGAGTCCAAAAATATCTTGTTCTCTTGTAATGAGAAAAACAATCATGTGAAATTGATCCTATTAAAAGAGAATGGGGAAATATCCTCTAGAGTGTCAATGGTTTTCTGACAGATAGCCATTTCTTTCAGACCAGCACAATTCCTATAAGACTTAAGTTTTTACATCTCAGGAGAAGTAAAAGTCTCACTCCTGTGCCATACTGAAGTCCCATGACTATACCAAAACTCTACAAAATAACATTCCTCAGATGAAAACAAGCATGTGATGTGGGGAAAAAAGAATGAATTCATGAAATAAATTCATATAATATTGTATCATAAATATGGCAGACTTGAAAATCCTGTAAAAATTGGTTTGGAAATATATTTGTTTTTCGGTCATTTAAATACCGGTACACAAGTACATGTACTTGATTTATGTTTTAAAACTTTGATTTTTATAAGTGAAGAGAGTGGCAATTGCAAAATTACAGAATATACGCATCCAAATGAAAACATGACAGTCGTCTTTCATCTAAAAAACCTGGAAGTGCAGAGCCTTTTAAGTATTTGCCTCATTTCGATGTATCCTATATGACAGTTCCCATATTGAAAGACTATATATAATGAATTGATCTACTAGTAAACAAGGTTACCGGTAAACATAGGAAAAGTGTAAGGTAATATTCAATATCATAGACCCTGTTGAAATTCTCCAGTCACGTCAATAAAGGGCATTTCTTGTACTTATATACATGTTTGTCTCAAATGTTTGAAAATGTAGCACAAGTTTTATCATGTATGACAGAGTGCATGTTTTTCATGCTTTATGTTTCTCAAAAATACAAATACAGTTGTATACCGTTTTCAACAATGTAGTCAGTATACTATAATTCTGTATCCAATCTGTACATCAACAGTATTTACAATATGATAGTGTTTATGCTGTCAGCAATAAAGTAGTAGTTTGCTCAGAGCCAGGCTTTATACTCTTTCTCAAAGGTACATGTATACATGCAATCAGTGTAATAATTCCTTTATCTGCATTGAATCAATTGACCCAAGTACAGTATTTACAATATATGATCAATTGATCATTATAACATATAAAAAGCAATTAAGCAGCTGTTTTGCTGCTTAGACTATTGAAAGAGTCAAATGGCAGTAATGGTTTTGCCCCTCTGGCTTTCAGTAACATAACAGTTATTCTGTGTAGAGATAAACATACTCTCTGAAACAAGAAGAGTCTTCCTCTGATTCTGTAACTAAAAACACAAACAAACATTAAAAATCAACGGTCCTAGTTTTGAATGTGATATCACTCTATGTACAAGAAAAGCTTTCTGTTTTAGCACTGTCTCCAGTGCCATTATTCTGCAGTGACAAAAAAAAAAAAAAAAAAAAAATTAGCAGTATCAACACCACCATCTGGAAGATAAACTCTACCTATGTACAAGTACACTTTTCTGTGTGCAAAGCTGTCTTTAGCTTTATGACTCTGAAAACTCATCATAATCAACAATTCATTTTGTTTTGAATCTTGTCACTCAATGTAAAAGAAGAATCTTCTTTTTAATAAAGTCATGACTCTGTTGACTTTACAAGAGAATCATCATTAAAATCCTTGTTTTGAAAACCATATAACTCTAAAATACTGTACAAGAAGAGTTTTCCGTGTGGAAGTTTTCTTCATTGTTGGGGCTCCTCTGTGGTAATACATTTTCCATGTTTTTCATATAGAAAGAATGTTTGCGAGTGCATTGGCAAAATTGCACTGCAAGAAGATGAAGTCAAAATAGTAAAATGCATCAAATTTTGTTGAGTTTCTTTGAAACACTGAACTACAAAACTTTCAGAAAATCTATTCAATCTAAAGGTTGACCCTCCTGATAAAATTTTTTTTCAGATCATATAAATATTATATTAAAAATGTTCACTGAAACCACTTGTTTCTACAAATGAAAATTAATGCTGTCAACTGACCATTTACTTTTATTTGATCTTGTTTTCGAGTCACAACATGAGTAAAACTATTTAAGTAACCACATTTTTATGTGCAATTTCATGTGGAAAAAAAAATCAGCATATATTAAACCTGATAAGTGTTTTATTTATTAAAAGTATGATAAAAATCTTAATATGTTTTTCTATAATTTGAGATAATCTTTTACTCACTTACGTCCCTCCATCAGTGGAGATCACTGGACTAGCTGCCATTAATGACAGCCTATCTAGCATGATTTTCTCCTTCCCATTCCCTTTGCAAGTGTCTTACCTCCTCACAAACTTTCTTTCACATACTTCACCCCTCTACTTCTCCTCTTTCTTCAGTCTTAATTACCCTTTTCCTTCCCATCCCTTCTTTGGGAAATTGTTAGATAACATGAAGCTGCCGTACCTACAGTAGAATGATCATCTCTACCATTCTTTCTTTCTTTGTTATGAATTTTCTTTTAGGTACCATGTATTGACTTCAGTGTTTTCCCAACCCCTTGCTTCTCCATCTCAGAAGACCTATGATTCGACATTTCTGAGTAAGCAATGAAAAACAGAAGCAAATAGACAAATACAGGTACAAGACCTATTTTCGTCTATTTGCTTTTGTTACATTACACTTTTCAAACTCGTCTCTCCTCTTGGTTTTCCTCTCATCTCACTTCATCTTTCTCCAGATCCATCCCAGATCCTTGTCATCCTGTATATCCTCCTCCACCTTCCCCTCCAGCCCCTTAAAGCACTCCATCTTTAGCTCATCCCCTCAACATCTTGCTCCTTACTTCCGCATATCCTGCATCTCCTGGTTCCTCTCCTCCAACTCTTTCTCCTCACAGCAGTCCTCCTTGTGCTCTATCATCCTCATCTCCACAACATCTAGAACATTCCATCCTCTTCCCATGAATCTCCTTCATCTCTTCCAGTCTGAATCTACAGAATCTCCACCATGCTCTAGCTTCCTTCACCCATCCATGAGCATTTCCTCTTCTCCTCAGCATTGCTGAACTCTCAAAACCTCTCCAGCACTCTTCCAGCATTCCTTCCATGAATCTTTCTTCCTCCTTCCAGCTTGATCACTGGATGCATTCTCCCAATCAACCCAACAGCCAAGACGTCGGCTCTTCCTTCTATCTTCTCTCCTCCCCTTCTAACTTCTATTTGGGAAGCAAGTTCCCCCTTTTTTCTTCCAATTATGCTTGCAGCCTTCTCTTCTCCTTTACTGCATCTATTTTTCTTCACTGCAGAATTTAGTTGCACTTTCCTTTCACCTCGCTTTGTCTTTTGAAGACTTTTTGAGAGGAAGTTGAGTTTGAACATTCTAAATAACATGACAAGAAAGAAATAAACACTTTTATTTTTTTGCAAGTCATGATTTTCACTAATGTGGTCTAAATAAAATAGATTTTTATAATTATCAAAATTAAATACAACAATATTTCTTAAAGTTAAAATCTATAAGTAACTCAATGTCTATGGAGATCACAGACAAAACCTTATCCCACACCTAACTACATGTAACCCCTACTACATCGTGGTGTATCCACCATAGGGTGGAGTGCCCCCTCCCCATTCCCTGGTAGTCTACGACACACAGGGCTGTCTTCATAGAATCTGTCTCTCCATATAGTACCAATAGAAAGCAAATTTCTGCATCACATATAGATCTATGGACAATTAACTTTGAACATTGAATCTTGAAGATGTAAAGAAATGTCCTAAACAAACTAAAATCACCTACCTTAAAGAGGCGCCTCCTGTAATCGAGATCCGCTTCACCCGGCCGTCTGGCTGGAACCATTATCTCTTCACGCTTCAAAATGGCCTCCAGCTGTACAATGGGGAAACTCTGAGCTGGGTCGATGTTCCTAACGTTGATCAATCCCACCAGGTACTCAATGTAGTGTAGCCTTCAGAGAAAAATACAAAATAAACATAACCATTGGAACAGAATTATGATTTCGTTATAATTGATTCCGTTGCAAACAAATATTGAGAAATTGTGTTCAGTTAGTAAGCCCAGTTGAAAACGAATTGCTTGCTTGGGTTTACATGCATTCAGTTGGTTTGATGAGATGCAATATCTTTTTGTTAAAAATTAAACAATGGGTCAGCTACAAAATGAATGAGTACAAAAATAAATACCACGCTATGAAAATATTCAAGAAATGTTTAATCCAAAATGAACATCTGATAACTTTGTAGAGAAAGAGCAAAAAATTGTTTTTACCTAAACTATAACTTTGGTAGATTTCTACACCTAAACTAAACAAAAGAGAAAAATAAATGAGCACAAACTTATTAATAAAACAACCTTAAATGGCAATAGAACATTGATCATGTCAAAGAGAAATGCCACTGAAAAAAGCAGAAATGTGAGATCATGCCTTACCTGCACAGTCCAGCATTTCCTGCAGTCACTCTCCTGCCGCACTTACTATCCTCCAGGCCATTGGGACCATCCTTCTGCTCCTTGACCCCACAAACTCCCTCCTCGTTCTCCTCGGCTCCTTCTGGAGGCTCCTTGTTGTACTGCACGCGTTCATCCTATCAAAAGTAAATAGTCACCAGGTAAACAAAACGTTAACTCTTTCCCTACTTTTGGTTGACTAATAGATCAAACACTGGACTGCCACGGTCAACTTGAGTCACAATTACAGTGAATGTGTACCATATACTCTTAATGTAGCAGTCCCAGGCTTCAATCATTTACAAATGAAGAGTTCAACACCTCTGCTACATGTGAACATAAGATTTTGTGAAACAGCTGTGCGGACCCTAATCAACTGATGAGACGGGAGCCAGTCACTTGTTATGCACAATATCTGTTACGAGTTTACTATGCATTTCATTTTTTAATAACTCTAAAAAGTGTGATATTTTTTCTGTGAATTTTTAGAACTTAAAATATATATATTTTGTAATGCCTCTATAGATGGGCACGTCTACCCCCCCCCCAGCATCTGTGCCTGCGCATAGTTACATGTATTTCACAATGTAGTTTAAAAAACGTAAAACTTCATGAGTGGGCTCTTGAGTGCACTTCCGATGAAGTAAGAGATAAAATAGAAGAGCCTCATGAAGTTTTAAAGTGTAGCAATACCGGTAAATGTGTTGTTAGAAAATAATTAACACTTGGCTTCAAGAATGAAATCTCAAGTGCACTTCTGATGCAGAAATAGACAAACTCTACAGGGATAAAAACTCATTTCATTAAGGATGGGACTGGGGAAGAGGAGACACTTACATCAAGAAGTTTTTTGAGGAAATCAACCTCCTCATCCCGGAGATAAAAGAGACAGTCTCTAGGATGGTGGGCATGGAGACCCTTACGAAGACAGGATTCAAACTTATTACAAGCCTGTAATAAGAGAGAATAGGTATAACATGTTTTATATATATCTTTCATAAGTTGAAGTGAAAGGAATTCGCTTCAATTTTCACTTTTATTATTCCTCAAAAAGTTTTAGCTTTATCGTCCTAAAGCCAGTGTAATAATAAAGTCCTATGAAGTCACCTTGATCATCCCATGGGCCATGGGGTGGATATGTAAATGTACATGTACCTATCATTATCAGTATCAATTTAATTCATTTTTTTTTTTCATTAGCATATAAATATACAATTAAATAATCCATTATATAATGTTTATAAAACAAATTAGACGTACATGAACAGTCAGAAAAGAAAATAATATGATCTCGTTCAATATGTAATATATGCTGTATATCAAATAGATCTTCTGATAGAACATTTGAACTTTGTATCAGATCGGAAGTGAAATAAACAATGATGACATAAATAACAATTGTATATTCAAAATTTGTATAATAAAAAATGCAGAAAATGAATTTTGGAAACTCAGAAAGAAAGGGCAGACAATTTTTGTGTGGTTTAGTGATGTAAACTGTGAATTTGAATAATAATATACAAAACTATCTCAAATTAAAAATATACTTTGCTTTAAAGCTATTCTACATTTTCTTTTGTAGTATTTATAAGGGGAACCACTATGCAAGCATCATTTGAACTTACATCTCCTCTTTTGATTGGTTGACTGCATCCGCAGCAGAATTCAAAAGTGCACTGAGGACATTTGAAATGCATACATCCACCTTTGGCCAACTCAAACCTCATCTTACAGCGAGGGCACTCTGTGGAGGGAGTAACATTATATAACGTATATGAAAAAGGTGAATATACAGTGAACAACTAAATTATTTGTACCCTTACCGAGTTTTGTAATTTTTTTAAGTATGTGAAAAATTGATATGTCCCGATTTATGTTTCTTTAGGAAGTGACATAATAAAGCTTACTTCTAAAATCATTCAACAAAGGCCCTTATTCAACCAGTCACCTTTCGACTTGAGTTACAAAAAAACAAAAACAAACACATCCAATTTACAAGGGGGTATAAATAATTTAGCTGTTAACTGTATATAAGGGAGGTACATGTATGAAAACAAAAACTGGGCACATACTTTGTTACCATAAGGAAAACTGAGACGACTTCAGATTTTGTATTAGAAAATACTTCAAACATCACCAGTACACATACATGTATTCATTCATTTTGAAGAAGTATTGAATACTTCAATGCATCTGTAGCCAGGGTACTGCATAATAAAGTGAATCCTGCGTAAAAAGACTGCTAAAAAAGAAGAGATCTTTATGTCCAGGTTACTTTTGGTAAAGATTTCAATTGGGAACACTGTATAGGAAAACAAATATGTGTTCTTTATAGACAAGTGGTATTTGTAAACAGGTGTCATTGTATTTGTTGAGGTCTTCTTTAATACATACCAAATCAAGCCTTATGTAGACAAAAATCATTTCCTCAAACACTGGAGCGGCAGGGGTTATCAAGCTTTTTCATGCTTTGCAAAACAAACTGGAATCTTTTCATTCTCAGGTTGGGCTGCTTAGTGCAGAACTTGATTGATAGCATTCATACATTCTCAATGTAGCAAATTTTCACGAAATAAATAAGGCAAGCAAAACGATGGATTGCCAGTGAAAAGAATCAAGTTATTCAAGGGGCACTGTTTTCCTACTGCCACATCAAAGGTAGTATACTTGTGTATGACTATCACCATTATCTATCATCATACACTGTAACCTTGTTATATCAGGTATAATGTTATAACAGGTATCTCGCTACATCAGAGCTCATTATAACGTGGTCTCAATGTATCTAGTGTAAAAGACACTTTACCTCTACACTGTATATGACTATCTATCATTATATAACTATTAAAACACATCCTAGTGTCTTCAGGTTTGCCACAATCCAAGATCCCCTGTACTCACCAATGCCGTTTTCATTGAGATGGGCAGCCAGACCCTGGGCTTGTAGATCAGGGTCGTTGTTCTCTTTCCACTGCTGGAAGGCCTCGCAGCTGATACCCTCATGTTGGTCCATCCATTGCTTCTTACAATGGAAGCAGGTCAGTTTGTTGCACTCTGGACATCGCATCTTGCGCCTGTCCGGTGCTCCGTTGATGAAGCCGGAATTGCACTGCAAATATATAGGGAAAATATTAATTTCACAGAGTTTAATACAGACTTATTTTTTCCTGATGATAAAGATTTATGTAGTTATTACCACTGACAAGATTAAACGTAGGGGTCCTAGTAGAAGGTGATGCCCTGTACATATTTGAGTTGTAAGTACACTCTTAAAAAGCAGCAAGTGAATTGTCAGGGCTATATTAATTTTACAGGGGAATAGATCTGTTTCTGAACAGAACTACATGTATAAGTGTATGTACAAGAATACGGGGAGGCTACCATCCTGTTTTAAGCTGGCCAGGATCCCTAAGGGGTATGACATCCATTCTTACATCCTAAAGAATACGAACATAGTCCACAGGCAACGAATCCTTTAGAGAATCTTCTACCCGGTACTTATTTCCTCATCAAATGATTTGGTGATGGACCCATTACATACTACTGCTAAATCGCTTGATTAATTCACAAGAAGAGATTAATAGAAAGGACTCACATGTGCACACCAGCAGAAATGTTCATCCTGCATCAGGTTCCAATCCCGGAGCTTCCTCTGAAACAGTTCATACACCTCAGGGCTCAGCATGTCACGCAGCTGAAAGTTATACAAATATACATCATCATGCTTACATATATGTACACAGCATTGATGATGATGATGACGATGATGATGATGATGATGATGATGATGAAGGCCCACTTATTTTGTTAGAGCATGGATTGTAATTTGTTTATGTGGCCTCAACTGGTCTTGTTGAAGTATTTTTATCATTAAGTGGCCCTTACAGAACATTGTGGAGTAAATTGGGAAGCATTTTGTAACTGACAGGAAAGTGCACTATACTGAAAAACTCTATGGACTGGATTGGACTCTAATAATGATTGAGGTGGTGATGATGTATAAGACAGTAGTCTACTCTATTGGATAACTTGATATAAAATGCCCACTGCACTACTTGTAGCTACTTGCTCCCTCTACATAGAAAACAATGCCTAAGCGGTGCCCATTGGTCCCCCATGGTCCTCTTTTTCTTATGTTAATTGAGAGCTGAGTTGATGAGATAACCACCTGTCAGTGACCATGCTGGGAGGTCTAATCCCTCCTGGCCAAACAAGTGCAGACGGGCTTTAAGAGAAAGGCTAATATGTAACAAGGTCTAAAAATGATGTTGATGATAATCATTAATGATGAAGGGTGGTATTCTCTAAGTTAAGCCAGGACTAAGTCCAGACTAAACAAGAATTTTAGTTCACACTTCTATGGAATGCTAGGTATCATCTTCCTCCTTCAATATTCATGACAAAGATAATCTACCAAAGACTTTATTGAAATTCAGTTCATACTCATATTATCTTTTCTTCCCATTTCATTGCAAAATTAATTTTTGGACACTTTTCATTGCAGGATTAAAATAATCTGTACAGGGAAAATGAGTTGGCAACAGGCACTCCATAAAAGTGTGAACTAGTTAAGCCGAGCTTAACTTAGTTCACGCTATCGGAATACCACCCGAAGACTTTATTTCACCTGACCTATGGCTTAAGTTCTACGTTGGAAATTACAAAAGGGTACAGTGCATCTACTTGGTTTCCATCCCAGGACCTCCTGATTACAAGACCACTGCTCTATTACTGAGCCACCATGCCTTCTGACTCATGTGTTGATGATTCAAACTATCCAAGATATTCTAATATTTCAGAAAAAAACTCACAAGAATATCCAGGAATGCAAAATAGTCTGCTGCCACCGCAGGATCATCCAGGTCAGGCTGATCACATGACGGACATTTGCCTTTCATGATACTCTGGTCCCTGGCAATGATCTCGAAACACTCGGTGACGCAATTACGACACATCATGCACTGGCAATTGATCAATGACATCAGCTGCGCAAAAACAAAAGCAACGGTCATGTTACTATAGGGAAAGTCCCTGAAGTTGATATTAAACGAGTGGGAGAGACAATCTGAGAGGACAGGGGTGGGGTGGTAGGTGAACAAGAGAAAGAGACACAGAAAGAACAGAGTCAGAAAATGAGAGTGACAAGAAAGGGAGTAACAGGAGAATGACAACAAGACAGAGAGAGAGAGAGGGGGTGGGGTGGGTGGTGAATGTAGTACATTGAAAGGCAGAGATTGGATCAAGGAAAATATAAGGCTGGATAATAATACACACAACTAGCATGTTCTGCAAAATTATATGGATGAATTTTAATATTACCATCGATCATCATCAGGATTATTACCATATTTCTATCCCCCATCCTCATACACAAAAACAAACCACACCATTACAGACAATCAAAGAAAATCACAGACCTTGTTTCTTGGTAGAGGTACAAAGCAGACAGAGCATTCTTGCTTCAAGAAGACTTCAGAACGTCGCAGATCTCCACATTCCTCCGCAGCTGTCACAACATCGTCCACTGGAAACTCGTTGCGTATGATTAGCTTCGCGGCTGTCTGTGCACGGCCCCAGCTGCGCATGTTATACTCAACCATCAACATCCTGATAGAGCGCTGTCAAAGAGGATGATGATGATAATACCATATTTACTCTTACATACCATCTCTTCTCTGCTCTGAATCAACCTAATAAATGTATCATTGTACTTCTGTAATGTACATTACAAGTGAAACATTCTCAAACTTTTATTACAAGGATGTGTAGGACACTTCAGACTTACCAACATTATTCTTATTCTTTGGGGTGAGGTTTCCTTAAGATATTATAGTACTACTACAATATACTATATAGGTTATACAACATATACAAAAATTAGTTTATTGGCAAAACAGAAGCTGCTTGAGTTTCAATTGAAATGTTTCTAGACATTTAACATTTCTGATGCAACAGGGTAGCTTGTTCTGCAATTATTATTGAGCCATCTTTGCCAGTGATACATGTAACAATCATTTCATTGGAAATACTAGATAATCAACATTATAAAATCCCAATTCGAGCCACAAGTATTTTTATAATACATATTTTTCATCATTTCTTCATAACTCACATCATCATTTTTGATAGCCTCTTGGAAGTACTCATTGTCATCACAGTGTGTTGGTATCCAGACCCTGTCAACATACTCAGCCATGGCCCCCACCTGGAGGGCGTCTAGAGCCTTCTCCGGATCCCCCCTCACATCATCCTGCTTCAAAATGGCAACAATGTCATCCACGGAGTAGGAACCGACCTCTTGGATTTCTAATATCTAGTTAAATACACAAGGATATATATATTATGCTATGTCATTAATTACAGTTACATGGGGTACATGACAAACGCAAGAGGTGACTGACTTCATGGTAGCAATCAAGATAAGCCATATCCTGTTGAAATTACTTCTTCTAAGAACTGTGATGGTTATATATGAACCACAAATAAACCATGCTATCAGTAAAGCATGACATACAAGTACCACAGGTAAACAACCTCCTGATATGGTAAGTTCAAACTTTTTGTCCCTTTAGGTTTACTTCTGGTTTATGACTTGTTGTGAAGTACATGTGTAGCTTATCATTAATGTACCATGTCACTTGTATGATCAAATAGCAATGAGTTTGCAGCTGAAAGCCCAAGACACATTGGTATATGTTCTACTAATTCAGTTAAACCTGACCATGGCTCTAAGATTACATTTAACAAAGGAAAATTGATACCTTAGATTAATTTCTAATTTAAAAAATTCCTAAGCTCAGCATCAGGTTTGAATTTGAGTAGATTATGGATCATATTCTTTCTTACTTGTAGGATTTTTCCAGCTCATGATTTGTTTGTGAATTAGATTCAGATCTATGCCAAGGTACCTTTAAATCTAGGGTTTATCAGTGATGAGTCACTGTCAACTTTCTGTCAATCTGGCCAAACTTTTAGGGGAAATTGCAAAATTCCATGAACCCACTTAGAAGCATGTGCTGTCATTGTGCAATATTTGGAACGTGACAGGAACATTTTCAACATAATAAAAACAGAAAAACCTAACCACATGAACTTCCTGCAGAAATGATCAAGAAAATTTTGGCAATTTAGTCGTTTATTGTTGAGATTTTTTGGGGTAGTTTTTTGGCCTAAAAAAGCAGGAAAACGCAGAAACACAGGAGATTCTCATGCCAGCAGCTATTATAGACCCATAATGAGAAGAAGATGAAGAAAACATCACCATTTTGGAACTAAGTTTTGAATACTCAAAGACAATGTTTTGAGAATGCCACAATCATAACAACCACCTGTGTAGAAAGACCACCCATCTATGGAGACCACAATTTTTGTCCTCAAACTGACCATTTCACTGAATCCAATTCAAGGGAATATAACAACAATCTGGTATAAAGACCTCTCGTTTTCTTGGAGTTGTCTTTCTATTCAGGTTGACTGTATTCTCTTTACCCAAATCTACATATTGCAAAGTCATTTAAATTCCTTTAAATCAATATGAACATCTTGTAGGCATATGGAACTATAAATAAGTATGGTTCATAAAAGCAAAGTGAAATAATGGAGACAGTATGCTCCCCAGTCATTAACTATGCTATTGTTTTACAAGCTCTAGATTCAATGATGTTTGTATGATCCCATTATCTTTGTCTTGGCAGGATTTGCAAGTACTTAAGTAGAACTAACAGCATCCTAGAAGTATAAGCCAAGACAATCACCTTTTCCTGTATCCTCTGAGTGCACTCCTTGATAGCTTCCTGTGTGTTTCCGGAGCATTCCTCAAGGCACTTTTCTGCTGATTCCACACTCAACTTGACAAGTTCCATTATTCTAAGGTTAGATGAATATTAAACAAGAAAAATTTTCAAGAGAATGTAAAGTTCTGACTGAAACCAAAAACATAGAGCTTTTAGTAGTTCGAATTCAAATATTAGGAAACTTTGACATAAAATTATTCAAGGTTTTTAAATAATGAACAGTGATCCTGCACATTTTCTGGTGATTTTTGCTCAAGGCTTTCATCAAAGATAAAGGATAGGATTATGGCTCTGATTTGAGTTCTAGGTCTAGAGTAAGGTATAGTACTTGGTCCAGGGTTGAATTCAGGGTTTTGGCTAATGTTAAAAATTGGCTACAAAACTTTTGCAGGAGTGTGAGAAGTAGAACTTCATGAATAATTTGTGTCCTTATTAGCTTTGCAAATCTAGTCACAAGAGACTTTATTTGGTTCTTCCAATGCCTTTTTGCTTAATCTCTTAGGATCACCATATTGATAGCACATATCCAGTAGTACTTTATAAATTGTAAATTTACACCCACAAAGGGTACTACCGGTATAGCAATTTGAGAGATATATTTTTTGTATTTCTCTTTCACCCAGTGTCACACGTACTTGGTATCAACATCCACTTCAAGATTTTCCCTAAGCTCCTGGGTGGCCTTATTAGCAAGATCATGAACAACATCTGACCAGTTGGCAGCGATCCATGCTATCGGGTCAGTGAGGTCATCCCCGTGCTCCTCCATGATGTAGAGGGCGCACTGGATGCGTCCCGGGGGTATGCCTTGTGATTCAGCCTCCTGTGTGTGAGAGAAAGAAACAAGTACACTGCCTTCATGAGTGTGAAACCATTATCATTGTATCATTCCAGTTTGGTAGAAGATCTGGGTGTAGTGCTTAGCCCACTCTCATCTTTGGTGTTAGTAGGCAAAAGCAACATACACAATGTATTTGGTTCTAGCAGCTAAGAGAGGAGGGGGTAATAAGCACTGCATCTAAACTAACATGCTCTAACACTCTGCTTAGCTATAAGTATATGTATGATGCAGTTTACAATTCTCACCGCATCATTCAGAGGATTTTTTCAGACTGTATTACTTTTGTTCTGGTGTCATGCTTAGCCATCTCTTGTAATATTGTGTGGTAGTAGGCAAATGCTGTATGGTTATCAACAGATTTGGTTCTAGCACCCAAGATATGAGAGGTACTAAGTACTACACCTAGACTAACAAACTCTAACCTTTTTTCTAACACTGAACTTTATGTCATGAACACATATAGATTAGCTTCTTCAAGATAAAGTTTGCAGTGCTCCCAATGGTGTCTTTTCAGTTTTAATTCACATATCAGCACATCTTACTGCAATGCCAACTAAGATATGCTATCTTTTACTTTTTATCCCATTTGAACTGATCAGACAAGCCTATTTTTGTCAGAGAATGTCTTGTATCTTTCTGATGAGGATCTAACTCTGTAACGTGCATCATGCAATGAATGAAACTGAAGCATTCAAACCTCATGTCTGCATGTCTCTAATTAGCTACAAAGCAACTACAATTAATGAAGTAAGAATGACGGAAAGAACACACGGTGTGGGAGAGAAGCTTTTTTGCTCATTAGTAAAGTTAGTCTGAAAAAGACTCACAATGGCAAAAATAATACTTTTCTCCTTTTTAATGAAGTATAGAGAGAAATAAGACATGCATCAGACGTTCATAAATTAAAAAAAAAAGAGATACAGATGGGGTGGTATTCTACAAACTGTTACCTTTATTGTTTAATAGTGAGAGGTATTTTATTGTTTTAACTTATCAAAATCACTGAGTGGATTGGGTGCCTGTGAAGATGACTCTCAAAGTAATCACAGCCAGAGATGTGCAGAATTTTAATATTTGTTTTTATTTGGGTTTGTTTTGACATAAAATGAAATACCTCTCACCAAAACACAAAGAGAGAACATAATTCTAAGAATACCATCCATGGAAAAGGAGAGGAAATGGATGTCATTTTGTTAGTATAGTCACTGCAAACCAAAATTAAAATATAAGTGTTAGGAATCTTCATAATGTCTTTTCATGTGAGACATTTCTGAAAGGCTTATTCACAAATGGAGGTGTTGTGGTATAGTGGTTCATTCACTTGACTCTCAATCCATGGGTTTAGGGTTCAAATCTCAGCCCGGCACTAACATCCTTTGGCAACACATTTATCCACATTTATCCACATTCGTCACTCCCTACCCAGGTGTAAATGGGTACCTGGCAATTGCTAGGGTAATGATAATTCGAGGACCATCAGGAAGAACAGCATTGAGGCCGATGATGCTTCCCTGGCAAAACAGAATTTACTACATGTATCATTAGTATTAATATTTCCCGAGGTAAACTGCTGCAGAAATCCTGAAGGCAGTTTACTGCGGGGAGCGTACATGTGAATGAGCCTTTAGAAACTGTAGTTCTCCAAGTAAATATCAGCAGCAAGATCTGCACAAATGAATGAAATTCAAGTCAGAAAATTATGTTTCAAACCAGGAGGAATTTGAACCTGAAACAACAACAGCTGCTATCTGGGTACCTACTATAGTATACCATGCCATCTCTGGTCCATGTCATAAACTTGATGAATTAGAAACAAGCCATTTCATTCTGACTATTAATAAGACAGAAGTCCTGCTAGTCCCCTGTAGTACTTGTAGGTTCAAATTCCTCCCTGTTGTTTGATTTTCTGATTTATTTTTCAGTCATTTGCAGATCGTGCAGCTGATTTAAATTTTATAAGAGTTGAAGCATAAGTCTTTCTAAAAAAGTACACATAAAATAGTTCTCCCTTTCTGGAGGTCATGAACCATTGGACAAGTTTACCATCTCATATATACAGTGTGCATACTTCCATTAAGAACAAAGGCAAAATAAAAAAGGACTCGATTTGTATTTATGTCCATATTAGCCTTGTATTTTCATAACCTCAATTATACTTGGAACATATTTCATCATCATATATCAGGTACAGGTATGAGATCTCATGCCTTGGTTGCTATCATACTGAGATACTCCTCCACTGCTGTATGGACAGCAAAATGAATTAACAAAATCACTGTCCATAACCTTATAACAAGTGCAGTACTATACTAGTGCTGTGACCCATTTACCCAATGCAATGTGCTCTAAATTTAAGATACATGTATTTGGGGCAGACATGGGTTGGATAGGACAGATATGAAAAGGACAGGTGGATGAGAACAAGATGGAGAGACAGGAAAAAAAGAGGGACAGATAAGAAAGGATGGATAGATAGATGAGAAAAGGATGGAAACATGAGAAAAGGAAAGGCAGACCAGAAAGGGATGGACAGATAAAGGAATGAACAGATAAAAGGGTGGATAAAGAAGATATGAATGGCTAGAATAGATGTAATAGGAACAAGAAAACAGATTTATAATGCAAAGTAAAACAAAAATAATTTAAAAAGGAGGAAATATGGGGGAAAGAAAAAAAAATCATCAACATATGAGCATTGCAGACTCACACAGCCATTTTTTGCTTCAGGATATATGTGTACATTGATCTTGGCATTCATGAAGCATATGCCTACCTGCAAATTCCTCTATTTGAAAATTGCACCTCTATAAATGGGAAGGGTGCAAAATTAAATAAATGAAAAAAGTTAGGGAAGAAAAGGGTACAGAAAAGATACACTGTACATCACAATATGAAAAATTAAAAAAAAACAAATCTACACTTTGCTCGTCACTTCAAATATGCATATGACAAACAATGACAGAAAATGAAGAGATTACAGATGTTTTCTACAAAGATACTGGTACTAAAATGGAACCATATGGAAAGGTAAAGGTTAATATTAATATTGCTGGAGGAATATAGTGAATTTCATTTCATTTTGTTTTTATTTCATAAATTATGAAACAATGTAGGTATAAATATAATATTGAAGTCTGATGGGATAAAAATTTGGGATTGGTTTTTATTTTCCATGCATTTGGAATGGTTTTTGTCTCATCAAGGCCAAGCTCACATGTTTTATGAAACATATACCAGAAAGTAAAAGGTACACAGGTCATACAGTTTGCGCAACATATTCATGCTGTACTTGCCATGCTTTTCATGAGTAATCCTTTCCATTATATGTACAAGTATGCAAGGTGTGTATTTAGTTTTTCAATTGTAAAATCCATACCATTTCATTTTTGTGTACGTTTAAAGATTTACTACTGTGGAAAAAAGTTTAAACTAAGTGTAGCAATGCATTTTTTTACCAGATCCAATAAGTCCAAATATTGCAAGTTTTATTTATGTTATTCTACAAATAGAACTATTCAAGGAAATGCTGAAAATTTGATACGTAAATTGGAATTCAGAAGGAAGCTGGTATCAAAAATGCAAATCAAAATCTATGCTTGAAATTATGACATGAGGTACAGCTGAACAAGATTAGGAAGGAAGGGGGGCTGTTTTAAAAAGATTAAGTGCTCTTAAAGGTTGCATACCATATGCTCAGAGACAGAAAGGCATTATCAAACTTGTAGGCCTGCCATCTACACAGATTATCCGTTATCCCCTTCCTTTTCTTTTTTCTTTATAAATCATTGAAAGGCAAAATCTTAATTTGTTGTAGTTTGATTGACTTCAATCACAGAAATGAAAAAACATAAATGACCAGCTTTGCAAGATCTTTTTTCATGACCATTGCAACCAGTGTACAGAAAACAAAAACGTAATTTTACAGGCTGTAGGAGGCTCATTGATTTTAATAAATCAGGATAATCAGTTTGCTTGGGCACATACATGTAAATATGATTACACCTTTTAGGCAGTGCCATTCAATGCATCTATTAGCTTGGCAGCCACTTTCATGTTCAAGCGTGTATCAACAGCATAGCATATTTTTTTTTGGGTTGTTGGTCAGTCCTGATGTGATTGTGCTGAAGACAGGACAGCATAAATATTAAAAATCACAACATTTCACTTGCAAAACTTGCATAAATGTATCAAAGCATGATTGACAATGCAAGGCAATTTACAGCTTCCAAATTTCACATATTAACAAAATTATGACAGCAGAAATGTCAATCTTCCCTCTACCGCAATATCCGTAAAGAGAGCCCTGAAAAGTACAACCCATGTACATTTGTGCCAAAAAAAACCCCCAAAATGAACCAAATTGCTTTCCCCATTAAATAACAACCTTCTAATTAAATAAGATCCCACATCCCTTCCAAAAAAGCAACATTTGGTGAAGAATAATTTTTTTCGTGCATGATTGATGGAAAATTGAAGAGCAGATGTAGATGCCAATCATTCAGAATATGCATCATGTAAAATGAGACCGAAATCTCGATCCATGTGCAAGTTGAAAGGAAAGAATGTTCAAGAAATGGTTTTGGTCAATGCTCTCCTTGTAACCAGTGCAAGAAGGTCCGATTGTCCCTTCAATAGCGCCATGGCATGGCACTAAAATAACAACCAAACGCAAATCACAACAAATATTAAAATGCCAATGAACAGCAACCGTAATCATGAAATCCGAGTCGTAAATTTTATAACCTGAGAGCAAAATGGCATTAAATTTATGTAGAATTATACAAGTTAACACCCTTGTGGCTCTCAGCAGACAAAGGGCTCTTATATTCATCACATCTTTCATGTAATAGGAATCATATCAAGTCAAAGACCGGAAACGATACATACCCTTAGCTCAGCGATACGCTTTAACGATGCCGTGCGCATCTCTTCGTATTTCGCCTTTTCCTCGCCCTTCACGCACGAGAGGTCCCCAAAGCTTGTGGCATGGGACAGCTGCTGCTGCTGCTGCAGACTCTCCTCAAAAGTGTCATGATGCCGGGTAAAGCCTACAGGAATGACAGGAAAAGATGGAATTACCGTAGGTATCAACCACCACTTACATTAACCCTGGCAGTACTACAAGTAACTAGATGAATGTTCGACTGCACGCAGTCGAAAATGATGCCTCGCCATAGAGCGATTTCACAAACCAAAACAGAAGCAATTCTAAAAATTCAAGTTTGATTGTAATCCATTAACAGGTTCTCAGAATATCGTGATTAAAAGCTATTTTTCATATACGCGTATGACCCTTTGAACTTTGACCTCATGACACTAAAATCTAATCAGTTCATTGCCTCTGCAAAATGCATACATGTCCATCAATCGGTTCTTGAGATAATGCGATCACAAGCTATTTTTGCATATATAATAAGCCCTGCGACCTTTGACCTCGTGACCCCAAAATCTAATCAGTTCATTGGCTCGGCAAGATACATACATGACGAAAGTTTGGTGGTAATCCATCAATCGGTTCTTCTGATAACACGATCACAAGCTATTTTTGCATACATAATGAGCCCTGTGACCTTTGACCTCATGACCCCAAAATCTAATCAGTTCATTAGCTCTGCAAGATACATACATGACGTAAGTTTGGCGAAAATCCATCAATCGGTTCTTCTGATAACGCGATCACAAGCTATTTTCGCATACATAATGAGCCCTGTGACCTTTGACCTCGTGACCCAAAAATCTAATCACTTCAATAGCTCTGCAAGATACATACATGACCCAAGTTTGGGGGTAATCCATCAATCGGTTCTTGAGATAACGCGATCACAAGAACGGGACGTATGTACGTATGTACGTACGGATGGACGGGCAGAAAACCAGAAAACGTAATGCCTCCGGCTACTTTGTAGCGGAGGCATAAAAAATATCATATATTATAAAGTTGATGGTATAAGATATTTATTTTTTCCTGCAGAGCATGTCTTTGTTTCTATATGTACAGAGTAGTATAATTCCACTTATTTAACCCATAATCAGATGATATTCTCTGTTGACTGCCAGAAGGGCTTTAACTTAGAACAAGTTAATGCCCTTCTGGCTCTGAGCAGATGGTTCATACCCTGCACAACCGCAGCTCAAACACACAAGGGAACAAACTCACCTGAATACTTCCTGATCTTCTCTCCAAGGTGCTCACACCCGATCTGATACAAAACATTTGCAAGAAACTCTCTCTGGTCGATCTCAGGTTCATGGTTTCTCCAGTCCATAAGCATCCTCGTGGTTCCTTCCCTAGGTGACCCCATGGCAGCTTCCTGCTGGTAGCGGGATATCGCTGTCACACCAAACCCGAGATACAACCCAAGGTGTGTGATGTTGGAAGCATTGAGTGAGTCTGCCAACTCATATAACTCCATATCAGTGATGCCTCTGGGTTCCCTAGCTTCGACTGGGAACAAATGAAATTGTGAATGGAAAATTAGCTGGTGAATAGGCTCAAATTCCCATTTTATGTCATTCAGTAGTACTGCAGAACTGCATTATATGGGGGTGTGCACATGTGTCTGTGTTTTTTTGTTTTTTTTACAGTTTGTGTCATGTATCCACTGAGTATGATTATGCTCATGTCTGGGAGCCGACCTTCAATGTCATCACCCAAGATACAGGACCTGGGTTGAACCCTACATTTAGTCATTGCATAGGTAGACTACAGAACTGCATCAACTAGATCAGATTAGCTCTTGTAAAACTCACAAACTCACCATTTAGTTTTGAAACAGCCTCAGTTAAAGTCAGTTCCTCTAAACCGGAAACTTTCAGGATATTGTTCAACTCTCTGCATTGATCAGCGGGTGTTGTCCGAATTTTCCACTCCTGCAGCATGTTAAGTATGGCATCCTGTGCATCAGTCCTGTGCATGTACAAGAAGGCTTGTACTTTTGAATATGGGAATCCTAGTTCGGACCCAAGGTCATGTATCTTGTTGCCTGGGATGTTCCTTGAGAGTAGCCAAAGGTCGTTATCAGAAACTTCATCAGATGTTGTCATACCAATGGGTGTGGACATTCTGCTAGGTGGAGTTGTACTGTTACTTATGGTCTTTGTTGTCGGTGAAGACACCCTGGGTTCATCTAATGTGAGACAAGAAAATGATGTAAGTGATATTCAAGAGAAACAAACAGAATTGCAACGGTGAGGTACCATGGCACAATGATGGCATACGAAAGAACAACCTGTGAGTTGATATCAAGAAGAGGTTTACAGAATAACCAAAGTTATTTGGCTCTGTAAAACCCAAACTATGAGTGTCCAGAAACAATATTACATTTATAGATCACCTATACTGTCTCCAAAATGAGTACTTACTACTTAATATCTCATTGAAAAATTGTACCTTGATGATTATCGTTGCAAGTAAACTAACCACGCACCCTACTTCCCATCAACAAAAATGAACTATTGGTTGTTGCTTGGTTTCCTTAAAATGATAAGGCCTTACCTTCTGTAAACCTGTTTTCATCAAGAAAATGAACATAAGCACGTAGTCCTACATTCTCCAAGGCCTGCTTCAGCTTTGGTCTCTGCTCGTGTCCTCTGAAATCACCTTTCCACATCTTCAGCATTTCATAGGTGCCTCCTCCGTTGATTCCTGTTGGATCCCTCACTTGAAGTCTGATGAGCTCATGGTGAGAAAATCCAAGTTCAAATCCAAGCTTGGTGAAGCTGCTACTCGCTTGAATCGCTTGAGAAAGTTCCAGGAGATCGGTATCGGAGATTGGTCTGGACTTCACTACAGCTTTCTTCGGTTCCTGACCGGTAGGGTCAGCCTGGAGGCTTCCAGGTTTTCTGGAATATTCCTCTTTGGCGTGCTGTTTCTCAGCCAGCATCTGAAAAACACAAATATTGAATGATGAAGAATGATAAGTAAATGTGAAGGACACAAGAATGACAAGAATGGAAGAGTGTTAGAAGATGAAGCCTATCATTACCTATGCTACAATTGGTACATGTACCATGTACTGGAAATGGCTACCTATAATATATACATGTACAGCCATATGAGGGTTATGTTGTGTTTCTCAAGAGACAGAGATGTACACATTGTTTTATTTTTGTCTTTTTTATATGCAGCCCAGGGACAGACTTGAGCTTTCACTTTAGGATGGAAACAAACTTCATCTCACTTTTTTAAGAAAAGACAACTCTTACTCGTTTAGATAAAAATTCTGAGTATGTTATGGAAACCGCATCATATTTAATGGCACTGCTGGCTCAGGGAAAACTAGACTAGAGATACACAGGTATGCTGAGATATCCTTCACCTATGTCCTACAGTTTATGAAAAGAAAATAAACATTACAGAAGCAGAAAAGATCTCTGGTGTACAAAAACATAAGCATGTTACCCCCACCCCCCACTCTTCATGAAAATATGAAAGAGTGGCACTACTCAATATCTCCTAAATTAAGATGTTTCCATCAAGTTTCACAGTGAGCTCATAAGGTATTATGTCATCAAAAGTCTTACCTCTGCCTCTAGTTGCTGATAAAACTCTGCATTCTTCTTCTTCCTTTCTACTTTAGTGAGAGGTTGGATCTCCACTTTAGAATTTGACTGTTCAGGTTTTGTTTCTTTCGATCTCACTGTTGGCTGGATCTTGGCCTTTGGGAAGGACGTCTTGTCGCACATTGAGCAGACGTTTGATTCCATGTTGGTGTTGAGGAACGTGCAGTGTTGACAGGTCCATCCTTCTTGGTCATCCTGGAGAATGTCTCTGGAATTCTTTTTGGGTGCCTTGGCAGGATCAGGGATCTGCTGCCTGATCTCTAGGGGACTGGTTGATGAAGTCATGTTTCCTGCTGAAGTCACAGAAGGAAGCACCTTGTCTTGAGTTATGGTTCTTGCAGCCCCTGCAGCAATTGCAGCACCCATTGGAACCTGCTGTGGACTAACCCGTTGAGTGCCTGATGACTGACCTTGAAGTACTATTAACTTCCTCTCAAATTCTTCATGCATCATTGTGAGTTTCTGTTCTTCTCGCATCAGCTCTGCTCTCTTAATTGGATCTGTTTCATTTTGTTTGAGATCTCGTACACTAAATAACTTTTCCAAGGTAGCAATGTCTTGATCGGTGATGAAGCCAAGTTCAGTTTGGAAATCAGCTTCTGCGCTTGTTCCACAGAGAGTTACAGAGATGTCCCGAGGAGTTTTATACACATAGGATGATTCCTCAGAGTTCGGAGATTTCTGTCCTAGCTTGGTTGGTACGCCTGCACCCAGCATTGACGACGATAACTATCAGTCGGAGGTGCTCTGACATCAAGATCTTCCTCACTAGTGAAGTATGATGCATCGCCAGGTTCCCAGGGACTGAGTAGTAGTTTGAGACTAATGAATCAAGTTCCTAGTAGAGCGGATGATTATGAGGTTGATTTTTATTAGAAAAAGACATTTTGAATAACTTTCAATTCATACAGAATGTAAATACAAGTTCATTTCAGTTGCAAACATGTTTCCCTCAAACCACATTTTAACCCCGTTTTCACATGCTTGTGTGAAGCTCATAAAATTATTTTAAAAAAATAATACATACCGGTAATGTGTAAATACATGTATGTTATAAGAGAAAATGTAATATAATGGACAATTATATTGATGAAGATGATTATACAGTTCTTTCACAAGGATGATTGTTATAACAATGTAATACTCATACTAATTATAAGAACTAAAAACCAAGGGTGCCTACAGTAGAAGTATATGTATAGGAGATGTTTTAACATAAAATTAAGGGAATCATTTAGGAGAGGCTTTTTAATATTTTTCCTACTACATATTCAAGTACACTAATCACACATGAGGAAGGAATTCTATAACTTGCTTAATTCCGAACATGACGGTCTCACTTTTCCAAGTCATTTAATCTAATTTTAATTCTATTCAATATGATTATTTGGGGGCAAACACAGATACATACGAATGTGTAGGGGTGAAAGATGCAATCTCTACTAAAAACGAATTTCTGCCAGTGTAGGGTGAAATCTGGGAAGTTGTCTTCTGTGGAGTTGCATGTTTTATTCAATGTGTTGTACAT
>CP137676.1:24865847-24916377 GCA_037976565.1 Mesocentrotus franciscanus
GTTGCATGTTTTTATTCAATGTGTTGTACATTCATTTACAGATGCAAATGAATTGAATAAAGTGAAATGACCTGAATCATAATAAAGTGTTTTGAAGCATTTTCTACATCATATATTCTCCTAAACATGAGAAAATAATTTGTATATCGGTAAACATAAAACAGGATTACAAATGAAGACATCATTTTTGGTGTTAAAATATGACATACTGTACATACATCTATATCAAGATAACAAAGTTTACATAAAACATGACAAAGGAAAATGCATCTAAGGCAAGCTATTATAGACATGAACAAATTATTCTAAAGCTAACTGGGGAGGCAGGGGGAGGCAGATCCTCCCACCTCTCCCCTCTGTCTACATCAATGCCTTTATTCGAATCACTAGCTGTTGGCCGAATTTTCTAATATAAGTATGTTTTTAGGGTAGATCCTCACTCCTGTCTCTTAAATGCCTTTATCGAAATTAATAACCATCCCAATTTTTCTCATTTTAATATGCACTATATAGCTTTAATACATGGTTTATAATCACATGATACTTTGCGTAAGATTAGCATGTGATTAGATCAAGCAATGTCAACATAACAGCTTAAGTATAGCACATGACTGTTCAAATGCATATTGGCTTTAGATAAAATTTCAATATTTGCTTTAATACAAGCAAATATGCAACTCATGCATGTAGGTACATGTATAACAAAATAGACCAAGTAGTGGGTGCAAGCTGTTCAGTATGAAAGGTAAATGCAATATGGAAGCTAACACAAGTGGGGGAGATTCAATGACAGCTGCCATTTCCTTAATTACGTTTTTCATACTCATTCATTTTTCATGTGTTTTCAAATAATTCTGTTTTTACAATCAAACAACTGGTGAAGGAGAATAAAACAGCTGAAATTTAAGGGAGATGTCAAATTTAAGAGACACCTCAATTTGAATTGTCAATTGAAGTAGTGATGCAAAGAAAACCCCCAACACTCCCATGCAAAATTCTTTTTGGGGGCATCCCAGAATAGGTGTTGATGCAAAGAAAACCCTATGCAAAATTCTTTTGGGGGGCATCCCAGAATAGGTGTACGTTGTTGGCAAAATGGGAGTGCATTGTCAGAATGATTATTAGCATTATTATCATGGGTGTTACCGAAGTACATGCATGCAACATCCTCTGCTTGTGGTAAGATACAAATAACATCTTTGTTAATGTTCAACCAACGGAAAAGGAATTTCAGTTGAGTCACTAAATTCAATTCAATTCAATTCAATTCAATTCAATTCAATACAATACATGAATACAATACACTGAATGTTCTATGCAGAGAGCCAGGCAGGTATTAACTTTAATAAAAAGTAATGCATGAAGTAAAGCTCTAAGCATACACTGTATGAGGGGGTTTCTCAGACTAGGTGGGAATGTTGTAGCAACAGAAACGTTCTCAAAATGAAACTTTCTTGAAGAAAAGGAGAAGGTTAAGTTATGGGGAGAGGTGAACAAAAATTGTGAGCGTTTTCATCGTTATTATGCAAGTGTGGAAGAACATCAGAGAAAAAATGTTCCCCGAAAAGCATGGCTCTTCAAATGCCTTCATATTCTAAATATGACATGTAACAGCTTAAAAATGAGGACCTTTTTATGCCACATGTTTGTGTAATCCCATATACATCTTTCTGTGTACAGTGCTTGTTACTTTTTAAGTTTTACCAAATGAGACTGGGCCAAATTTATATCATTTTGATGATTCCAGAACCTTGCAGTACACAGCAATCCTTCTATGCTACATGATCAATTTTTTCTGATCAAGTCCACACTGTTTCTTTCTTTCTTTCTTTCTTTATTTGATTTATTTAAATAGGGTAACTTTCTCAGTATTAATACTGTTTTTCTGAGAGGCCCTGTACACAAAAAAGGATTTCACAATGGATTCGCATGCGAGAACTCAACTATCTTTAAATGACACCCATCAAAGTGCCAAGAAACTATCAAGAATTTCAAATAAGTCATGATCGGATTATGCAGCATGGAACTTAAATGAATCGTGACCCTAACCCCTGGTGAGACTGACAAAAGTTTCATGCATGTAAAACTTTCTGGTTATAGAGTATTATGAGTATATGGAAGCAAGAAATCTTCATTATTCAGATTTCTACCTGTCTTTCTGGTTCAGAGGAAGAGATGGTGAGCTGATAATTCAGAGCAAATACAAAAAAATGATACACATTATGGTAAGATACATGGATAAAAACATGCTAACAATTCATTTTCTGAAGTTATCATGTGTAAATAATTCATGTTCATTATGTGAAAAATTAGATGATAATTCATATTAAGTTTTTACTGTAGTACTTGAGTAAAATGTCAAAGTATCATCCCTGTTCAAAGAAAAGAATTTCTCAAATCATCTTGTTTGAGGATGAACAAAGCATTTTCAGTGGCAGATCCAGGAGGTTGGATGGATTGGGGGCAAGTGCTCCCATTCCTGGCTCTTCCAAATGTGCAGCAGAGTAAAAACCTTCATACATTTTACTCTTATGCCCCATCCCCCCCAGACCAATTTGAGAATTAAACAAAATGATAATTACAGAAGGGTCTAATTACAGAAGTAGAAAGTAATAACAATTACCAAATGCTGCAGAATCCCTGTTTTTAAAAAAAAATCTCCCCACCCCTGACCAATTTGAGGATTCAACGAAACAATCATTACAAATGAGGGTCAGACTACACAAGTAGAAAAGGTACAATTATGAAATGCTGCAATGTCCCTGGTTGAAATATGAATGTATTATTTATGTGTGTGGGTGTGTGTGTGTGTGTGTGTTTCCATTTGCATTTGTATTTTCTGCCATATATATTTCTTTATACCGGTAATCTTTACAAGGCAGTTTTCAAATACAGTGTACACATCAGATTGAAACATCTCCTATAATTATCCTAAATCTTACTAGTACCATGCTCTATATCTTTATTAAATATAGAGAATCTTTACCATCTTTTGTATTTGGCCTTTATCTGTAATGATACATCCACAAGTTACATGTAATTTCTTACCACATTTTGGGGCAGCTGCCGAAAAAGGTCTTGGCCTGGCACCATGGTCTGAAAATAGAAATAAAAAATTAGTAATATAGTGGACCTTCTTTATAAAGAACATTGTTATACATATAACAAACTCTTGTTATAGCAAGGCAATTCAGCTGGTCCTGTGTCTCTGTATTCGATTGTTTTTAAGTCTCGATACAACAGGGTTTGGGCAAAACAAGGTCATATGGTTGGCCCCAAGGTTATCATGAGGTTCACTTGGAAGTAATATGATCATGTGACAAGAAAAAAAAGTTTTGTTTCATGTCATGCTTTTTCAATGTCTCATACAACAAAATAATATGAATGAAAAGAAAAAACATGTGAGAAAGGAAGCCTCAAGTTCTCTTGTTTTAAAGGAGACACCCAAAGAATCAAATCAGAATGTTTTTAATTGATGCAAATTTCATATCATTGCGAAGGGGAAGCCTTATTGATTAAATATAACAACTTCCCTCTTTAAAATATGTTTGGGGTCTGCAGTAATCATCTCTCAAAAATGTTAATTATGAGATCCAGATTTTCTGCCTTCAGCGGTCCTCCGTAGAGCATCAAAATTTGTGACGTCACATATGCGGGACACAGCTAGCTAGCAACAAAGCAGCTAGCTAGCTGGCTGTGTGTTTGTCTAGTGTGACGTCACTATTCAGAGCTCGCTACACTCGTGTGTTTGGCTTACGTTCAGGGGCGTTCAGGGGTCTGAGAAGGGTCTTTAAAACTTGCATTTTACGCCTTTCCATGATATCTATATGACTTGTCAGCAAATTATTTGTGCTTTTCAAGAGAAAATCTTTCGATCCATATATGATTTGTCCATAATTATCAGTTGCCGTGAATTTTCTTTGGGTGTCTACTTTAAACAAATATTCTTTCTTTTAGGCCTTATCATGGTAGCTCGGCTAAAGCTGGGGTAATAATAAGATTGTAGGCCTTCGTGGAGAACAGTATTAACACTGATGAGGCTACCCTAGGTAAACAAGACAAATGATTATTATATTATCATTATTATCTTTTTCTTTCTTTACCGAGACGCACAGTATTTAACAAGGCAAACATATTGATAACGTTTCCCCAAGCACGTTCTTTGATCATGTTGCAATATAATTTCGTTGTCTTTATCTTGGATTCAGCCTGTATTTAATGGCAGCAGCTGACAAATAGATCTTGCATTGTAACAACAGGTGTGAAAAGTTCAAGAGTCAAGATCTTGCTATAGGGCTATTGTTTGAACTGTTTATGTTTATGACGGTATCATTTTATCACCTTCCCATTGAGTTTGTGTGTATTCATATAATAGAGAGATATACTTAAATACCTATGAATACTTTATATACAATCGTGTATATTTACTTTACAGTTACAAACAGAAAGGGAAACGTAAACTTAAATGGTCATGAATATACTCATATAGTCATTTCTGTTTATGACGGTATCATTTTATCACCTTTCCATTGAGTTTGTATATATATTCATATGATAGAGAGATATACATTAATACCTATGGTATGAATACTTTATATACAATCGTGTATATCTACTTTATAGTCGCAAACATAAAGAGAAACATAACCTTATGTTGGTCACGAATATAGACTTATTTAGTCATTTCTGTTTATGATGGTATCAATTTATCACCTTCCCATCGAGTTTGTGTATATTTATATAGTTAGAGAGATATACTTTTATAGCAATGAATACTTTATATGCAATCGTGTATATTTACTTTACAGTTGCAAACATAAAGGGAAAGGTAAACTTATATTGTCACAAATATAGACTCATATAGTCATTTATAAAGTCAAGAGTATTTTGAATAGGATCGGTAATATAGGTAACACTTGACATTATGCATATAAGTATGACTCATGATTTCTTTTCTATTTGATTTATCACTTTATATTAATATTGTAACAGTTTCAAAAAGTTCCATTTTTATAACTTTTCTACATACATGTATATTTGTTAATGAATATATAGACTTTGATCATGATAATCAATACATTTTGATGTTCTTTGCTATTTGTGTGATTGAAGATTTCTTCTCTTTATGGGAGAACATTTGTACACTTTTCTTTTTCTGTAACATCCATTTTATTTTTACAATCAAATTATCACATACTTATTTAGCTAAAGTGGAATTTTCAACGGTTTTTTCCAGCTTCTGAAGTTCTGATTCACCCCCAGTCACACCAAACAAGCTGGCCATTACATGTGATGTGGTCTGCTCAATATCAACATATCCTTTTCATCTAATACACATAAAGTACTTTTAGTACTACTCTGTAATATAGGAAAAACCCTGACTTGCAATATCCTCCATATCGCAATATCCTTTCTGAATCTTTCATTATTTGATTCGCTTGGTCCCTACTTCCCGACATGATGAATCAAGTTGTTGCCAATATCCGACATGTACCACTATCTAGGCCCACTCTTATTTCAGGCATTTTTTAATCATACAAAGCGACCATTGAAATATGTAATGAAAGCAGATTGAAATGAAAATATTGTATTGATTCACTTGTCCTGTACTTGTATTTTTTTCATTTTAAAGACATTCAGCCATAACAATATGGCTCCTATCAGTAATCTAGCCCTGGAGATATGATTGCCCTTTGTACCTTAGTCATGAGTGATTACAACTGATAAGATTTCATATCAGCAAAATCAATTTGAATAGACCATTTTATGTAAATTTGTGAATACAATGACAAATAACTAGCTGCCCCCTTCCAAGGTACAGAGAACAATTTTAAGTCCTTGGGTTACTTTACTGATAGGATAGAGCCATTGTTATGTTCAATGCATGCGACCTTTCATCTGCTAGTCATGATAAAGTTCACACATTATTATATGACAAGAAACAACATGTCGTTAAAGGGTCTATGGTGCATTTGTTATCTGATTACTGCCACATATTAAAGCAGCTGTGAACAATAAAAAAAAAAGTTAGTATCCAATCGACATGTACCGACCTCAGTGCAATTTACACAATTCATTTTGCAATGTACATGCATGTACTGTATGCTTCAAGTACATCAAATGTCCATTGCCCTCAACGGTGCACTATATACAATGTATATTAAAGACGCATAGGAGTGGGCTCTCATGGGGATTTCAACACTGATTGGGATTTTACCCAATAACAGGTTTTGTCAATCACAAGGATAAGACTTCAGTTTTATGACCAACAGGCCTTATGTAATGCTTTGCAGCTCTTTCCTTGCCAAAGACTCCCTCGGAGAGACTAGGGGGTATTTCTTGATGCATGGGACTCAGGGTTTGCTGTGTGCAAGACTTGAACACCCATTAATGGCATTTCCATCAAGTTGGTGTCAGGGAATTATGGCCTTCTGCACATTGAAACTGACGACTCACTCCCCGTAAGCCTTGAATATTGTTGTACAATACATATTGGTGCTCCAATTCCAAAAGTGAAAGATTGCTTCATCAACAGATTTCCATTTCCTAGACTTAATAAGTACATACACGCAATGATGCTTTTAACGGATGTGCAGCTTTCAGGGAATTAAATGGACCATTTTTTTTTTTTACTCATTCAGTTCAACTTGAGTTCAAGAAGATTAACAGCTAATGGCAGAAGCAAAGCTATGGTGAGGGGGCTCAGGGGCATATGCCCCCCCCCCCGATGCACATAAAAATGGCAGAAAAAATAGGAATACAAAAAGGGAGAGACCACCACCCTCCCTTAATTCATATTCAATCTACCAGGTAACACCTGTGGCCCCTCCCCAATCATGCTGGTGCCCCCTAAATATATGGACCCATGCTACACTACTGGATGCAGGAGTACTGATGGTAGACATGTTTACGCTGTACAGGGGAAATGTGTCTGGAAATGTGTAGCGCATTTCTCTCGTAGTCAAATGGAAAATACAGTTTTATCTACAGGACACAGTTTGAAGAGATAAACAGAATACAAATTTTGTTTAAATAAATTTAAAAAACAGCCAAATGAAGAGAAACAGATTGCTACATTGTAGATGGGTTTTAAAGGTAGCTAGTGTATCCCTTTTTGCCGCCATCATCAAATTCTGTAGAACTTTGCAGGAATCACGAGTATGTCACATATGTCCCATCTGTGAAATTTAAATGTTAGCAGTGACCTAGTTATGCAAGGGAAACCATTTACTCTCTAGACTTCACTGTCAGACACTGTTGAGTGACTGACTGACTTTTAAAATTGTTAATAACATAGATAAAATTTTGCCGTAAAGGGTACATTAACATTTGTACACATCAATGACCCGCTTCTTATGACCAAAATTAAACTTATTGAGTCTTTACTCAGCAGAAAATGTACTACTATGGGGTGCAAGGGTCTGAAAATCAGACTACCTTCTAGGCATACTTTTCGCAACGCGCTTTGAAAATTCTGACGGTCGACATAATTTTTTTAGTTGGTATTATCTCTTGTTTACCACATATTTACATAATTTTATATTTTCAGCCTGCAGAAGGGACAGAATACCTTTAACACTACATAAACACTTGCAATATGTATTCAGATGTTGTTTATACACAAACAGAGACGAAAACTGAGAAATTTTAAGCGCAAAATCTGCTTCATCAATCATCCTTACCTGAATGTTGCTTGAACTTCCTGGTTGAGTCTATTAAAAAAACCAAAGAAACACGGATATACAAAATAGAAAATCAATATTCATATTGGGACATAAATACTTATCAAACCATATCCTAGTATGAGATTTGAGAACAAGTAATATAAGTCCACATATTACTTATTTAAAACCATGCACTTTTTCCTTTTTTAAAGGAAGTTTCATTGTTTATTTCCTTATAATTAAACCATTTTCAGTACTTTGAAATATGTATTTCACCAACTAGGAACTTCTAGTATCGGATACACTCTACAACTACATTATGTATATTTGCTTTTCATACAGTATATATTACTAATAACGGTTTTCCCTTATAATTTCATGTATACATTTCTCAAGGAAATACTTGTGTATATTTTGCTTGGCTATAATACATCATTAGAAACCGAATCTACGTGGGCTAAATATTAAAGGAGTGTTACTTTTGTTTTCTTTTCACTCCTGACACACAGTAATGAGCAACGGCATATTAATTGATCAAGAAGTGATCTTATATATCCAATTAATCCCACAGTGAAATGTGTCACCTCATGATCTTTAGTTATTCCTGGTTGAATGTCAGATGATATAAAGGTACTACTCATTTCTTCTATATATCTCTCATGTTCAATATCCTCAAAACTTTAGAACAATGCGCCAATGATATCCTGCAAATTCACTCTAGTGAAATACAATGGAATTAATGAATAATTAAATTGCCTTGATGATCATTTATGTAATCATTTATACCTTTCATTTAATAAAGTTTCCGTTTAAGGACAACTTTTGATTGATTAAGTTCAATGCATCTTTTACTGCACTTTATAGGTGCGAGTGAGCGAACATCTTTTTTGTTTGTTTATAGGACAGGGTCATTATACATGCCTTTGTCACATCTTGTCTTTTGTGGCTGTTTCTTCGCTCATTGCTGTGCCGTTTATCATCGCATTCTAGGCAGTATGTCTCCGCACATGAAGCGCAAAACTTTTTGCCAGGCTTTGTACTGCAGAAGTCACAATTCACTGAAGGGGCTTCTGCCATGAGCTCAAGGCCCTTTTGGAGTTGAGGCGAGTCTGATGGACCATTGGTTGCAGCTAAACCGGTCATTTCCTTGGACAAAGATGCCTCTGGAATGGTAGACAGTTCATCCGTCCTTGCAGAATTACCTCCTGGCAGACGAGTCTCCCTGATGGTTGCCTTATCTATGACTGGTGGTAGTGCAAGTGCACCAGCATGCCTTTGACTGATGTCTGCATCAGGCTGCAGCGCTCTTGAAGTCTCAAGTTCCTCTGGAATGATTTGGTGACGTGTGTGGCCCTGCCGCTGAGGATGCTTGTGCCAGAGCTCATCACAACGTTTACAGCGGGGCTGGGAGCACATGGTGCATCTCACATTCGCTGTGTTCTGCTTGCAGATTCCGCATTTTGTCAACTTGATTTTCACTTGAAGATCAAACCAACATCAAGAAAATGGTTAGATGATAAAGTTAAGCTCCAAGTGAACATGCAGTGTGAATTGTGAAATGCATGAAAATAAGCATCCACAGATGCATTTAAGATTTAAAATCTGTTATGATATGTACTTGTATAGATACATGCAAGCTTCAAATCAGAAAGATGGCCAAGTTGTTCAAAAGCAGAATACTTGTTTTCTCTTGTTCTTTCAGTGCTGTCAGCTTTGTCAGCTGAACAGAGATAGATGAAAGGTCCTCCATGGTATAAAGCTATCCCTCATATAAACTTTTTCTTAGTACGATTCTTTAAGGTTCTGACCTATGTGAGGTCTTCTTTTCTTCCCTATCTTCATATAAGGTTCTTTATTTCTTCTTAAGTCTCTTCATAAATTTGTATCAGATCTTCTTGATAATTCTTATTCTTAGGAAGGTTCTCGACACATGGTTTGTAGTTATTTGAGTTGTTAACATCTTCTTCACACATAAGGTTTATCTGTTGCAGGTTATTCTTCTTTAAGATACTTCTATGGTTCCAGGGAAAAAATTAAAATTTATTTTTCGGGGGCTACTTTTCAAGCTTGCCTGCATAAAAATAACACTCTAAAATTTGTTTTGCATTGAACTCTATGCAAATTTATGGGGGCTCTTTTCTGATTTTCGGGGGCTCTTTTGGGCATTTCGGGGGCGAATTCGCCCTGAGCCCCCGTGTATTTTTTTCACTGTATGGTTCCATCTTTGCTCCCTGGTAGAGTGGAAACGCAATGTTTATAAAAAACTTAAAAAACTGGTGACCATTGTTATATTGGTTCATTTCCATAATAAAAAAACTAAATGCATTATGTATTTGTCACCAAACTAAATGTATGTTTGAAACGAGTATGATAATAATGAATTGATTAATAACCTTATCATATTTGTAGGGTTGAATATCAAGGTTCATCAACAAAGAAAAAAGTGAAGAATTTGAGAATGACTCTTATCATATTCACATGAAACAATAGTTGCCTTAATAAAAGTAGAGAAATATCTATATGACTAATCATCAATATATACTCATAATTAACAATATCGTTATGACCGGGTTCAAGGGTGATGTTTACAAAATACAAACAGTAAACAAAAGACTGATCACATTCGTTCATATATCAACAAACACTGTCACCAATACCGGGTATATATGATTCAGTTCAGAGTTAGCAGTGAAGTGATGATAAATCACAAGGTAAAACAAAGAAACAAAATAAAGCACATGATAACCTTAATCATGTTTGCTCACATACGGGGAGGCGTAATGTAAAACACATTGCATGTCATGAACATATGAGTCTACACCATATGACTTGGGTCTAAACTCAAATAGTGCACTCTTCTATTCTATTTGTTCTATAAGTCATTTAAAAATACATTAGATTTAAGATACCTGTAAGTAATAGTGCTAGAATCATATTTCAAAACAGACTGTCAAGAAGAAATCACATGTTTACAGAAAAATTGTAATGTAAAAATAAGAATATTGCATATTGAGGTTACCGAACCATTAAATGTGAGATTAGATTAATTATGTCTGAGAAGTGCAAAATAAGAACACCTTTAATACCAGATGATATTTGTCTTGTAAGTTGTCAATAACACACAGTACATAACAGAAGACCGACCCCCCAAAAAAAAAAAAGAACCAATAAAAAATCAAACAAACAAGAGTCCCACATCTGGTTATCAAGACCATGCCCTACATGCACTTGGTGAGAGATGGGGTTGGGTAAGGTTTTCCTTGAATCAATGGAGCATACTCAGGTAAGGAGACTCATGGTCCTATATTCCATTGATCTGGGCCCCGTATTACAAAGAGTTGATATCAATCGTAACTATGTACATAAGAGATAGGAGACTGCAAACTTGCGATTGATTGGAGGACTTACGATTGATTTGGATCAATCGTAACTCTTTGTAAGACGGGGCCCAGGGATCTCATTAGACCAAGCCCTTAATCCTTGAAAAATGGTTAGTCTGACGGGAAATACATTGTAAGACACAGTACCAAATAGCATATGAATAATAGGTAGGAAATGGCCAATGGCACAAAGAATAGGTACATGTATGACCAATGGCGTGTAAAAATAGTGATATGTACACGTATGACCAATGGCACATATGTAGGACCAATTTCTTTGAAGTTAAGAAAATTGGAACATAGGATAAATTAATGGCATACAAACATGTAGGACATAGGACCAATACATAAACAATGGGACATACATACATGTGTAGGACAAATGGGAAATGACATTTTAGGACTAACGGGAAGACTACAGGACCAATCCTATCATTACATTATTATGACTTGGACATGGGACAAATGACATTACGAACAGGATAAAGGATGTATAAGTTATTATAAATAATAGGATATATGACCAATTGCACATGTATCAAGCGAGGTACAGGTACATGTATATCAAATTATGAAAAATTATTTGATTATTTGATTATAGATGTTAAAGGATTAATACACTGCCATTACCATTACACTCTGCACTAAATTAGTTTTTGTTTTGTATTTTGTTTGTTTGAAAGCTGGGAAGAGAGTGATTTTAGAGAGATGTTGGTAATCATATTTTTTTGTAGGGCATTTATGCCACCATTTTACATGGCTCCTCTGCATGTTTGGGTAGCCCTGGGTAGGGGTACGTAACAAGTACTGTTCCTGAGTAATAGATTGTTCTGACACAGTTCCCTAGTACTGGTTGTTGTTGTAATTTATTATTATTATTATTATAATTATTATCATTACTATTATTATTATCATTATAATTATTATCATTATTATTATCATTATAATTATTATCATTATTACTATTATTATAACTATCATTATTACTATTATTATTATAACTATCATTATTACTATTATTATTATTATCAATATTACTGTTACTATTACCATTATTACTAATATTATTATAATTTATGTAATAATTAATATTATTTATCATTATCACCATCATCATCATCCTTAAGAACAACTATTTTACCACTTCCCTCTTGGTTTGAAGGCACTTCCAAAGAACAAACTTTTGAATAACCCTTTTGAACCTGAAATAACAAATACACTAATCTTTTGTTTTTTAGATCTCTGATGAAAACCCTATATAAACTACTATGCTATTCACATGCATACATATGACAAACCATTTTAAGACATACATGTATGTTACCTTGGTTATATAATGGCGGTGATTGTGACTGCAGGTTGATTTGTCCAGCCTGTTTCTGTTCAATATTCGACTGCTTCTCCTGCCCCATATGTGCAGTAAAAACCTTTGCGAACCCCTCTGGTTCGTGCATCTGATAACTACTTTTAAGAAGGGGATTGTCTTCATTTCTAACATCATGTAACACAGACTCCTTCTCCTCTAAAACTGAACTTTCTGAGCTGTGACTTCTATAACTTGGAGAGACATGGACAGTATGCTTATCAGGGTTCTTAGAAGTTTGTATCCTATTCGTTGCACTCTGAATCATTGTCCCAATCCTTTCAGGGTGTGGATGGGAGCCTGAGATGTACATGTCAATTTCAAAGTAAGCAATAGCCAAGTCTGCAGCGACCTTAGCCACAGTATCAGTGTTAGGAGTATGTAAGGCATCTGGGTAGCTCAATCCGTAACTCAATTCTTTGGTATAACCGTACAGATAGAGTATTTGTTTGTGACCCTGCAGATGTATGCAATAAAAAGGAGTAAAAGAAAAAACTGCATGATGAAAAATAAACACAATAAACATAATAAACTTTATAAACATAAAAACAGAAATCGGCGATTGTATTATCAGGCATCACTATATACAACTGAGTTGAAATACGGTTCCCATGACAGTAGAGATAGAATGACTTGCACATCTGGGGCGGTATTCTGAAATCTCTTGTATCTTGAATATATATTCTTGTATCTTCACCATTGTAATAAAATTGGTATTCTTAAAATTCTTGTAGCTTTTCTTGTAACTTTTCTTGCATCTTTTCTATCATTTTGGGCATAAATTGAAATGCACACAAGATAATATCATCAGATAATAGGTACAATGTATTCTGAAATTCTTGTATCTCTTCTTTTATCTTATCTTCCATGGTAATAACAATATTAACAACAGGGTTACAGGGTAGAGGTCTAGAGGATATTTTATCTCATGATGGCAGCAAAAGGATGTAAAATGTAAAAGATGTGATATCATAATCTAATTTTATATCTAAGGTTTTATCACATAAATTCTAGTATCTAGTATAAAACAATCACCAACAATCATTCACATAATTTAATATGGCAATGCAATTATTTTCATTTTTTTCATATGTTCTCTTGATATCATTCAGGTTTTTTCCCTTTATTTACTCTAATATGAATAGCCAACATTTATAAGTTATCTTCACTGAATAACTTATCTTTTTCTAACAAACCATGTACCTTTTTCAAAGGAAAATATACTCTCTTATTTACATATACTTTACAAAAAGGAGAACAATTAAAAAAAAAATGATTGTGTCCTCTTATTTTGCTTATAAAATGAAGTAAACAAGGAAAATCCTTGTATGACGTCCTTGCAAGACTTATACCAACACCAATCGCATATTTGCACTTGTTGGTTTAGTTTGCCCATAGTTGGCAGAGGCATACATCCTACTGCATGCATAAGTGCATGCAGTGTTTTACCCTAATATCACATTCCAGACTTATGGCAACTTTAGACCTAAAAAAAAAAAGCTTGTGGTCATGCAATATGAAAAGTGAACCCATATATAGCATCCTCGTGGCTTGTTCAATGTACTATACTTGACCTGGAGCTGGCGCTGTGCAACAAAGCAATGCTATCCTTTATGGTTGACTGAATCACAGAGTAGACAATAGAACGCCTTAATGCCAATGTAAATAGAGGTTGGTAGAGCATTGCGTTGTACATGTATATCAGATGTGCAGTGTGCATGTTTCAGTACATGTACACATTAAGTCATGTAAACTCACCTTCAATATGCTAACTTTAGAGCTATACATTGAATTGTCAAAACTGATGACTCTCCAGGCTGTAATTGTAGATACGTCTGGTTTCAACAGGTTCATACCATATCTGAATAGCAGCACAATAGCATCTTTTAGCGCAACCATTTGGGTCGTATCTCTGCATGCCTGTATAATGAAAAAATGATTTTAGGTCATCATGCTCCGATTGCTCTCCATGTCTTCTGTTTGGCCTTCTAACGTGGTGCCCATGCTATTTGTTACTGACCCAGCTTCCCATTAATGATAAAATCAATGTTTATGTACCCAAAGCATGTCACTATACATTTTAGTACATCACAAATATATGTACATTTTTCAGAAATTGATATCAAGATTGTAAATTGATACAAAACATACAACCTACGTCTTTTACAGAAATTTAACCTGATGCTGGGTTTAAGTTTTTGTTCAAAATTGGGTTTAACAAAGGAAGTTATAGTTTCTAGAGGTCTGAGTTTTTTAAATTTAAAATGATGGACACTGGGTCAGGTTTAACTGAATAAAGAGAATAAAGAGTTTAAAGACCTATTAGTCCGATGGAAATCTGTACCTAAACCAGACAGGCATGCGGAGACTAAGGCCATACTAAGGGACCAACTGCATGTAGGACCAGCGGGCTGTACAACAACATGTGCAGGTAAAGAGTGCGATGAAATCCTCAATAGACCAAAGCAAGTAAACTCACCTCCTCATTGAGTCTCAAGATATCAGGGAAATCCAAGCAAACATATACAAACGTCCAGCTCGTTTCAATCCACTTCAATGAGATGATTTGCGAGCACAAAGGCTTAAATATCCCTATTAAAACAACTCTATTAGTCCTCCATGCAGTTCTAATCTTCTCCTCCAGTTGATGGCGAAGGTTCACAATTTTTACAACTATCTCCCTTTCATCGGCAGGAATAGAGTTTTTGACCATCCTTATCACCGGAGTACGAAGTGGCGTGTTATAACCTGGTTCTCGTCTAGGATGATCCATGGTTTTGCTGTAGCTTCTTTATCACAGGATCTCCAGAGTTCTTAATTCTTCAATAAATGATAAACCTGAAAAGAAACAGATCATTTACATTATGAATCATGAACTTGAAGTTAATATTAAATATACATGTAGCATGTACTACTACTAATTAGTACATGCATGATTCAGCATTCTCTATTACCCAATTGACAAATAACAGCATGCAGCATTCCACCCAAAAAGATATTTGCTCAAGCTTTGAATTATAAGTCCATTAATTGTCAACACCAAGTGAAGCATGATCGTTAATAAAGCAAATCCATATTGGCAAATACAACCATTTTTTCCTTTCTTCAAAGTTCTCCTAAATTTCTTCTATCTATAAATCTATCTCAGCTCAGAATGTGTTTGTAATAGTATTTATGATTCAAATTGCTTAGGTGACTTAATCTTTCAATAATTTGTGGGCCGCTGCAAACATTTCACAATACAAATCAACCAAGTTGCATATTTTACATGACAGTGACAGTGTAATGTGTATGATACAAAGTGAAATCAATAAAGATGCACTAGGCTATATTATAGTAAAGACCTAGACAAGAGTAGACCTTAGAGTGAAAACTTAGAAGTTAGACCGAAAGCTTCAGTCTCTGATATCGACAGTTGACATTTGTTCCGCCGAGACTACGACTCGTCTGGCTCCACTGACCGCCTCTACTAGTACTAGTATTAGATTTAGTAGTATGGGGAAGGTTAACAAATTTTAGTTTTATTAAAGAATTACCCATACCAGATCAGACAGTGAGTTACTTCAGCTTCAAAGTTCAAGTTCTCTCTATAGTCTACTCTAAACTAGGCTAGTACTAGTAGTAAACCTATGCCGTATGCGTTGCCTCCGACATGAACCAAGCAGACTTTATTATTTAAACAACTTCAATTTTCTTTCTTTGGCTTTGCATTGTTAATATGTTGCAATCAAGCTCGAGATGTAGGTGGCCGGTGGGAATTCCCCACATAACAAATCCACTAATCTAACACTGGTTGAATACACTACTAGCCTTTACTATACTAGTACTACTTACTACTACTATGAAGGGGTGACCAAAGTTCGCGGACATTTTAGAACATATTACAAAATGTTATATTCCATCTATGATTTCTCAAATTCTACACAAATGTGTTTATTTCAATTATTACCAAATGGACGGCAAAGTTTTTTACTACAAATTGGTTCAACTAGAAAATTTATCGTCGAAGCATTTCGGAGATATCGCGATCTAAAAATTCGATGTCCGATCGTGCATGCGCGCTGCATCTAAAAAGTCTTAAAAACAACTAGACCCAAGTTCACGCACGGGGGTTTACAGCTGATTTATACAAAAATGCGATCCATCAAAAATAAGGCAATTTCATAATTTGCAAGGCAAGATATCATACAATTAGTTGGTACCACTCTTTACTTACAATTTTGAGGATATCTGCTCTCAAAATGAAGATTTCCAAACCCTTATCGGAAAGTTGATAATTTGTCGGAACGGATGCAAATGACTGCAAAGTTTGCCGATTTTTTGTCAATATTTTTACAATTTCGCAACCAATTCCAAAGAAAATTTCGTTTCTGGGTAATTTTATGATCCTCTTTCCATTGGTGATATCAGATTTTCGTAATCTTACCGATTTTTTGAGAAAGCGAACTTTGGTCACGCGCGAACTTTGGTCACACCACCATACTAGATCGCATTGCTCGCCGATCTAAGCTAAGCTATTTCAGTCTTCTCCAGTTCCTTCTAGTTTTAGCCGCATTTGGCCTGCGAACGAAACTATGAAGTAGAACTAAAGTATGATGATACGCCCAGCCTGACTGTTGAAAACGCATACTTACGTGTTGTGTCATAATAACAACAATACTCTGTCGACCTCGAGTTCAACCGCGTGTCGTCATTTATGATTATAGAATTCATTATAGTGGGACTACGTGGGTGAAGCTCTTTCTACGTTTTGTACACATACAACCGCTGTACTGGCAATGTATGCATTGTGTGTTGTGTTTCATACGTCATCAGGCAGCAGCGTAACTCCAGGGGGGCATTTCATCAACATTTGTCCACCGACAACTGTCGGGGCCGACTAAATTTGACCAATCAGAGGCCTGGAAAATAGTCGGTGACAATAAAATTGTCGGTGAAAATGATATTAGTCGGTGAAAACCACCGACTAATTGTTTCATGAAACGCCCCCCAGGAAGCTCCGACGCCGACGCCTGGAGTTAGCAGCAGCGGTGCGTCAGGCACCAGGGGGGTGTAACAATTAGTCGGTGGTTTTCACCGACTAATATCATTTTCACCGACAATTTTATTGTCACCGACTATTTTCCAGGCCTCTGATTGGTCAAATTTAGTCAGCGCCGACAGTTGTCGGTGGACAAATGTTGATGAAATGCCCCCAGATCAGAGCAGCGATTGCTAGCTACCAATCAAAATGTGGTAAAACACAGAGATCCACTCACATTATCACAGCAAATGAATGTTTACATAGGGAAAGAATTGTTTTTTCAATGGTTAATTATTATAACTCTTGAAATAAACTGAACGAAAATACGAATAAGTTCGGATGGAAAATAAACGGTGAAGTATATAGGCGCCTAGACCGAAAGCTTCAGTCTCTGATATCGACGGTTGTTACGCTGAGATTGCATCTGGCTCCTCTGACGTATGGGGAATGTCAACAAATGTCAGTTTTATTAAAGAATGACCCATACCAGACGGTTATTTCTGTCTAATAGGCGCCTAGAACATGTTTTTAATATCAGCTTCCTGGTTTGATTATTTCGAACACCCAGATTAGACCCAGGCCGGCCGGCCGGCGGGATTGGATCGAGTCACGCTGAGTAAGCCTACTTTTGGTAGTGATCGATCGCGACCACTTTCCAATCTCTCTCCAAATGTCTCTCGAAAAAAGTACACATCCACATATATAGACTGGAGCAAATACAAGTATGCCTACAGGAAATGTTGTAGAAGATTCTTTCTTTTAAAAAAATATATAAAACAAAAGGAAATGTACGCCGAATTTATGGAGTACCTAAAAGAATGTAGGGTCTATATATAAAGGAAACCCCCCAAAATCCGGTCCCGGATGGTGGACAAAGAATGTTTTGTTAAAATTAAACCAAGAAATATGAAGCGAGTAACCAAACTCGCTGGCCAGAATATAGATGACGATTGCATGTGAAAAGACAACAGAGGAACAACGAGTTCTCCGCCAAGCAGAAATAAGCCTGGCAATTTGCCTTTTGCGAGGTCAAATTGATAACTCGGGATGATGAAACGGGTTGGACGCTATACTTCAATCTTTAGGAGCTAGTAAAAGAAGATAATTAAGGTAAATAAATTACAGCATTTATCACTAGTAAAGAATAGCTGGAGTACGTATTCAGGACACATCAATGTACCCTTTCTACTCTACTTATGCTGAATTAGAAAAGGAAATTTATGCAGTACAAAAAAAGCGGACTGCCCCTGGTCAAGACAACATAATTATGTATGGCTAAATCAACAGGATTGGGGAACAGGGAATTTCCCCGAAACACTCGACCTATTCTGATACCCGGATTCCGAAACCCGGAACGAATTGATCCCGCGGAAAGCGGTATATGCTTCGTCACTGGAATATAGAGTCGAGCGTTTGATAAATTTTTTCTAAAAGAAAGATTAGGGCATTAGGCCTCTACAGTGGTATGTAGAAAACAGGGGAGGCGATCCCGGGGTGGGGGAGGAAACGGGGATGGGGGACACTGTACGTCCCCTCAATTTTTTAGGGGTCGTCCGGCCCCTCAAAATTTGAGTGCACACAAAAATGTATATAGCAAATACTGACTATAAAGAACACACTTTTAGGCTCTGGAGGGCCAAAGAGTGCAGCGTTTAGACAAATAAAAATTCAAAATCTTCTCACTCGGTAGCTACGCTCCCTCGCATAATATCCTTCAAAATGTACAAGTAAATACCGAAAAAAGTGAAGTGTGAAAATTGGTTAATACTATTGCTAAGGAATGTAATTTTGTAATACAACAAAACTTCAAAAACCTGTGAGGGGGTAGTCACTTCCGTCCCCTTCACCCTCTCATTCACTATGCTCCCTCGCACTTGCGTACTGATAATAATAATACTCAGTCTTTATATAGCGCTTATTACAATCACTAAGCGCTTCCAAACTTGGAGATTATTACCCCGGCTTTAGCTGTGCTGCCATTACGGCGCTCTAGCATTTCAAAGAAATAATTCCTGCCCGGTACCCATTTACATCACCTGGGTTGAGTGTGGCAAATGTAGATCAATGTCTTGCCAAAGGACATTAGTGCCACGGCGGGTCTCGAACCGCGGACCGTTGTGATCGACAGTCCGGCGACTTAACCACTCGACCACGGCACCTCTATGGAGGGTGGGGGGGGGGGGCTTGGGGGCAGTTCCCCCTCAAATAACGTGGTTTATTTCTAATTCGATACCAGTGATTTACAAATGTTGCTGAAATGGCATGATTTGATCGCGGAGCTTCCGGGGGCTCTGCCCCTGGATTCCACCAAGGGCCCCGTAAGGAGGGCCTCTGATTGCAAATCTGACAGTAATTAAATGCCTAAAACCCCTGAGCTTCATGGGGCTCTGCCCCTGACCCCTGCCGCGGGCTTTGCCCCTGGACCCCACGCCAACTTACGGCTCCACCTACTTCGCTCGCTTTGCTCTACCTGATCGTAAATACTTCTTGTAATGGCCAAAATTAAACTGATTGAATTTTTGCGCTGCATAAAACGTACGACAATTTTTTACAATGGTCTGAAAATCAGACTATTACTTACTAGCTCTATATAGCTCCTAAGTCGATTCGACAACTAATAGTCGTTATTTTCCCACTTAAAGACATCAATTAGCCCTCTTTTTTAAAAGGGAAGTTCTAAATAAGTATTGTCTTTCAAATGCCTTTTGAATTTAACCTTTAATTTTTTTGGCCTGAAAATGGGACATAGTACCTTTAAGTACTGCCTAATTTTATTAGCGAGTTTAGGAAAGGGCGACGTACAATAGACAACATTAGGGACTTTTAGATTTGCACGACGAAAACATGGACTGCTATATACGTGTGACATCCTTTTAAGGCACTGCCGGGCACTGCCAGTGCCTTAGAATTAAAGCCCAAGTCCACTCCAAAAATAACTTACTTTCAATAGAACTAGAAAAATCAGACAAACCAATCAACACAATTTGAGCAAAATCGGATAACTAATATTAAAGAAAGTTATGAATTTTTAATGACATGACAAACTTTGAAAATCACTACACAAATTGGCAACTCACTCATGAGTCTGTGACGTACTGACGTATGGTCCTCACTATCCGCTACCGGTAATTACTTTTTTTATATTGATAATGTAAATTTCCTATTTTCCCCCTAAGAATCTTATTTCTTCACACCAGCATCCAAGTTAGGTTGATATTAATATGTTTTTGTGTGGATGCACTAATATAGAGTTTTTTCCAGTTAAATCATGAAAATAAGAATTTTGATAAACTATTTATATAAAAATCAATAATTATTATATAACATTCAGAAAATAGTAGGCCTATCAATTTCTTCAAAGTTCATAACAAATTTTGTGAAATGTCATGCATGCAATATGATACAAGTCATATAACCTGGGCAAAGCCATGGGGAAATCAAGCTTTGGGGGATCAAAGGGAAATTAATGGGATTAAACTACATAAAGCAATTTACAAGTAGTGAGGACATGACGTCACAAACTGGTAACCGAATTGGCAATTTGTGTAGTGATTTCCATTGTTTTTTAGTTTTACATACTTTTTCATAAATTCATAACTTTCTTATTAGTTATCCTATTTTGCTCAAACTTTTTTTGATTGGTTTGTCTGATTTTTCTGGTTCTATTAAAGGCAAGTTATTTTTGGAGTGGACTTGGGCTTTAAAAGGATGTCACACGTAGTATAGCAGTCCACGTTCTCGTCGTGCAAATCTAAAAGTCCCTAGTGTTCTCCTAGAAAACGATATTCAAAAGACTATATAGGCTAAATTGCAATTAACACATATAGCTGTGTTCTTGGATATTGAGAAAGCTTAATAAATATGATAGAGATTATGGATAAATGGACTATAGGCCTACTATATTTAAACTTGCCCAAAAAGGAATAAAAGGGAATATGCTGCAATATCTACAAAATTATTTGACAGGACATATACCTATCAGGTAAGAATAAGTAATACTGAATCAAAAACATAATTGATATGCAAAAATGGACTCCCACAAGGAAGTGTTCTGAGTCCACTGCTATTCAATTTAATGATTGATATCCCTACAGAATAGTACAGATACTACAATGACAATAGCTGTATAAGTATGCTGATGATAATTGTTTCATATGGTATGGGTGTCAGGTACGTAGCGATATCATACAAATATCGAACAAATATTTAAATGGGCTCCAGACTTGGTTTCACAGATGGGGATGTCGGCTTTCGGCTGATAAGACGGCTGGTGTAAAATTGTCAGAGGTAAAAATGTCAGAGGAAAAAATGTCAGAGGTAAAAATATCAGAGGTAAAAATGTCATAGGTAATTATGTCAGAGGTAAAAATGAATATTGGTAAAAGAATAACGAAGGATTCTCTGCAGTCATTATTTCGTCGCTGCTTTATTTTCTTCTTTCTATAACTTTTATATACCTTTTGGCCCAAAATGTGACTCTTTGTCAGAGGTGAAAATGTCAGAGGTAAAAATAACAACAATAAAACATTTTACAGGTTGAATATTGGTAATGATTGTATATTAGGCTTATCGACAAAGAATAACGAAGGATTCTCTGCAGGCATTATTTCGTCGCTGCTTTATTTTCTCCTTTCTATTATTTACCTTTTGGCCTAAAACTGTTACTTTTTGCCCGATTATTAATTTTTGACATTATGGGGAGAATTTTTTTCTTCTTCATGATACAAAATTCTAATAACATGTTTGATAACACTGTCTCACACTCTTTGATAAATTATGTCCAAATTCATTTGATAGTACATTGCCACGTACTCGACGGTAAAAAATCAATTAGTATTTCCCATGTAGGCTTAATGTTCGTTCGCTAAATAAAAATATTAATTTCTTAAAGTTGTTATATGAAGATTGCGTTAAGTTCAGATTCGATGTAATTGCATTATCAGAAGTATGGAGAATTTTAGAAATATCAACCCTGGAAATGGAAAGTTATTTATCGGAGGTGAAGTGCCGGGATGGTGAAGAAAGGGGGGAGGGATAGGAGTTTATATTCGTTCTAATTTGATATACGTTGTGAAAGATTATATATAGGAAACCAAATACAGATGTTAAAGAGCTTCAAGAAAGTCTTCTCACAGTTTTAGAAGACATTAAAGTTGACAGACGCAATATCATTATAATGAGAGATTTTGATATGAATTCATTAAGTTCAGACGGAACAACAGAAGGGTTTTCAACAGCGATGAAATGCATAGGAATGGAGCAGAAAATAAAATATCCAACAAGAGTTATTAGATCATAATACACTAATATGAACAATTATGATAATCACTCGGGTGTTATTAGAATGTGATATTCTGATCACTACCATGTGTTCATGATTTTAGCAAATCCATGTAGTCTGAAGCAGCAGCATTATCCACAGACTGTAACTTACAGATGTTATAAAAACTTGATGTAAAAAACTTTAAAGATGATCTTGTTGGGCAAGACTGGCAGCGCATCAATAATTGTAAAATGTTAACATGGCATACTCAATATTTTATAATATGTTTAATAATGTCAAAGAAAAGAGTAGCCGCAAAGAACGCGCTTGTAAAAAAAATTGGATAACCAAATCAATAATGAAGTCTGTTCGAAACAAATATAAATTGTTTTTAAAAGTAAGAAAATCTAATTTTGATGTAAGTGTCGTACACGAAAATATCGGAGCTATAGAAACGTGCTAATTAACGACTGTTCTTCGCAATGCAACGAGAAATGATTACAGCAGTTTGTTAGCTGAGAACAGCAATAACACTAGTAAAACGTGGAATATCATAAATGAATTACTATCGGGGACAAATAATGGTAAGAAAGGTACTAAGGTAGAAAAACAATGATCAGGCGTATTAATGGAAATCCCTGATCAAATAAAAAAAATAATTGCTAAAGTCACTCCACTGTTTAAGAAAGGTTATAACATGAAACAGGGACTTATAGACCCATTTCTGTCCTACCAATTTTGGGTAAAGTTTTAGAAAAAAATAGTTTATGTTCGATTTACCAGTTTCCTAGAAACGCATGACATTTTATATCACCATCAGTACGGATTTAGAAAGAAGTTGAGTACTAATTTATCACTAATTAATCTAATGAATACGATTTTGAAAACTATAGACGAAGATCCGGATGTGTTACGCTTGGTGTGTTTCTTGACTTTCAAAAGGCTTTTTACACAATAAACCACAATATATCATTTAAAAAGCTATCCCATTATGGCATCCGGGGACATGCACTGAAATGGCTCGATCGAAAGCTATATCTTACTGACAGAATGCAGTTTGTGAAATACAAAGATCCATCATCAGAGAGTAGATATATCACATGTCGTGCACCACAAGGTTATGTCTTAGGACCAACTCTGTTTTTAATCTATATAAATGACTTGACAACTATGACAAATTATTTCAATTTCAGATTATTTGCAGATGATTCTAATATTTGTCATACTTTTCCCAAAGGTGTAGATCAAATAGATGAGTGTGAAGTAAACGAAAATTTAAAATCGATACAAAATTGGTGCACTGCAAATAAGCTTACTATCAATGCGTCAAAAACCAATTTAATGTTCTTTAGTAGTCGTAGAAGAAAGGCCGTGCTTAGAGGGAGATTGAAAATGTCTGGGGCAGAATTAAGAGACGTGGAGGAAGCGACATTTGTTGGCATTACCATTGACAGACAGTTAACATGGAATTAACATATCAAATCATTATCTGTTAATGACTGTATACGGAGGAAGGTCGGTATCCTCTTTAAATTACGGCACGTTGTCCCTAAATATATATTGATACTGTTGTATAAAGCTCTAATACAGCCACATATTACATGTAGCATCGAGGTTTGGGGTAGTACGTCTTAGAAATCACACTTGAATTGTATATTTTATACTCAAAAGATGGCTGTGTGTGCTATAACTTCAAGCCACATCGTACTCATACTTATGCACTGTTTCATGATCTCCAATTGCTGAATGTTTTCAAATTGCATAAATTATGTTCTTGTACTTTTGTGTTTAATTTGATAAATGAACGATTACCTAATTCCTTAAAACATTATTGCAGTATGGTACAACATGAATATTCCACAAGACAGAAATCGGGTCGACAATTACGTCTTCCTTTATTTCAAAACAGACCAAGGAAAGTTTTCTGTTTCGTTTGTCGACAGTAATTTTTGGAATATGCTTTCTACTGATCTAAGAATGGAGAGATCAAGAACCTCCTTTCGTAAAAAGCTCACATAATTACTCTTAGGTGAAAACAACGAATTATAACTTTGTAATTATATAGTTGTATATAGCAACCAGTCTGATTATTTGGATTGTATATTATACACAAATCTTATTTATAGGATTTGGAAACCCATCATGTATTCTTCTTTTACTTTATTTTAGGCTTTAGATAACGAGAGTCAGGCTCGACTAGCACATGTGCTATTTCTGTCTCTATTTTACCATCGATCACAAACTCATTGTAAATAGTCATTTTATTGTTTTACTCTTGACACAAAATTAAGTTATAACTATTTGTTTTTTAGAATGTATATCGCTGTAGGACATGTAGGCCTATTTTAATTCATGTTATGTTTATATTTATGTTTTATTGACATTGTCATTGTACACTCATATATCTTTAGCTTCAATGGTTTTAAAGGTGATGAATAAATAAATTCAATTCAATTCAATTCAACTTGATATTATCAAAATATTCTTAGGATGACCATAATGCCTTGCTAACGTAATTTGCACATAATCATCATTCCATGTCACACGAGCATTATTCGTTCTCCTTGTGCATGACTTATATTTCATCAGCACGTTTGGTAGCTTACAAAGAAGACAAGCATACTAATTGAAAAAACGAAATGACCAATATTAAGTACTGCAGTCAATCAGAATCATTAGTTTTCCATGTTTCCCGTAGCGGAATGCGAAAGTCCTTATACGTTCCGAGGAGTTTTGATTGCGCGGAAAGACCATTTTTATAGCATCAAGAGACTGCTTGTATAAGGCCTATATGATAAGATTGTTGGAAGGATATTTGGTGCAGGATTTATAAAATGTGTGCTGGCATACACTGTATACGACAGTTTCCAGCAGGTACATATTCATACAAGTCTACACATTAAACAAAATGCGTCATGAATTTGGCAGAAAAAACCCCGTTGAATTTGAGAGACTTATTTCTCTCACGTTTCTTAATCACAAACATGATGTTATTATATAAAGTTACACTGTGTTATATATGTTTAACCTAACAAATACAATAATTTCTGCCTTTCGAAACGTACTGCATAAAAGTCGAAAGCACATGACAATACCTGGCTAGAAATGTCTCGACGTTTACTACATGCAGGCCTACTATCTGACATTTTTCAAGCGAAGCTTTAATATTGCTTGTTAAACTTTTGTAATAAAGTATTGATGAGGGGAAAAGGCATCCTTGTCATTTTCTTAATGTTTTTTGTCATAACAGTCTTTGCTGAAAATGCTGGAAATGATGGGTCTGATGACTGAATTTGTGGAGTTTCTGTGCGATCTTTATAACTGATTCCCTGTTTTTATCTCATTCGATCTTAATATTCTATGTAATTACTTCCTCAATACCAAATAAACATTAAAACATCAACCAATTTAAAATATCGAAAAATGTTACAAATTCATATATGCAAACCTGATCACAAAATATAAGTTTCAAATTTATTTTCCACATTGTATTATCCTCAGGACATGTACGAAATACAACACACAGTCATTTATAAAATAAACATTATGATATGTAAGAAGGTAATATAATAGACTAGCCCAGTAGCTTACGTCTCGACATTTTGTGTGATAAAGTGCTGAGATATTATGACGCCACTGATTTTTACCTCGACATTTTTTTGTACTTCTGACATTATTACCTCTGACATTATTACCTCTGACATTTTTACCCCTGACATTTGGACCTCTGACAATTTACCTCTGACATTTTTACCTCTGACATTTTTACCTCTGACATTTTTACCTCTGACATTTTTACCTCTGACATTTTAACCTCTGAAATTTTTACCTGGCACCGATAAGACAGTTTCTATATTTTTTACAAAAAGTACAATGAATCTCTCACCACCGGAAGTAAAATTAGAGGGAAATAAAGTGCCCTTTCAAAATACTCATCATTTTCTGGGGGTATAACTTTTGATAAGAAATTTACCTGGAAGCCACACGTAGAAAATGTTGTAAAGAGAGGTAAAAGAAAATTGAATATCTGAAGATGTTTAAATGGAACTAAATGGGTGGGGGGCTCTTCTAAATACCCTTTAATGGTATACAGCGCACTCATAAGATCTTTATTTGACTACGGATGCGAGGCTAACGACAGCGCTAGCACCACTACACACAAAGGCCCTCGATTCGGTCAGGGAGGTAAATCGGTGCAATACCAGGCGCACTACGGACTACCTCTCACTTCCCTAGAAACATAACAAGTGGAACTGGGTAAATTTCCTTGGGATCTTAGGAGACAAATTATGTCAAGTAAGTGTAGACAAAGTATTAAAAGATACCAAAACCATCCACCATCGCCAAAGATCGGGCCATGTTAGCAATTTTATTATCTCAAGGGAAAAGCTTTTCGTAACAAACCATTCGGGTATAGAACCTAGAATCAAATTTTAAAAAATCCATGACAGAAACGGCCGTTCCATCCCCAGTCCCACCATGGCTATTTGAACCCCCAATGGTTTCGACCGAATTGAGCTTTTGGATTGCAAAAGCCGACCATCCGAATGAACTACAGCCACACAGCTTAGAATTGATCAATACAAAATGGTCGAACCAGTTGCATATATATATATATATATACAGATGGATCTAATTTTACTCTTAGAATTTCATCAAAATGGTGGAGGGTGTGCACATGAGGGCTGCTACCTTTTGAGAGTCGAGTGGGATTAATGTGTAGCGTAGGCCTTACCTTGAAATCTGTAAAGTTGTTTCTATCTTATCTAACGGAATCACAAATTGTTGCCATCTACTACAACCTTCATGATAAGGTTCCGGAGAAGGCTAGGGCCAGTGCTCGACTGTCCCACACTTTTCTGTACACCAATGTAAAAGATTAACCAATTTTACCTCTTCGTATCGAGCCGAGTTGGCTGCCATATTGTTCTTGCCCTTCGATGGATCGAAGAAACAAATAAATATACAGGCGCAGTCATTTTTAGTGACGCGTACACCAGCAAAGCCTGCCATCAACTATATAGGGAGTTCAGATTATACCAACATACAACTAGTTCAAGTCTACAAACAAAAGCTGAACAATACTTTTCCGGTCACTAGGCAACGCTATGCCCGCATGGTACCGTGACGCAACAGAGCGACTCCAAGCCTGCTTTGATTGACTAGGACGTCATATTCGACTCATCTGACACGCTTGACGAGGCAACCGAAGCTGTTGGCGATTACATCAACTTCTGTGTGGACGCAAACATGCCGCGCGTCACAACGAAAATATTTCCGAATAATAAACCGTGGGTCTCCATAAGAGGGACTTGTTGAAATTAAAATATCGTGCGCTTATTATACCACTGGAGACCGGGTAGAAGTTAGAAATGTTCAGAAAAGAATAAAGGGAGAAGTAGAGTCAAGCAGGGAGATTTATAAAGATAAGATTGAGGGAGGCTTTAATGACAATGATCCCAGAAGCGCATGGTAGACACTAAAACAAAAGTCATCCGTCCCTGAATTCGCTTCATGTCAGACATTTGTCGATGAGTTAATTAAACAAGTTCTACTCTAGATTTGATACACACGACTTCTCTCAAGAAAACTCTGACATTCATCGAATTAGTAATGAGATATTTGATGATAATGTTAGGCCAATGAATTATCTGACCATGACGTTAGAATGGTTGTATGGTGATAGTGATTGTAAGGTCATGCGTATTATGAAAGATCCAACCCATCTTTTGTTCAGTCGTTTTAGTTTTAATAGATCTGGTGTTCGCCTTTGTGTCCCCTGTACCAAGCGGGTTCGCTTTAGAAACTCGTCTGTCCCCGTAATAAGTAATAAGTAATAAGATGAGATGATTCCTGAAGGTAATGGGAAGGGGGTGGGTGGGCGATACGGTAAATGTATTTTGATACAAAGTATATTATAAACGTTGAACATGTAGTTTAGTTGTTAATATTGATATTTCACTAGCAATTGTAGTTATTGCAAATTACTAATATGACTTACTCGGTGAATGAGTAATGTATAATTTGAAAATTATTCAATTGATTTATGCTTGATATTATATACTTTGTAACCATGTGAAAACAGAATTTCCATTTATTTGGACAATAAAAACAAATCAAATCAAAATCTTTAAGTGCTCTCACGGCTTTGCAATATTTCAATGATGAATATATTGTCACAATTTACAATAACGACCCGATTAAAATATAGATGGATTGAAATCTCTTTGGAATGGATTCCAGGCCACTGTGGGATATTGGGAATCGAAAAGGCAGATTTTTTTAATGCAAATAAAAGCTTTGACTCAGAAATGGAAATGCATAATGTTGACGTTGTTTCAAAAGATAACTTTAATTTTGTACAGTTTAAAGTTAGTTTGGCAAGAAAGATAGAATGATACCCAATTGGCTTTAAAAATTATTCAGCCAAACGTTATCCAACAATATTCTTGTAAATTGGAAAGTAAAACTATAACTTTTCTTAGGAGACTACGCCCGGGAGTGTCTGGACTGGTTTAGGCAACCATCCAACAGGTTTCTGTGACAGCTTTCCAACAATAGAAACAGTCAGACATTTTTTAAAATAAAATATCAAAAGTATAAATAAAAAGGGCCATTTCAATGTCAGAAGATATTATTTCCCAGGAAGAGAGCATTATGATATGTTTACAAAAAAAGTGACTCTCGTTTACAAATGGCAATTGCTCGTTTCGTTTTAAGAACGAAGCGATTATAAGAAGAGTAAATATACAAAACCAGAAACCAAAGTCAATTTGAACTTAATAGAATAGAAAAATATGTATTTTGTATATAACATCATTTAGGCTTTTTAGCGTATTGATTATTTGAAGTTTGGTTTTTTTAGACCTATCGCTTATTTAGGCCCCCTTTAAAGAAAAATAATGCAAAGCCATGCACTATATAAATAATCTCATGTACTAACTCATATAACCTAATAAAGCCTACAAGTTTTTTGCTTTTGCCTTTCTCCTAATAAATGTTAAAGGGACAGTTCAGTTCTTGTTTAAAGTACAAGTCCACTCCAAAATAACTTACTTTCAATAGAAGCAGACAAATCAGACAAACCGATCAAAAAGTTTGAGCAAAATCGGATAACTAATAATAAAGTTATGAATTTTTGAAAAAGTATGTAAAACTATGGAACAATGGAAATCACTACACAAATTGCCAATTTGGTTATCAGTTTGTGACGTCATGTCCTCACTATTTATCAATTGCTTTATATAGTTTAATCCCATTAATTTCCTTTTTTATCCCCCAAAACTTGATTTCCTCATGCCTTTGCCCAGGTTATATGATTTGTATCATATTGTGTGCATGACATTTCACAAAATCTTTTATGAACTTTGAAGAATTGATACTATTTTCTGAATATTGTATCTTATTAATTATTGATTTTTTATATAAATAGTTTATCAAAATTCACATTTTTCATGATTTAACTCAAAAAAAAATTACTATAAATTAGTGCATCCACATATTACTATCAATCTGACTTGGATGCTGGTGTGAAGAAATAAGATTCTTAGGGGGAAAATAGGAATTTTATATTATCGATATAAAGAAAATTATTAGTGGATAGTGAGGACATTACGTCACAGACTCATGAGAGAGTTGCGAATTTGTCTAGTGATTTTCAAAGTTTTTCATGTCATTAAAAATTCATAACTTTCTTATTAGTTATCCGATTTTGCTCAAACTTTTTTTTGATTGGTTTGTCTGATTTTTCTGCTTTTATTGAAAGTAGGTTATTTTTGGAGTGGACTTGCCCTTTAAGACCGTGAATGCCTTCAAATACATGGTTAATGCTCTTATTTTTATATATGACATTTCTAGTGCCCTTTTAGGACCTACAATTGCTATGAAGGTAATTTTAAACCCAAAATGTGTAAAAATTTAGATTCAATTTGACACTCAGTCTTTCAATATCTCACAAAAAATTAATTTGTGTAGGGCCCTCTATACTCAACTATCCCTTTAACAAATAAATAAATAAACCCTCTAAACATACATGTACACGACGCCCCCTTGTCTATGACAGAGTGACCTAGGTTAAGTTTATCAACCGAGAAGCGTACGGCGTAATGTAACTCGCTGGGATGGTAAGAAGGCATCGTAGAAATTAGGGAAAGTGCCAGGCCAGCGTGAGTTGGAACTGTGCGCGGATCGTAGTTTATTATGAAATATTATTCTATTTTATTACATACAAATAGGTAAAGGCTATGACTGAATTTTATATTAAAATGAGATTGGTATAAAGTGATTTTACCAAAACGTTATAAGAGAAATAGAGCAAAAAAGAGATGCGACGAAATTGGCAACAAAGCCATTATAGCACCCAACGAAGAAATAAGAAAAAGAGTTACGTACATGCACGTCCGATAATATCCATTATTCGCTATACCGCTACACCTGCGCTACACACACGCACACACACAATACACTCACAAACTCATACACAAAGATCGTATGAACACATTTAATCTTAAATTTCACCTTAAGATTTTTCTTTTGAGGCCGCCATCCTAGTGATGAAGCATCGCTTATAATTGCGGTCTCCTCCACTTTTTTCCACAGATGGTTCGGATACTTGGGTGCACTCTTTGTTGCTGATATTGTTTATACCCCGTTCAGACAGCTCTGCGACCTTACGAAGACCATTCCGATCGCCCCGATCTGAAAAAGTTATCAAATAGGGGCATATATCGCCGTCAAAATCCAGCAATTTGGCAAATTAAAGACTACATCACCACTGTACTGCGATGCTTCTACGTCAAAAGCGCTGCTTACTCGATGCCAATACGATTACACCTAGACCAATGTCGAACAAGTGGTCGTTTCTACTACGTTGTTGCTACGATGTACAGGACAATACTACGTTGTAAGACAGACCTAGAAGACTGTAGGACGATTTTGCTACGCATGCTGGTGCTGACCATAATTACGCTTCTAGTACGATGTCTATATAAATCGGGGTGTTCAAGCATTTCTTTAGTTCTTTCCCAACTTCGAAGACGAACGGCCTAATACGGCTCGCAATAGTTGCCGACGGTGCTGCGTTTTTTATGACGAACACAGAGATCTCACAACGATGCTACCACGCTGCCTGTACGAAAATGGCGTTCCCACTACGTTCTTACTAAGACTTTGCCCCGCTGTTTGTTGGCCATGCACGACTACGCTTATTTTGTGCACGTTCGAAATAAGCGTGGGGAGAGCGTGCATGCAGCTTCCCGACCTAGGAGATCCCACCCCGACCAAACCACGCTCATGGAGATCCTCCCACGTTTGGCCCAGATTGGCCACGCTCTCGGCCACTTTTCCCTCGTAGTAGAAGCGGCGTCTATGTGTGAACAGGGTATTACACAATGTTCACTAATGGGGCGTTCCCACTATCACGATTGGCGCCACGATTGAAATTGTGGTCTTAATCGTGATGTAATCGTGGTGATCCTATCAGATATTATCAGATCTTGAGGTCAGTCGTGGCAATCGTGTTGATCGTAGGAATTTTTGGACGGTTCAAAAAATTTCTACGATCAACACGATTAATTGTCAATCGTGATCATCGCATCAGATCGTATTGGATCGTAATAAAACGCAACATATCGCATCTAATCGTGCTTCCAAATCGTGATCGGGATCAACCTTACCATTGCTCACGACCTGACACGAACGACTCAAGAGCAGATACAAGATGATACGAGTAGATGCGAGTAAATGCGAGTAGATACGAGAAGTCACGCTTTTACACGGACGTTTACGATCTGTTACGAGTTCTCGCGCCCAGTATATTTATACTTTCTCTCCTTCCCTCTCTCTCTCTCTCTTTTAAAATTATATATATCTCTCTCTCTCTCCTCTTTCTCTCTCAACCATTTGTTTCTCATTCACTATCATTCTCTTTATAGTCCTTAATCATAATAACTCCTTTTCCTTCACTCCATCAGCTTCTTCAACCTCACACTCTCTCCCTCTTGTTGTTAATATTCCTTCTCCCCTCTCTCCCTCTCTCCTCTCTCTCTCTCTCTCTTCGTATCAATCATGGAAGGTAATGTAAACATGTATACCATTAATTTGCAGACTTGAAATAGAAAGTTGTCTCCATACAATCAGAAGATGATAGATACCAACTTTATATATTTCGATAACATTATAGACAGATATATACATACAGGTGTGACAATTTTGCAGTGTGTAAACTATAGTGCCATACTATTAAGTATAAGGTCAAAAATAGCTTTTGTTCAGGTAACTGCTATTTAAACATCTTTTAAAATGTATTACATTATAGTTAATCTTTCACATGGAAGTTTTTTGTTGTTCTTGCACAGACATGGACAATGAAAGAGTTAAAATTCTCTCCCTTTTCTTTATCCATAAATATATGTCACCTATATTTAACAACTTTGCTGTAATTAACCTAAAATGAGTTTTCACTGCTCTAAAACATTGACTTAGAATAGTCAGTAAAAATAGAAAGAAAATCATGCATCTTCAATATCAATTTCCTGAATTTTTCAAAAATAAAAATAAAAATATCAAATATCCTCTCCACCTTCCGCCTCATGCAGCCTGGCCATCCTTTCCTCCCATGCGACCGCACCTTGTGGTGAGTTGAAGAAGGCCTTTAGGAGTTCCTTGTGATGATTTGCATCTGCTGTAGCTGAGTTGCGAGGTACAGAAGGTTGATTCACATTTAGCCAGTCCACATGGTCCCTCCATGCTCCTGGGATGACATTCTGGTTTTCCGCCTCAACCATATCATTCACATTGTTAGGCTTCTGCTCTAGAGTCCTGAGGAGACACCTGAATCTATTGGCCAGGATACCGAAGGCATTTTTCACCACTCTTCTCCCCCTTGAGAGTCTGTAGTTGAAAATCCTCTCCTCCCTGGCTATCACTCTTCTTCCGTATGGCTTCATGGGGTAGTTCCTGAGTGCGAAGGCGTCATCCCCAGGATGAAGAAGGGCATGTCTTGGAGGTCATCAGGGCTTGCAGTCAAAGGGCAGGGTGGGGTGAGTCCTAGGGCTTCCTCTTCCAGGCCATTGAACAGCTCAGAGTCGCCAAATATCTGATCATCTGACATGTGTCCTTTTCCACCAAGCTCGATCCACACAAAGTTGTAATCTGCATCCGCCAGAGCTAGGAGTGGTATCGAAAAGAAGCCCTTGTAATTGTAGTACAGGCTTCAAGTGTGGGGTGGCTTCTTGATAGCAATGTTTTTGCCATCCAGGGCCCCAATGGCATGGGGTATGTTCCATCTCTGCTCAAACTGGTTAGCTACGGCTGTCCAGGCTTCAGGGGTGACAGGTAGGCTAAAACCTCATTTTGTACGCTTGCACAATTGCCTGGCACACTTCTGGAACCATCTCTGAGATGCTGGACACTCCACACCAAAATGCATACGCAAGGAACCGATAGTTGTCCAGTGGCAAGGTGCCTCAGTGTCACTGGCAGTTTCAGTCCAGGTGAGAGGCGTTGCCTGAAACTGGTGCGTCCCCTCTCGATTGCTGGGGCCACCCCCTGCAAGACTTCATCGAAGAGCTGTAGTGTTAATCTTGTGTAGTTTTGGAACGCTATTGGATCTTCCAGCCTCAATTTGGTGTCTAGGAGGCTGGAGAACTGGCCAACTGTTGTCTCGTCTCCTCTGTGAGCCATGGTTGAACCCAGAACTGCCTGACTGCAGCTCTCCTGTACTTACGTGATTAGGGCTGTGGCTGGTCTGTACCGTCTGGCTGCTGCTCGTCTTCTTCCTCTCTGGCGATAATAATATAAGCATACAGTAATACTGCAAATGTCACGTTGTCATCATCCTCAACTCCTGTCATCATCAATGGTTGTGGGTTGTAGTGATCACTTTGTAGAAGTTCAAGAAACAATGAAGTCCATGGTCAGTCGGCCTGTATATATATCCGTCGGGGTCCAATCGTAGCTCAAATCCTGATCACTCTCGACCCTTATCTTGAAAGACATCGCAACCACAACCGTATACTGTCGCAACAGAGCGCATCGGTTCGTGATGAACGTATCGGAAGGTATTCGAACGTATCTACACGTACCCGATCGTCCCAAATCGGGGACCCCGATCGTGATGATCGTGTCACATCGAGACCCAATCGTGGACTCAGTCGGGACAATCATATCGGAACGTATATGATCGTATCTGAACGGGAGACCAGATCGTGTCACCTGAAATTGACCAATCGTGACCATATCGCAACCAAGCGCACCAAATCGTACCATAACGTATCGACTCGCATCACCTCGTATCCAAACCTAGCAATTCAGAGAATTTCCACGATCAGCTACGAATGGCCAATCGTGGGGTTCGTAACGGATCGCACGACAGTGGGAACGCCCCATAACTTAGCAACAAAATAATTCAGTCTAGGGTCGGTCGCTGTGTCCTACATCTATCTCATACTAAAGCTTATTTTTGCAATCCACAACGTGGTAGTTGTTTACTTTCTTTCCTTTTTGTCTTAATCATGATCTATTATTAAAAAACCCAGTATTTCCCGGTCGAATATTTTTTTTGTTCATTTGCTACAAATTTTGTCCGCTTTTTCCGCCTTTTTAGATTCTACTAGAGATTTAGTTGTCACAATATATGTTATATACATGGTTCTCGTTTAATACATCCAATAATGTTGCGTGTTCGTACAGTCCGATTACTCGATCAACTTACCTTGTTCGTCCTGCCTATACAGAGACTTTTCTTGTGTTCATGTCCTGTACATGTTCAAGTTGTGTTCCTTTAATTATTTTCCTTGCTGCATGTGGGTATCTTATAATATTTGTTTCAATCGTTTGCTCATTGTACTTCATTGATCTTCATATATAGATTCTCTATGTTTTTCAGAGGGGACCGCATCTTCACTTTCATGCAAAAGCGCGATAGTTGACGTAATATCATTACTTTGCACTTGTTCTAGTCATCATGCATGTTCATTATTTTCCAGATATGGTTACAGTTGCTAAATGGCGAACTTAAATAACAAAGTTCCTTTCATTTCCATAAATAACGATGACCTTTGTTATTTATTTAGACCTACTTAAGGAGATACTGAAGTTAATAATAATAATGCCTTTCATTGTGGTGGTAGAAATAGCGAACATGTTACTACACAAAGCTGCTCCGATTCTTTGAAACTAGATGTGGCTCTTTAGATTACCGCAAAAGGGCACATTTTTTAAGGAACATTGGAAAATGTCGGTAAAAAGGTGCCCTTTTCAAAGGGCAAATATTAATAAGAAAGAGGGACATTAATTAAAGTAACAAGCGGAACTTATCATATTTAAAAGGGGGCATTTATCAGGGGTCAAAAGAGGTATCTTTAGGAAGGTAAAGGGGCAATCATTAGAAAGGAAAAAGGGGCACTATTCAGAAGGGCAAAAACCACTTATTTGAAAGGAAAATAGGCACTTATCATATCAAAAAATAGGCTAACGTCAGAGATGAAAAGGGGCACATATTAAAAGGGGAAAATACACTTACTACAAAAGAAAAGGGACACTTGTCAAAGTACAAGGACACCTATATCAGATAGGGATAGGGACACTTATCAGAGGTGAAAAGGGACACTATAGGGACAAAGGGTACAAAGGGGGCGCTTATTAGGAAGAAAAATGATCTGTCTTGCTTACTTTAATTTTCTTTCTTTTCTTTCCTTTTTGTTCATTTTTAATTAATTGAAACGCCCAGTAAATTCATATGTAGCATAAAGGGATTCAACTTATTTTGCACTCAAAGTTTACCGGTGAACTATCGTAATGTTTATTTTTCATCCCCGAAAGCGGAATCTCATAGCTTCAAAATAAGATTAAACACAGTATCGGAACAGAACAGGTTTGACCTCCTAGGTCATAAGATGAGAAGAAAACATGCGACATCTGGCTCCACGAACCCCCTGATAATTTTCTTCTAATTAAAGGAATTAATAAAACGAATTGTTTCACGTAACAAGTACGTACATTCTCACGTGAAATAGAAAGGGTTTAAATTGTTCATATATTCCCTAGTGAATATTTTTTACCATTGACAGGAGGGGAAGAGCAGGGCTCTGTGGGAATGACTTTTTTGTTAAAACAAATGTGAACACAAAAATCAAATCAATAAACAATGAAATATCACCTCGATCTTGGGGGGGGGGGTGGACTTGTGTTGCACCTTGAACAAAAACACCTTCATCTCCGCAAACCCACCAGAAGCAGGGGGAAGGTAGGACTCTTTGAGACCCCAGCTCTTATCTTGGTCATTACACGACTGCGAGGCAGTCTTTTGGCACAAGAAAAGAAAAAAGGTAAATTGCTTATACACATGAATCTATCGTTTTTCCTAACGATATGGATATTAAAATAAAACTTGAACCAGAGGGATTTTGACTTATATAGGCCTACTTAAACGGAGCATTAATGCCCTTCTTACTCTCGTCATTGTCGAGGAATCCTCTCAAGGAAACCAGTATGCACGCACAGACTCCGATTTGACACTTTACCACAAATCCTAAAGCATCGAGCAGAGTCTAGCTCTACCAGTCTCTGGCTGCATCAAATCAGCTAAGAGAGCCATTGCAGTATGCCCTCAGCCTATTCTCACTGTGCAGACACTGTTACGCACAGCGACTGGCAAGGCTTTGTGTCTGCAAACTATTAGGACATCTGCCTAGTACAGGTATTATAGGCCTGCAGCAAAGATAGTATACTTTGCGAGATCATGTTTGGGAACTTTCCCCATATTTTAAAAGTAGGCCTAGGCCGAATACGAGGTGGGTTTTATTTCCTGTTATTTTGAATTCTCATGATCTTTCTTTCCTCATCCGGGAGCTGAGGTCACCTCAGATGATCTACGGATTAACAGAGTCTACAAAAGCCCCAGAGAACTTATACAAAGGTATATATATATAAAGAGAGAGAGAGAGAGATTGAGAGAGGGAGGGAGGGGGAGAGAGAAGGAGAGAGAGAGAGAGGGAGATAGAGAGAGTGAGAGTGAGAGAGGGGGAGATAGAGAGAGGGTCAGAGAGATAGAAAGAGAGAGAAAGATTAAAGAAATATTGTCTCTGACGTCTACGTAGCCGGAACAAATTAATATTAGTCGTATTCCTCTAAATTAAACGTTATGATAATATTCAGTTTATTTGGCATCATAAAAAATATTCCAAATCATAAACACAGAATAAATAATAGGCCAGGGCCCGTATTCAATTCAATTAAGTACAAAATTTAAGCTTTTTACTTAGTATTTGTCTTAGATAAAATACTTAGCCAATTTTGGTATTCAATTCAAACTTTTGGCTAAGTATTTTACCCTAAATTTAAGACAGCTACCTACCAGACTTAAGCCAATTATTTGGAGGTCTTGATTGGCAGGCATATGGTTTTCATACGCAGTATCATAACCTGCGCACAATTATATTAGCGCGCATTTATTGTGACGCGTTAAATTGTCATTGTCATTGTCATTGTCATTTGTGCATTAATTTGATTGACCGTGTGATGTCACAATGCTTATCAATTAGTATTTTACTTAGATTTTGTCTCAGGTAAGTAAAAGTCTAAAATGCAATTTGAATACGAGATAAGTAAACTTCTTAGCTTAATTAGTTATTTACTTAGTAAATTTCTTACTTATTCTAAGTATTGAATTGAATACCGGCCCAAGACCTCTAAGAAGCAACTTGTGCTTGTACATGAGGCCCCTATCAAGGTAAACATAATATTACATTAAATAGCGAAAGACATAAAACTTACTAGGTATATATACGTAGATTAAGAAGAAAATAAAAAAGGACCGACCATTAACTATCAAAAGGTAGAACCCATGCATATGCACACACTTACAATCACACAAAAACACACAAGAGCAATAAAAACCAAAAGGGAGAATTCAGAACGAGAAATTAAGAGAAGAAAGGGAAGAGGTGAGAAAGAGAAAGAAGAGAAAGGGAAGAGGTAAGAATTAGACAGATAAAAAAAAAGGTCTTCTCAGTCAAGGATGACATTGTTTAAAACATGTAACGTTTGAATAGAGTTCTAAAACGAGAAAGTGTGGAGCTGGATTTAAGGTTATTACAAATTGAATTATATTCATGTACTCTTGTAAAACGTATAGAATGGGTTCTTATATAGTTGAATGGGTAATGGGAACACAAAGATTATCCCGTGTACGAGTATGATACGTATAGAATGAAGAATTAGTTCTAAACATATTATCGAAAAATACTGGGAGAATCCCTTTGTGATACTTAAACATGAAAACTTATATTAAGTTTTAAAGGAGGATGGAAAAGGTTGGAAATGTTGTCAGATTTGGATAAATTTTGCATGTATTTAAAGAAGAGAGTCTTATAAATGAAATAAAGTAAGTATGAAAGCCAAACATTGTCATCCAGCCAAGAAATCTTCATTTGAAGTGACTAATTTGCAACTCTAAATTTTGTCCGCTGTGCAACTCTGTTTTTACATCTGGGACTTGTGTGACGTAATAGGGAAGACCCGTCGCTAATAAGCCAGTAAATTCATAGTTGCAGTCTGAGCATGAGCAGATAAAGGTCATTGCAGACCAAATTGTGAAATACACGGAGAGAAAATACTGGATACGTGCTCATGAAAGTTATGTAATTATTATTCATTTATGCACAAGCAGTGCACTCCATGATACACAGGTGGAAGTATTCTTAGAAAAGGGGAAACAAAGGAAAAGCACAATATCTAACTGCGGCGAGCGCACTGCATTATATTATGACGGGATCGTGTCTTCCCTCTCACGTCACAGCGATCGCCTTCACATTCTCGCTTGGATTCGCTCGTGGAGGCTTGTTTAAATTATTTTTTTAGTGTCAGGGTTATTTTGAAATCATTAATTGAATTGAAGCTTGTTTATGAAATGTTAAACTGGCATACTATTCTACATTTATTGAATTTCATTGATTGTAATGTTTTTCTTCTCCACCCTCCTTTAATAGTTCAAACTCTGGGAGAATTTTAACTTAACAAATAGTGGTAGACTGAGATAGGGGGACATCCCCCTCAGACGCGCCTGGCTGATTTTTTAAGTACTCCCAATCCGATTCTATTTTTGTTCCCACTCGTAGATATGAGATTTTGGATGTATAGTCTCTTATTAAGATAATAAGAAAAGTTCAGGTTATGATGGTGTTAATAATGTTATTTTAAAAGGTATTTTCCCTTCCATAGTTGATCCCCTCGTTCATATTTTTACTTCATCCTTATTACATGGTGAAGTCCCGGATATTATGAAAATTGTGCTAAAGGTTGTCCCTCTTTTTAAGAAAGGAGATAAATTAGACATTACTAATTACCGTCCGATTTCTTTATTATCTACACTTTCTATGGTTTTAGAAAAGATAATATATACTCGGCCTGTTTCCTTTTTAAAGAATAATACATTTTGTTTTCTTTCAATTTGGTTTCAGAGAAAAACATAGCACTACTCATGCTTTCTCTTTTGTTAAGGAGGTGGCACATGCTATTGATAAATATTTACACACGGTGGGCATATTCCTGGACTTCTCCAAGGCCTTCAACACGATCAACCACAATATTAACTTCTTTGATATTTTCTCCCTCTTCTTTCTCGTTATTGGTACCACCTCATCATTTGACCTTATTTTCACTTTTAATTGTATAATTTTCACTTTGTACGTGGGAAGGTCTTGGAGTGGTTCCGGAGCTATCTTTCCAATAGAAAACAGTATGTTTCCTTGAATAATGTTAATTCATAACTTTATGATATTAATTGCGGCGTCCCCCGAGCTAGCATATTGGGTCCACTCTTATTTATTCTTTATATAAATGATTTATGTATATCGTCTGACATATTGTCATTCATACTATTTGCCGATGATACAAATTTATCTTTTCCGACATTAATCCTCTTACTTTATCGGAATCTATTAATATTGAACTATTAAGGATTTCTCAGCGGATTTATCTTTAAATTTTCAGATACCTAAATTTATGCTTTTTAGTAAGTCAATAGATTATTTGCAATTAAATATTGTTTTTGACAATAATGTGTTAGAAGAGGTGACTCATATTACATTTTTGGGAGTAGCTGTCGATAATAAGCTTTCATGGAAATGTCATTTTGATAATATTTGTAAAACCATTTCGAGTAATATTGGGGTAATAAATAGATTAAAAACATGTCTCCCAATTTCGTCCTTGTTTATGTAATACTCATCTTTAATATTGCCATACCTGAATTATGGTCTTCTTGCTTGGGGGAATACGCACAAATCGTTGTTAGATAGATTATTGTTCTTATAAAAAAGGGCTATTCGTATTATATGTAACTCTCCTATACGCTCCCATACAGATCAATTATTTTTGTATAATGAATTATTAAAAATTAACGACTTGTACTTTATCAATTAAGTCAATTTGCGTATAAATATCATAGTAATATGTTACCTTCACCTTTTGATTTTATGTTTCTTTTAAATCAATCAGTTCATAATTACCCAACTAGTGACAGTCATATGAATTTCATTTGCCCATTTTAAGAACTCTATTAGCTCAGAACACGTTTATTTATGATGGTCCCAAATTTTGGGACACTCTTGATATAGGCATAAAACATTCACTTCCACCCAATTCTTTTAAAAGAAAACTGAAATAATTTTTATTGCAACGTTATTATGAGAATAGTTGATTTGGTGTTATATATTTATAACAAAAATTTATTATTTATTTATTATATTTATTATAACAAAAAGGTCATCGCAAGATTAATCCCCGTTGGTGCTAATTAAAAAAAGCGCGCTCAGCCTCTCTCATCATGCTCTTAATTCCTACGTACTTACTATTTTTATATACACTGTCCTTCAGTCATGCGGTCTATACCCACTCACCCCTTTTCTTTGGTATATGCTTGTCCATGTAGTTCATTATTCTACCCTTGGGCTTCCACACTGCGTCTTAAATAACTTGAAACACGTTCTCTTCAGCATTCTCCGTAGCCAAGAGGCTTTAAACAATATTATTCTAGTGTTAATTTGTTATAACATTATTTGTTGAGGGGTCCACACTCTACAAGCCATGGTCCTTGTTGGATCCCTCCATTTTCACTTGACATATAAATATACAGCAACATTTTAATTTTATTCTTGATTTATACCGTATGATATGATTGTCTTATAATTCCATTCAACTTAATTAAGAATAAGATAAATAATGTTTTTTAATATGCACAAAAAAATAACAAGTGTATAATTGCTTTTGTGTAGTTTGTAAAATGTTGTTTGTAATTTATCTATTGTACATAATTTGTATTTTTTCTTGTTGAAAATGGAAATCAAACTTTAACTGGTACTCGAACTTGATAATAATATGTTACAGAAATATTAAGTTCGTTATTAATATGTATTATGTAAATAACTTCAGTTGGTATTTTCCTTGATCTTTCGAAGGCTTTCGATAGTGTGAATCATTCATACTTGTTACAAAAACTCTCATTCTATGGTATTAGATGTATTCCCTTGAATTGGTTTGAAAATCATTTAAATAATCGTAAACAATTTGTTGTTGTTGATCAACAGTCTTCTGATTTATGTAATATTATGACTGGAATTCCTCAAGGGAGTATCCTTGGCCCCCCATTGTTTCTATTATTCATCAATGATCTTCATAATGTTTCTAGTAAATTGTCATTGATATAGTTTGCTGATGACACATATATGTTTTTGGCTGGTAAATCTGTTCAGCAACTGAATAGGGATTTGAAAACATAATTGGAGAAGGTTTCTTGCTGGTTTTATGCTAATAAATTAAAGGTCAACATGACTTAAACTAATTATGTGGTGTTTAAAGGTAGAAATATTAAGTTTAATGTTGATGAATTACATTTACAATTAAAAGATGGATACTTATCCAGAGTCTGTTCTACAAAATTTCTAGGAATATATATAGATGAAGGCTTAAACTGGAAAACTCATGTTAACCACATTGCCTCCAAGATTTCAAGTGCAATAGGTGTTCTTTATGTTGTACATAAATTATTTCCTTTACCAATATTATGTCACATTTATAATACATTGCTGCTTCCTTACTTGTCTTATGCAAATATTGTTTGGGGTAACTGCTCAGTAACCCTTCTGAATAGACTTTTAGTCCTTCAAAAGAAGGTCATACGCTTGATAACCAAATCATCTTACCGAGCACATACTGCACCCCTATTTAAACAGATAAATATTTTAAATGTTAATTCTATATATATTATGCAGCTTGGTCAATTCATGTTCAAGTACAAACACAACAACTTGCCACCTGTCTTTGATGACCTTTTTATACTGAACTCTTCTATTCATTCATATGCTACAAGAAATGCAAGTAGTTTTCATATACCCTTAGCTAAGACTTCTTTCTTACAAAAACACATACCCTTCAATGGGCCTATGTTATGGAGTCATCTCCCATCTGATATCAAAATTGTTCTTCATTGTATTCATTCAAGGCTAAGTTAAGATTATTCCTGATAAGTAATCCATCATTTACATCATTCACGTAAAGGTAGATGCATTTTTTCTCTGTCTTTGATATTTTCTCCCTCTTCTTTCTCGTTATTGGTACCACCTCATCATTTGACCTTATTTTCACTTTTAATTGTATAATTTTCTTTTATTAATGGGGGTAGTCCTCAACAAATCATTTTTGATTTTTGACTACCCCTTCTACATTTGCTGATTTTGTCTTTTTAAAACATACATTGTTCCATATGGAATCGCTTTATATGTAGTGTACATGTTCTATTATTGTATGTATGCATGTATGTATTTTATTTTATGTATTTTCCTATGTTTGGCATTTGTGGAGAAATAAATTGAATTAAAAAAAAAATGAAGTTATTATTGTTTGTTTATTTTGTATTATACCTTACGTTTATATGTTCTTTGTGGTGAAAATTAGCGTAGGGTGGTGAAGAATTATTATTCCAGTTTATCCATAGAAAATGTACCTGACGCTGAAGGTGATGAAAAGTTAGCATATAGTGTTCCAGAAATAATATTCCAGTTTATCCATACACAATCTAGATGAGACGGAGGTGGTGAAAAGTTAGCGTAGGGTGGTGAACAATTGATATTCAAGTTTATCCATAGAAAATGTACATGACGCTGAGGTGGTGAGAAGTTAGCGTAGGGTGCATGGTGAAGAATTAATATTCAATTTTCTGCAAAGAAAATGTACATGACGCTGAGGTGTTGAAAATTTGACATGGGGTGGTAACAAATTAACATTCCAGTTATCCACAGAAAATGTACATGATGCTGAGGTGGTGAAAAGTTAGCGTGGGGTGGTGAAGAATTAATGTTCCAATTTATGCAAAGAAAATGTACATGACGCTGGGATGCCAACTTGACCCAATTCCTACTCTCTTGTCAAACTGAACTCCGATGTCTTGGATCTTCCAATTTCGAAAAATGAAAATGCTTCCCTGCGTGATTGAATAGGTCCTGACAAACTCAAACTAGCACATGTCACTCCTGTGCATAAGAAGCCGTCATTCGATGAGAATAACTTTAGTAGCTATCGACCTATATCCAATCTGCCGTTTCTTGCCAAAGTCACCGAGAAGATTGTTGCTCAGCGACTCACAGCTCATCTTCAAGAAAAGGGTCTACATATATTTTTGCAGTCAGCATATACGAGACATCATAGTGTTGAGACAGTTCTTCCAAAGTTATGTGATGACTTCCTTAGATCAATCGATAACAAGAATGCCGTCATGCTTATCCTACTTGATCTGTCGGCTGCTTTTGACACCATTGATCATGATGTGCTGCTTCAGAGGTTGAGGGATCATTTTAGAGTAGAGGAAACAGCTCTGCAGTGATTTTGCTCCTATCTCGGTTCGAGAAGGCAAGCTGTCAACATCGATGATAACCTATCTGAAGAAGCCTCTCTACAATATGGTGTTTTGCAGGGATCAGTCCTCGGAACACTACTTTTCACGCTATGCACTGCCATATTGCCCGTCGCCATGGGTTGGAAGCACAGTTTTATGCTGACGATACACAACTGTATCTGAGCTTTAATCCGAGGAGCAGATCTGGTGAAGAGACTGCTGCAATGGTCATGAATGCTGCTATCACAGAAGTTAGACAGTGGATTGTGAGAAATTTCATGAAGTTGAATAGCGATAAGACAGAGTATCTACTCTTATGGTCTCCTCAAACGAGAAGTAAGATATTCCATGGATGTGTCGGTCAGTCAAGTTTCTGTCACCCCTAGTAAAAGTGCACGCAATCTTGGTGTCTACTTTGACCAGCATATGAACATTGATAGACATATTATCTCTCATAGCATGTATGTCAAACCGCCTACTTCCAACTTCGTAGGATTGCTGCAATAAGACCACTCCTTACCCATGCTGCAGCAGAGAGCCTCATCCATTCGCTTATAACATCGAAATTGGACTTCTGCAACAGCTTGCTTATTGGCCTCCCAGCTTCATCAATTCTAAGTAGACTTCAAGCCGTACAGAACGCAGCTGCGCGTATTCACGGGAAGGAAGAAGTACGACCATATCACACCAATCTTGAAAGAATTACACTGGCTGCCGGTTGAGTACAGGATAAAGTTTAAGGTCTTACTGTTGACATTTAAGGCTGTCCATGATCAGGCCCAAGGATATGTGGCTTCCCTGGTAGAAGAACATCATTGTCGTCCGGGTTTACGCCCGTCACTGTCAGGTCTACTTCTTATCAAAGTTCCACGTACACGACTCCGGGTGTATGGTGATCAGGCGCGGATCCAGGATTTCTTAGGGGGGGGGCCCAAATTTAAAATTATGCGAGACAAATATTGGTACGTAATGGTGACCAGCCGTGGCGTAATGAGCAAAAACGGTTTTTTTTTTTTTTTTTTTTGGGGGAGCAGACCAAGAAATATCCGCATCACCCCACTCTTACGTGCAGGCCCCGCTGAACGTTTTCCAAAGTGGGTGGGTGGGGTGGGGGAGGCTAAAGTATTTGCGATCAGGTATAAAGCGTAGCGTAAATTGACGGGGATCTATTGGCAAAGCCCTGGCAGGGATCAAGGGGCGGAGCCCCCGGAAGCTCAGGGGTATGGGCATTTAATTACGGTCAAATGAGCATATTTTAATACCTTATTCAGGACAATGGCAGGTCACTAATTGGCGTGGGGTCCAGGGGGCAACTCGGGGATTTGAGGCATTTTATAACGGTCAGATAAGCATTCAGGGGCCCGCCTTAGGCCCCCTGGTGGGGTCGAGGGGGCGGAGCCCCCGGAAGTTCAGGAGTTTTAGGCATTTAATTACGGTCAGATGAGCATATTTTGATACTTTATTTGTGACACTGGCAGGTCAATAATTGGCGTGGGGTCCAGGGGGCTGAGCCCCAAATTCACCACAGATTACATCACAAAACTACTTGCCTAGCTCAAGCGATACTTTGGATTGTTCTCTGAGTGGATTGCAGAGAAATTATATATATGAAGATTCTCCAAGTGAGATGAAGAAGATGTCGATTGAATGTAGAAATGCTTGAAGTGAGAATGGTGAGATGCAAGAAATTGCTCCAAGTGAAATGCAGATAAAAATTAATATGTTGACTGGATGAGAAAACTTAAAAATTTTTTTTCGAAGAGAGAAGTGAGGATGAGAGGGAAAATGTTTTTTTTTTTTATCCTTCATGCATGCGAAGCAAGTTGAAGAATTAAGAGTACGGTGCTGATACTAATTCTGGGAATTAAGAGGTGTCACTAGTGAGTGTGGTGTACAGGGCCATTAGGATGACCACTTGTTGATAATTAGCATAGAAGTGGTAGTGACTGGTATCAGAGAGCAATGTCCTCTCAAATAAATGTTGTAAAATAAGAAGTGAAATTGAGAAATGAAGAAGGATGAAATGAGGGAAATACTACAATTGCATTGCCTGACATTAATTTTGAAAGTCTTCTATCAAGAGGCGCAATCTCAGAGGATGTTCGACAACCCTCAGAATTCAAGAACACCGTCTATCTGGCATTCGTCAAACCCACAGAAATTTCAGTGTTGTAGTCAAACCCCACATGGAGTAGTACTATGCGCAGCTCGTATCTGTGACCCATATGTCGAGCCCAATCAGTTGGAAATAGTTCAGCGCATAGTTGCCAGATTTGTCTACAACACCTATGGCCAACATGCAAGTGACAGAAATACGTGTTACCTTAAGGAGATACTGATTTTATTAAGTGTATGTACTTTATATGCATAATGTACACTTAATAACAGTCTCCAATACTTTAGTTTTAAGTGTTAAAACATGTTAAAAATGCTATACCATCAAGTTTATGTTATCAAAGTAAGCGGAAAGAAGAGAAAGGGTAGAAGAGAGGAAAAAGGAACAGAGAGAGATATATATAGGGAGAAGAGGGAGATAAAAAGAGAGGGAGGGAGAGAGAGAGAGAGAGTGGGAAAAAGAAAGAGAGAGAGAAGGGGGAGAAAGAAAATATACGGAGAGAAAGAGTGGGGAAATATTAAGGAGGAAGAAAGAGATGAATAGAAAGAGAGAGAGAGATCGAGAGAGAGACAGGGGCCGGGTAAAAGAGAGAAGGAAAGGGTGAGAGGGGCAGGGGGGTCAATATCGTAAACATGGAATAAGAACAATTTTTATTCGCACATACACAAATGGGCGAAAGTTCAGAAGTGTTGACCCGTGACTCCGGCGTGGAGATACCCTACTATACTATGGGAAAGTGGATTTCTTTTTATATTTGTCTACAGACTACCTTACAACATTGTAGGCGTGGTTGGACAACATTCTATGCAAAGTATTAAATCACTGCAATAATAGAAAGAAACTACTCGAGGACAAAATAGTTCCTCAATTAATATTACGTCTTTATTTTGTTGGGACAAATGTATGTATTTTGCACAAAAACGCTTATTTTGAATGTTTGAATTAAGATCAGGTGTTCTTCCGTGTATTGTACGCTTTTAAATAAAGGAGTGATTTTACGGAAGGATATGAGAAAGTAGTTCTTCTCTTTGGTCACGTCACTGCGGTGACATACCTTCTCGTACTGTAGAGACTAGGCAGACTGTAGGCACTCATGAGAACAAAGTTGAATGAAGAAGTCTGTCTCGTGTGTGTCGGGAGTGCTGTGGAAACTCTTCTGTCACTTAATCCTTAAGGTATATGTAGAGTATAAATGAATATTGTAAACAATATTAGTTTTAATAGTTAACTGATGAGGACAGTGTCATTATTTTACGGAAGTTTATCAAAGCTCAGAAATTCTTTGTCTGGTTACAACTCGAGTTTGACTCAGAATGTGGAGTGTCTGTACATAATTGTGCCTTGAAAATGTAATAATTTGTCTAGTGAACCATTTATTCAGAGTTAAAGTGAAACTCATACATTTAAAAAAAAAGATGCAATTTATTAAATGTCAAAACTTACAAGAGTTCAGTAATGTTTTGATGTTTGATATCATTCAGTAATTAAACACGGCCATATGTATGCCGTTACATAAGTGCATAGTAAAAAATACAATGCACGTGCAGGGTTTGTTTACATATTAGTCTTGAAATTCAGACTCTTATTAGATAATGGTGTTTTATCGAGGAAAAACCTAAATAGCAAACCCATACTAGATAATATATATATTGTATTGATTTCAGGTCTGCAGTCAGGGACCTGAGTTGAGGGAGTGACCGATAGACAATGGTCACTGGTGAGGTACGTGGTCTGCAGTGAGACCTGATGTGTGTAACTAGTAGCCACTGGTAAAGAGGTCTGCAGTAAGAGCATTGATGTAGAATGTTTAGCGTACTGAACAGTAACTGAGACAAACAAATGTAATATATTCATGTATCTTTCTCCTTGTAATCAATTCATTTCTTATGTGAGAAGCAAAGATATAATGATTTTATGTATAATGATGTGGCTTATTTCTTTTATCATATGCTAATTGAGCACAGAAATGGCTGTCAAATATATGAAGATGATATTCGAGTCACTATACATGTATATTGTTCAGTAGATTTAAATTAAGGCTTATAGTGTGATCACTGATTACAGAGATCTTTTGTTTAGATTCAATTTGTGACTAATTATTCTGGTTGAATTGATAATATGATGTAGATCTTACTGTTATCGATTATAATTTGTTAGAAATATGCTGTTTACAGTATGAGGATAACTGTGATTGGATTATAGGGGATGTCTGTTCCCAGAGACTGACCTGGAAAAAAGGTTGATGTAACCTGTGCTTATGTGTATGATGTATAATTTCTCGGCCAATTAACAGTAGGGTAAGTTAGGATGGCAAGTTTTCGCAATTAATAATGTTGTAGAGTGAACATATCTTTTTGCTAGTTTGTATCATCGAACAAAGAGGTCTATCTACAGGTATATATGAAGTAATTATAAACAGGAATTTGTTTTGTTGTACATTTTGTGATGCAAATGAGGTACACACATACATTTGGATATTTATTTTCAACTTTGGGAAAATATAGAGATTGGAGAAATGTCAGAATGAAACCGTTGACTTGTATGTCATGTGAAAATCATTATATACAATGTATTCATGATGATTTTTGTTTCTTCTTGCAGGGGTTTTGTTCCCCGTATTTCAGATAGCCAATACAAATTGACTCTCCCTACTACTTGGTGTTTGCTGCCTGTTTGTATACCCCCCCCCCAAGATTTCAGTTCATTTTTTCCTCAAAAAAAGCAAATTAATAAACACTTTCATTATACTTACTTACTTGGTTTACTTGGTTGTTGAGGCTTGAAGCATTAGTTTATGAGCCCATCTTGACAATCACAGCACTATTTACGTTGACGAGGGGTATATTTGAGAGGATGGTGATGCCAATTAATGCTTTTCAAGTTCAGATTTAAAGCTGTTAATAGATGGCGCTTGGACTGTCGATTTGGGAAGCCCGTTCCAGTTGTTAATAGATCGAAAAGCAAGGGACCTCTGCCTAAAAATATAACAAAAATCATCAAACATACAAAATCGTTATGGGCATAGAAAACTACCAATACTCATTATTCCCCTTTGGGATTTGTTTCAAGTTACAAGTTTTTTATATTGAGGATCTTGTTTCTTTTATTTGTATGCATAAAATGTAATTCTCGTATTTCCTTGTACTAACAGCATATTCATTTTTTTTCTAGTGTTTTAGTGTTAGTACCCTAAACAATGAAAGATATAGTACATTTCACAAGTGAGAAAATGAGCCTTCTTGTATATAATAGAATAATCAAAGTAATGAACGGCAGTGTACAACCTTTCGTTATTTCAGTAAAGTGGAATTCCAAAGTTCTTAAATCTTCAATTAATGATAAACCAGAAACAGATTATTATAACTCATGAAATTGATATCAAGTGGTTTTCTCACATTGCTACTTTATCATGCATCTATTATGAATTATAGAACATTATAACATTATACCACAAGATTTCACTTTTCGCCTATCGACATGAAGGCTGATAAACAGACCAAATGGTGTTTCTTTCTGTTTTAATTTTTTGCGGATAATTATGAGCGATAAGGGTGATAAACAATGGAGAAAAAAAACTTTCCACATACTTTACATGTATATGGAAATGGTTTATGTATATGGTGGTGTGACCATAGTTAGCGCGGGACCTAGGCCTTAGTTCGCTATCTTAACAAAATCGGTAAGATTTCGAAAATCTGCATGATACCACCAACGGAAAGAGAAACTTGAAATTACCTATATACGAAATTTTATTTGGTATTGGGTATGGAATTATGAAAATATTGACGAAAGATCGGCAAATTTTGCTGTCTTTTGCATCCGTTCTGAAAAA